>NW_006499728.1:4222912-4267830 GCF_000471905.2 Amborella trichopoda | reverse complement strand
ATATTGTTTTCTATCATTTTGGCAAAGATTGGAAAGTGTTTCTATTTTTTTGAATTATTTTGAGAATATCCCTAATCACAAGTTGATTTTTTAAAATTTATTTTTTAATTATTATTTTTAATCATCATTTTGAAGTGTTTTGCTTAATCTTATTTTAAAAACACAATTCCAAATTTATTATATTTTTATAATTTTTTTTTGCTGCTACATTACTTGGCACTAATCAAACGAGTTAGTTGGACTCGGCTTGAGTAATCGGCTTGGGCTAGGATCGATTACTGGGTCTGAGTCGCACTTTCTTACACCGGTAGTGATACATATCGCGTTGTGGCAACGGGCCGGGTTGGTTGGACCTGGATCCGCATTCAGACCCAAAAATTTAGTGTGGGGACATGGACCCAAACTTGACTGGACCCGATGAAACCTGATCCAAAAATTTATTCATGTATTTAATTATATTTACTTAGGAACCTAGACTTGAACCGGACCCATTCCCTCTTCCTTCGCACCAGAGGCATCATACATGAGGTACCCGCTTCACAGCTTAACCTTTACCTCTTCGTTTCTTCATTAATACCCCTCTCTCTCTATCTAGGGTCCTACCCGTTTATTTTTTTTCTCTCATCCTAATGCGTCTTTATTTCACAAACTGCTCAATTAACAAGTTACTACTTTTCTAGGGTTCTCCAAGTTTTTCAGTTCTCAAGTCTGGGGTTTGCTTTTCTTTTTTTTTTTGCAGGTCTCTCTCCCTACCTCTTGCTACTATTGCAGGCCTTTCTTTTTACGGGCCCTTCTCTTTCTTGTTCTCTGTTTCTCCGATCTCTCTTCAATGCCTTCATCTAGAGAATTCAACGTCCCGCCTGTGATTTTCCCAAATCCAGGCCCTCAACAAAGAAGAGCCCCTTCTACTCCTTTCCAACCCCAAACCATGCCTCAGTCTCGCCCGCCTAATCCTAATCCTAACCCCAATCTTCCTTTCATGTCCTTTGACATGAGCTCTGCTTCCGCCTCCTCTTCCTCCTCCTCCCATTTCTCTGCTCCCATCTATGGAAACCCTACGTTTGAAGACGATCTGCCTCTCCTTGAAGAGCTCGGTATAAACACTCGACAAATTTATAGGGAAACCCAATCGATTCTCAACCCTTTTAAATCAAATCCTAGTTTTTTTGATGATGGAGATTTATCAGGCCCCTTTCTCTATCTATTGCTTTTTGGATTGTTCCAATTACTTGCAGGAAAGCTCCATTTTGGTATCATATTGGGGTGGATCTCGGTGTCAGCTTGCTTTATCTATGTCGCGTTCAATATGTTAGCTGGGAGTAATGGGACCTTGACGTTGTACACTTGCTTGAGCTTGGTTGGATATGGTATGCTCCCCATTGTTATTTTATCTGCAATTTCTCTATTTATTCCACAAGGGACAATGGTCATGTATGGATTGGGGGCCTTCTTTGTGATGTGGTCGACTAGGGTTTGTACCAGGCTTCTTATTGGTATTGCTTCTTATGGGGAAGAGCATCGAGGATTGGTGGCTTATGCTTGTTGCTTGGTGTATCTGCTATTCTCTTTGTTGGTTTTGTTCTGATGGCGCAGAGGATTTGGATCTGGATCTGTATTTTTGGTAGGAGCTCAAAAATTGAACTCGAGGGAGTTCTTTTTTAAAGATGTAAAACGCTTCTTTTTCTATTTGTTTTTTGGTTGGGTTGATATTGTAAAGCCTGTCTGATGAATGTGTTTTTTTCTTTTCTCGGAGTTGGTTGTGTTTTTATAAAGGATATTAGGATGTCATATGGATCTTTTACTTGTATTCTTCTGCGTGCATTCTTTTATTCATGGGAACTGCAATCATTTTACCATTTCTATTGTTGCTTGTGGCTGTTGAATTGACATGTTTCACAATGGATGTGACATATGTACTCATTCATGATCATTTTATTTCTATTATAAATCTTGGATGGAATATGTTAACTAAGTTGGCTCCTGGGGCAAGCATTGCTATTGTCTTATTCAGTTCATATTGAATGAATAGATATGGCTCTCAATTTCAAAAATCTATTGAAGTGGTGGCGGGTAATGTTCTTGACAGGATGGAAAAATGAAATTGTAAGAAGATTACTGTTATTATAGTTGTGATTGAGCTTTCTCATGTGTCTATTTGGTTTGGAAAGAATCAAATTGGACCTGTACTTGCGAAGGCTGGATCCTAGCTACCTCTTTGGAACCTTATGGGACTATGTGACGGGCAACTAAGAATATTTCTGGACTTGTTACTCATAAAAACAGAACTTCTAGGAATTATGATTTAATTACTACTACTTTTAAAAGAAGAACGTATCATCCTTTACTTCGTAGGGTATTATTTATCTGACCTGAATTCATTTTTTAGACTAAATACAAAACATCCAGTTGGCTTTAGGTGCTAAATTTGTAGGTTCTCAACGCTAGGAGTTATTGTTTGTTTGGATTTTTGATTGAACATATTTTCTTCATCACTCTATTGATCTTTTTTTTTTTTAATGGATTTCATCACTCTATTGATCTTCACCTAGAGGGGCGTTATTGGTGAATTTTTTATTTCTTTTGACAATTAATATCTACAACTTGCTCCACATAGTTGTTATATATGTACATTGTTGTGTTTCTCCCCAAGTTCCATTCTCTGGTGTATATGTGTCTAAGGCAATGAGATGCTGGGTTATGTTTTAGGTTTTGGGTCTGGTGTTCTTGGTTCACATTGGCCATGCATTTGGATGTTGTTTCAAGAAATTCTAGTTTCTTGTATTTCAGTCATCGAAAATCATGTGAAATTGATATTCTATTTCTTGTTCCCTCTGGCAATATTATCAATGTTGATGTGGGCAATATTCGGAAAATATTAAAGTCCCTGTTTTTGAAGGGATCAACGTACAAGTTCTATTTTGAAGACGACAACCAATTACTTGCATTTTGTTCAGATCTGCAGGAGTCCTTTGTCATTGCAGTCATCATGTCGAATGAGTTATAATGATGATAACTGTGGACTGAGTTTTTGGGACAGATCTTTGTTGGGATTGAAATGTGGCATGCGGTATTGCTATTGTCAACACCATAATCAATCAACCCATGCCTGAATTCTGAAAAGAAATTATCTTGTTTTGGTGATGAACTTTGAGCGTGGAACGTTTGACCTCCGGCATACAAATCTGGGATGTCTACTGCTAATTCCAAGCTAGGAATTGGGCTTAAGTGGTTAGTGGTTGACTTTTGCAGTGCTATATCTCAAGTTCGATTCCTACCATTGAACTATCACTAACCCAAACACCCCTCCCACCCCCTACAAAATAAAATAAAATAAAAATAAAAATGCAGCTAGGCCAAAGCTTAGGAACGAGAATGGGTAGATGAGCTTGGTTTGTTTTTTTGACAAACTTCATGTGTTGAATGCTCGACGTCTCACTTGAAAACGGAGGCGTCTACCGACAGGTCAATCACTGCACAACGGACAAAAAAGGGGGTAGATCAGATTTTTTTTTGTGGGAAACTTCATGGTTTGAAGCCTTGATGTCCTTGAATACCAATGGCCAACAACTTGTGACATAAGTTTTTGTTTGCGTTCCATTCTCTTATGACCAAGGGAATCGTAACAGCCTCATGGTGCATCTGTGTGGGAGTTGCAAGAGTTGATGAAAATCTGATATAATTATGATATGCACTGCTTTCTAAAGAAAAAAAATAAAAATGCTAGTTTACCTCAGAGTTCTCATATTTAAACATGTAAGTGGAAGAAAAGGACTGGTTGAATATATTGAGATGTGCATAATTCCTATTTTGAAATGAGTCTCCAGGATTTGTGGGGCATTATGGGGTTATATCTATGGAAACGTTGAGTCTTCTAATGAGATGCTTAACAAAGTGTAAAACAGCAGCAGAATCCCAAGTTTTTGTATGCAGGTGCATAGCAAGAGGGATGATCTATATTAGAAGCATTAGCATGTGCTATTATTTCAAATGTGGAAGTGAGGAAATTCATTATTTGGAAGGATTTTGTAGTTGGCTAAAGAATGAGGTTCAAGTTGGACAGTGGAGCCGGATTGAGGATTCAAAGTGGGGAGTCTTGTCTTCCCTAACTCCTAGGTTTTGCAACTGATCTTTTAGTGTCCTTTTTAGTCCATTGAGAAGTGCATGATGCACACATGGCACTACATGGACCATGTTGACTTAAACATGTCTGATATTTTGATTTCTTGCACCCGAAAATTTGAGTTTCACTGGTGTGAATTGTTATTATGGAACTTCATTTAGCTCCCTGGTTGGTCCAACATTTGTCTGGCCTTCTACACCTTTGATACCTCAGGACAGTTTTACTTCAACTTTGTAACGAGTATAATTTTTCCAACTGTTTTTGAGTACCTTACACATTATGGTTCTCTGTTGTAATTATACCTTTAATGTTTAAATACATTGCTATTTATAACAGGAAGAGTTTATTACATGGTATAATAAAATTTTTAGATAGACCAAACGCACATAGGCATGCATGTATAGGACTTGATCATCTTCCGAAAGATATCCTTATAAAAAATAAAAAATTGAAGATAACTGATTATATAACAATCAATTGTCACGATGTAGTTGTTTTATCAATCTTATTTCTCATAATTTTTATAACTATTTTATGCTGTTATGTGTCCGTGTCTTAGCAATTTTTGGATTGGCCTATCTGAAATCTTGATATTTACATTTCATTATGCAAGCAAAGTATGTGCACCTCTCCCGTTCTATTAATTTGTTCAAGTTTTACAAGAGTTTAGGAACTAGTCCTCATTTTGTACATTATCTTCACTACAATTTTTATGTCTCTGCTATCACAGGAATCTTCCTACATATGGCCATCCTCTCTCAAGGGTTCATTGGGAATTTGTGTTCCCCGTCTTTCAGTTGTGGCCCTCTCTCTTTCATTTCTTAGGGGAGTGATCCTTGTGGTAGCAATTTCAGACCTTCCAGGTCATTTCCCTCTGCACCCATTGAATGGTGTGCTGGTTCAGTTTCTCTCTAGCCAGGTGCTTCGAACTCCAAAGCTTTTTTACAAGCTTCTAGACATGTGTTTTTGGATGAATTTGAAAGAAGCTTTGGATGTTAGGACCATCTTAGTGTCGTTGAAATCTTCACCTGCAGTTTGCATAATCTTTCCTACAAAGGTGTATCTGATGAAGAGGTGGTCATGATCTTCGACATTGGCTTTGCATATGAAGTACATATTACATCCAAGTAGCCCCACTTTTGCACTTTATTGGCGGCCAGTAGCTTCCTTTGCAAAGCCATCCATGTAAACCATGGCATGAATCTTTTATAATAGTAGATATTGAAGGATCAGTACATGAAATGTTAATGAATCTGAGAGAAATTTTATTCAGAAATGATCTGTATGGAACTCGTGATGCAATTATCTATGCAGGGGTCCTAAATATGTAACTGCTCAAGATATCATCTCACCACCTTCTTAGGAAATAGTTGATATTGCACAACATATATCTAGTATCATATAGCCAACTATTTTTTGTATTGAATTACGAATCGAGAGGAATTGCATATATTCGAGAAATTCCAATCAAGATGCAAGTTATCCTAACGTGTATCAGTTTTTCCCCATAATGTTTTGTGTTTGACCTGCACTTTTTTTTGGTGATTTGTCTGCAGTCATTAGTCACCCATGTGACTGTATCTTCCTCAACCTGCCTATAAGAAGCCTCTTTCTAGAAAAAGTGTCGACGATCGTGTGAGTGACATGTACGATGCATGAGTTACCCTTGACATTTGGAGAGGGGCCTGCCAAAATGGTTGACGCTTAGTGTCATGGTGTAGCTTGCGGTATTTTTCTTTGGTAGCTTTTGGTTTGCTAGGTTTTGATCTTGCTTCTCCAATAGGTGAAGGATACTTATTGTACTTTATACTGGCTTTGGTTGTACTTCTGATAGGTTATTAAGATGTACTCTAGTATGTGAGGAGAAAGGGCTGTTTGTTAAAAAGTATGAGAAGGCTAATTAGGTGGATTAGAGGATAAAGATATCATGAGCAGGATCTCAAATACATAGTGAGGTAGAAAAATCTAAAAGTTTCTGTGGTGATGGGATAAACTGAATAAAATTTGGAGTAGAGGTGTGGTAGGCAGAAGGTAAAGATGCCTGTTGGTCGTTCTTTTTTTGAGATAAAAGTTGATTTTTTTTATTTCTGTGAAGAGTAATTACAAGTTGCATACTGTTGTAAATTGGCAAACTCAGCGACTAGAAGAAAAGGAAGAGAACAACATGTATTACAAAACTGTCTCATTAGGACTGTAACATGTTGATTACAAACTCTTTTGTGTTACCTCCTTGGCGAGAGTATCAGCCTATGCATCAACCTTCTGCCATATGTGACTAAATGAGACCTGAAGGTTGCTAGCAAATGCCAATCTATGGTCAAACAAATGTTCAAGGTAGGGGCAAGGAGTCTGTTTGGAGGCACATTTGATGACATTGAATGAATCCCTAACAACTTGGAGTGAGTGACGCAACAAGAGTCAAACAGTTCCAGTCTTTTGAGAAATGCCAAGGCCTCTGTACTGGTGAGTACCCAATGTGGCCTAAATACGAGAGCAAACGATGGCTTAGAAGGTCCCTGAAGAGGCCATCCATCCTGAGGGTCCAGGGTTTCCTGAGGAGTCTGACAACCCCCAAATGAGGAGACTTGTGTAAACCTGGTCTTGTGATGCCCATGGGCCAAGTGTGATTCATGCTTCCCCATTTCTATAGAAAGTCTACAGATGAGCCACCACCAAAAGTCATACAATTTTTCGCCGGAAATATAACTGGGGCTTTTATATTTTTGAAAACAGGGATCCCATGTCCCTAACTTCGCTTTTGAAAGTTCTCGCATTGTTGAGTCACAAATGCCAAATTGAGGCAAGAATGGTAATAGACCTGCAGCAGGAAATGGATCCGAGAAATAGGTGGAGAAAGGACCTCAATGCTTTTGGGCCAAACTTACTGCTAAGGAAGCCTGTACCGAAGAAGCCATCATGCAGAGGAAAAGCAATTGATTTGCGTTTTCCTTGGCCTTCTTGCTCATGACATATTAATTCGGATTGGGGTACTTCTTTGAATTTGATACATTTCAAGAACTTTCTAGGATAAAGTATGCTAATTGAAGGCTTGAATCTTAAGGGGACAGGTAATCCGTAACCTGATTACCCCATGTTCCTCTCATTGCTTTTGAAAGTTCTCGCATTGTTGAGCCACAACTGCCATTGAGGCAAGAATGGTCGTTCACCATAAAAATAGACCTGCAGCAGGAAATGGATCTGAGAAAGAGGTGGAGAAAGGACCTTAATGCTTTTGGGCCAAACTTAAATACTATTCAAAAAGACCTAGAATGGAAGCCCATACCTAAGCGGCCATCATGCAGAAGAAAAACAATTGATCTGCGTTTGCCTTCACTTTCTTGCTCATGACATATTAATTAGGATTGGGGTACTTCTTTGAATTTGATACACAGTGTTTCAAAAAGCGCTATGCCAGGTGCTAGGTGGTTTGGGGGGTCTAGGCCGCCCAATGCCTAGCTAGGCACCCAGAACCTGGGTGGCTCAGTTGAATCAAATGAGGATTCTATAGTTTCTAATAGTATATATATTGTATAAAATATAAGAATAAGGCATGTAGAGCACATCAATATTCAGAAGTATACTACACATTAGCACACAATCCATAAGCATAACCATAAGTCGGTCCATATCCAATTAAAACTTAAAACTTTAACAACTAAACTACAAACCATAGTTACCAAATACCAAACCAGTGGAACTACAAATCCACTATCCACAATACGCAACAAAGAGGAAGAAAACAAAAATAAAAGTAATACTTGGAAGACTCAAAAGAATCTTCAATCAATGTTCAAAGTTTAATCATTATTCATTATTCATCATTAATCATCAGAAAAAGTAGAGTCAACTGCATTTGCATCATATGCATCGGAGTCACCCTCGAAATATTGGTGGTCCTCCTTCGTCTCTCTGAATCTGCTTCTTCTTTCTCCTCTTCCTCAACCCTTGTCCTCTGTGTAGAAGATTTAGTGGCCACAGGAGGGACGACAAATGTCCCTGAAGCATCCATGATCATGTCTCGTGTCAATTCTTTATGCTCTTCGACCTCATCATCATCAAATAACCACTCTATAGCATTGTCCATATTTTTTGATATGAGAGGGTTTCTCTTATCTCTCTTAGCAAACTTGTCTTACAAGAATAAGTTATACTTGACATAAACTAGGTCATTGGGCCTTTTTATTCAAGCCTGTTCCTTTTCTTTGTACAAATCTAATAAAATCAAATGAAATTAATTAATATAAATATTAAATAATTAAAATCTATAGTTCATGTATTACTAATACAATTATGTAAATTACCCTTACCCCTTCAAAAGTATTCCAATTATGTTCACAACCAGACGAGGAAGTGGTTAGGTTTAAGATCCAAATGGTATAACTTTTGTAAATTTGGAGAACCATGTTGGCTTGGCTGCAAAGATATAGAATAAAATCATAAATATTATAAAAATAAAACTTGATTTCTTGAACTTGATGAACGTATGAATATTATTACTACCTGGATCAATTTTGATCCTTTGCCTTATCGCCGTTGGACTCCCAAACAGTTGTTCGAAGAAAACTTGGATTGACAAAATAATATTTAGTTTGCATTGTTATTATGTTAGAAGGTTTTGGCATTACTTCCTAAACTTGATAGAGATGTTTTGGGTTGTGCTGGGGTGGGCGATGGCTTTAGAACATCAATACATCATCTATTTTCGAAGCAAACAAATGATCCTTAACATGTCTCAGTACATAATCAATGGGATCAAAATGTGTAATCGTTCAGAGGAACTGCTTCCATTCAAACAGGTTCTTATGCTTGAAAGAAGAAATGGCTGGTTTAGCCATGAGAGAAGCGCTGTGGAAGCGGCAATTTTTATGGGTTCCATGTGTTGAAAGGATGACTATTTTCTACTAACGTGCGTCCTGCATGCATTTGCTGGTTTTGCTCTTAGGTGGGTTGTATCATCATAGCATGTTTTCAATTAATCGAGGTCGGTTATACATTGAGGTCAGTTACACGAATTTTGATCCGTTATTCTGCTCTATCATATATGGGAATACCATGCTACCATAAAATTGAAGTTCATTTCATGCCCTTCCATTATACATGTGATTTTTGCCATGGTATGGTTGTTATGGTTGGTTATACTTTCCTATTTTATTTTTGTATTTTTTACCAACTGTCCCACCAACTTGATATCCTCTCTCTCTCTAGAAGATACTGATGGGAGCTGGTGATGGTGGTTAAACTGACGGTTTTTTACCTATAATAGGCCCTTGCATCCACTAATCTTTTTTCTTGGAGAGAGAGAGATCAGCCATTGGCATCCACTAATCTATTAAAATAATGAACCTTGATTCATGTTTTGGTATGTTTATAAGTGGCTCTCGTGCTTATATCCTACATGCAGCTTACTATCCGATAATTCCTCACATCAGGGTAAGGTTCTTGACTCTCTCCCCTCACAGGACTTGGCCCTTGTCTTAGTCATGTCCATGAAATTGCGTTTGGACATAAAAGTGCCCCCTTCTCATCATTGCTAAGTCGACAGTCTCCTAACTTTCTTGCTGCTTAAAGAGCCAGCACCAACACATCAAAAATGGTCATCTTCACACTGTATCATGGGAGCAAATGTTTTTCGCATCTCTGATTTGTGGCAGCTCACCTCAAAAAACTTCTAGGAAAGAAGAAAACCAACAGGACTGGCTATTGTTCCCATGGTAATCAAAAGGAACAATGTGAAGAAGAGAGGGAAGAGGAAGAAGAGTTCTTTGAGATAGTCTTGAATGTCTTTCCTACGAGGGTTTGGGAGCCCAATGATTCCTGGAGTTGTCCAAGCGATGAGTCAAGTGATTATATACCTGCACTTTTGGCCAACTGCTTGATCACTGCAAAAGATTTGTCAAGTGCAGTTCCAGTGAGAGAGAGTGCACCACAGTTTTGTGATGAGTTTTCTCACTTGGTTGTTGAGAGATGGAATTTCCTAGATAATGAACAGGGTTCATTTCCTAGAAGAGGTGAGAGAAATTCATGTCCTTTTAATTTCCCTTAAGATTTTGTTCACTAGCAGTCGTTGTCTTCTTGAGGTTTTCTCGACTAGCTCCTTCCAGAGTTGGGCGAAATAGATGGTCTAAACTTTTAGTTGTGTTGCAACATGTCAATGGAGTGTCAAATGTCATTGCTGAGTTTTTCAGAAGCTTGAGCTCCAGAGCTTCCATTTGAGAGGATCGAGTTAAGCCTTTTTATGATAGTTAAAATTCGAGAACTCTTCATCTTTTAATTACATTGAACCTTCACACTCGGTGAAAATGAAAGGGCATTGTCTCTCTTTATATATATGGAAATAAAATTTTCTGCAGGCAGTTCTTACTGTTTTTCAAGCCATTGTCTTTCCTCTATGAACTTTCTTTATTTTGACCGCAGGACAATGCTAGTGCTCTTTATCGCTGTAGACAGATTCCAAATTTTTCGTAGATAGTTTTTCAAACCGTTTTCTTTCCTTTATGAATATTCTTTATCTAAACTAGAGGAAAATGCTAGTGCCCTAGATTTGGCTGGTCCACTGCCTTTGAATTGGAAAACTATTCGATTTAGAGCTTCCATTTCTTTGTGTCTTGAGGACTAATTTGCCTGGAGAGCCTTTATAAGCATATGTTTGTATACGTTGGAATTGAAATTTTCTTGAGAAAAAGACGGTACGTGCCCATAAATAAAAACGTGTCCAGAATTGTTTGACATATTGATTCATAAATATTTACAGCCAAGATCTTAGATGAAATCTTATCTAATTTATGTTCTCAACTGAATTACGTAAAACTCGGTAGAAAAGAGTGGTAAGGCAAGCTTTCTATGCTTCCTCTATAGCATAAAAATTTATACTTCCCTGGTGGTTTAAAAAACGGATTGGTGCCCCTGATTGGGCACCTCAAAAGGCCATTTGGATTGGTGAATCGGCAATCTAGATTGTGAGTCAGTCGAATCGTTCAGATTAAGTTTTAAAAAACCTTCAAAAAAATTAGTAAAATTCATTATAAATGTTGTTTTTTAAGAATCCATTAAGTAAATGGGGTACTACATTATTAGCTTTTATTTTTTTCATTAACATGCAAATATTGAGATTTGTATGAAGATTTTCATCAAATATTTATTAAAATCTCACTAAAGACAATATTATGCACTGAAATTAAAATTATTGATATGTATTTTATTGTTTTATCATCATTTTACCATGAAAATAAAAATAAATTTGCAATTTGTCTTATATTATCATCTAATTTAAAAATTTAAATATTTAACAATAAATTAGGAGAATCGGCCAAATCAGCAAATTTTGTCTCAAAATATTTTTAAAAAATCATTATGAATATTTAAAAATAGTGTTTTTTTTAGTTTATAAAATAAATTAGAATTGATACATTATGTAATTTCATTACTTTGTAAAAAAAAGATAAATATTGAGGCACTGTTGGTCTGGACGTCTGTATAATTATTAATTATAATAGTATAATAAACATGCTTTCAAAATTATTAGAAAACAATTCAATTTCTTTTTTTTGGGTAAGTAATTCCATTTTGTAGGATTAAAAAAAATAAAACCTCTTATAAATTTTAATGTTATGATTTTAAAACAAAAAAATAGTCCTAAAAAAATAGGAAAAAATAAAGATAATATTTAAAAAATAAAATAGTGGCCTGTTCATTGCTCGATATTGCCACAATCGAATTATGTTTATTAATGAGACAAAAAAAAAAAAGGCATGAAGTAGAAGAACTAGCTAGAGAAAGAAATAAAGGAAAAATTTTATATAAGGTTGCAGAAAAAGTTGTTTTAGTATTGAAAAACCCTTTAATTGATCGTCTCAATATCGAGATGTATGACTATGAAAAAATAAAGGATTTAGAGTCCAAAAAGTGATGCATCTTACAACAGATTATCTAGACCGTCCATTTTCAAGATTTTCATATATTTATAGATCTACTCGATTTTAATCATTTTTAGAGTTTAAAATTTTATAATTAAATATGAAAATAGATTTTGAGATAATCTTAATAATATTTATACATCAAAATTATATGCTACGATGAAATTTAGAGGCGCGCCTTAAATGGACTATTTAAGGTTGCAACCTTATGAAAACTACACCCTTATATAAATAAAGTAAAAATAAGTCTTCCATCGCATTTGAAAAACAAACACGAATAGTCCCACATCCGACTAAAATAGCCATATAAAATTCGATCTCTTAGCCTTCTAAGTAAAGTTTTGTGCTCATTATGGTGGTTGTTAGCATATACTAGGTAGTTATTGTGGCCGTAGGTATTCATATTAAAATAATGTAAATATTAAAATAATGTAAACGATGGCTACAGATACATGTAAGAAATTTAAATTGAAAAACGTGTAGACATTAAAAAATAATATAAAAAACCATGTTCTTTTGGATCCCCATATATTATTAAATTTGGATCGTTTTGGACGATACCTGATCCAGATTAGATGGTTTCGATCCAAATCGATGATTTTTCAAACATTGATTTCCCCTTATCCAATCCTCCATTCTGAATGGAGGGCTAAGATTGCTCCAATCACAATGTCATGTCTCTACACTATTTTATTTTTTATTTTTTTCAATAAACTATTTTGACAACAAATTTTGGAGGCTCAATCTTCTAATAAACGCGCACTAGCGAAAAATATAAGAAATATATTTCCAATAAAATAAAATGACCAAAATACCTTTGAAAGTTTCAAGGGGTGTTTTGGTCATTATATTTTATCGAAAAAAATATTTTAATATTTCTTGATAGGTGCGCCCCAATGAGAAGATGGCACATACCAAATTTCATATTCATAAAATTTCTATAAAAAAACTAGAGACATAGGATCTAAGATCAAACAGTGAATGGCTCTTTTGATCAAAATTGAACGGCTGGATGGTAGGGAAGCATATATCTTCCATACTGTAGGGAAAGTATGGAAACCTTTCCCAAGAGTGCAGCCCATCTAAGTATGGGGAAGATAGGTATGGGGAAATATAACTCATACAATGTCGATGAAACCATAAAGAAACTAGGAAAAATAGAAAAGAGCATACAAAAAATAAAAAGGAAATTAACTTAAAATTAAAGGGAAAAATATGAAAAATTACTTTGAAATCGGTCATCCAAGCCCGGCACTTGGAGTTATTGATGGCTCGAATAGATTAACAATTGAAGCATCTTTGTCCTCAACCTTAAAGATTTGCTTGAATTTGAGCGGTACCTGGCCATATTTCTTCCTAGAGTTTTGATTGGGATTGCTGAAAGCATGTTTTATTGTGCACGGAACCTCTAAACTCAATAGGTTAATTTTTTGGTAAATGAGGTATGGGACAAGGAATCGATAAAAACAAGCAAAAAAAATAAAACAGGAAATAAATAACTGTAAAAAGAACACAATAATTTACGTGGTTCGTCACAGATGTGATTACATTTATGGGTGAAGACAATCGATATTTTTCACTAAATCAAAGAGAATTACAAAGTAATTTATGTGGGAGAACCAGATACTCAATCTCTCACAAAGCCTTTATCTCTATATTTTTATCTTTCTGTAAAAAAACCCCCAAAAGTTCCTCTCTAGTTTCTATGCACTTACTCTCACTACAATATATCTCAATAAGAGAGGACAAACTTAAAAGTGCACCCATCGTATGGGCTACTTTTTTTCATACATACATCTTTCTAGAAAAACATCTTTATATAAAGAGAACAAAGCCCCAAAGATAAGCATAAAACGAATCTTAACTTTCCTAACTTTATCAAAAAATAATTTTATCCCTATTTATTTGTGGACCTAAGGCTTTATCCTAATCTAAGTAGGACGTATTTATAAATTTAGATCCTAAATAATAGGCTCTACCCAAATAAATAAAAAACCTAGAGAGATCACGTAAGGATAAAATCTTTATGCCCATATCTCTTGCTAATTTAGAGACATCCAAAAAAATATTTGTTTTCTAAAATTTAGGATTAACATCCCCGGTCTCTCTCCCTACCTCTTGCCCTATTGCAGGCCTTTCTTTTTACGGGCCCTTCTCTTTCTTGTTCTTGGTTTCTCTGCTCTCTCTTCAATGCCTTCATCTAGAGAATTCAACGTCCCTCTTGTGATTTTCCCAAATCCAGGCCCTCAACAAAGAAGAGCTCCTTCTTCTCCTTTCCAATCCCAAACCATGCCTCAGTCTCGCCCCCCTAATCATAATCCTAACCCCAATCTTCCTTTCATGTCCTTTGACATGAGCTCTGCTTCCACCTCCTCCTATTTCTTAGTCCCATCTATGGAAACCCTATGTTTGAAGACAATTTGCCTCTCCTTGAAGAGCACGGTATAAACACTCGACAAATTTATAGGAAAACCCAATCGATTCTCAACCCTTTTAAATCAAATCCTAGGTTTTTTTGAGGATGGAGATTTATCAAGCCCCTTTCTTATCTATTGCTCGTTGGATTGTTCCAATTACTTGTAGGAAAGCTCCATTCTGGTATCATATTGGGGTGGATCTCGGGGTCAGCTTGCTTTATCTATGTTGCCTTTAATTCTACCCAAGATTTCTATCCCCTTATTGTAAAACACGCGTGATTTTATGTGGTAGTGGCCAAAAGGCCTGAGACTACTAGGAACTTTTCAATAAGAGACATTCTTTTTTAAGAAATACCATACAATAGTCATTCAGAGTATTAACATATCGATTTTCAATAATGAAAGTCGCGACTACACACCCATTTAAGACACAAGTGAAGATAGTTTGCATCTTACATTACTTTATCATGGGTATTGATAGTGCTCAACCAGATTATGAGATTGATGGCCACATTGAGGAGAAAGAGGAGGTTATTGTACCGACATTTGAAGGTTTTGGGAGGAATCAAAGGGATAGGGATAAATTGATCGAATTTCGAGAAGAAATTGCGATAAACATGTGGGAAAAGTATAAGCACCGTGGTGCCTATATTATGTTTATTTTATTTGTTTGTATGAGATATTATGTCAAACTATGCTTGAAGGCACATACTTGATTTGTATATGCATCTTTATTTGTTTTATGATGTTATGGATACTACTGATGGATATGTTGAAGATTGTGTCTTGGAAAGTTTTTACATATAAACAATAAACAAATTATATTGTTCCCTTTTTGTTAGGAAAATTTTTGAATTTTCATTGTGCATTGATTATTAAACGTTTTTAGATGTAATTTTAATATTTTTTAGGATTGTTTGAAGGTTGTGACTGCTCGTTTTGGTACTAAGTATGTCTTTTGATGATAGCTCTTTTGGTACTAGGTATGGATGATAATATGGTTGATATTCAATCAACTTCTTCCAAGGCCAAAATAATTCAATGGTAAAAAAGAATAGAAATTACACTCTATTCGATGTCATGGTTGAACAGATTTTGAAGACCAACGAACACTGCAACAGACCTTAAAAACCAATAATAGGCCATTATCAAGCGAGGGTTTCTAAAGGCCATTGGTATGGATCTCAAAAGGGACAACTTCAAGAATAAATTGAAGACATGGAAGACGAATTACTTGATAATTAAGGAAACAAAGTGATTTTGATATGAAAACTATTAAAATCTAGGATGGCTATCCAAATTACTCTACTACGTAGTGAAGTGATAGCGTGTATCAATTGGGCTCCTAAACATGTCAAAACCATATTTAAAACATTGGTAGAAGTGGGTGCTATGAACCTTACAAAAAAGGATTGGAGATAAGTATCCTATGTTATGCACGAAGTGTACGGGCTTATATTCAATATAGACATACTCAATTTTAGGATTAAATGGTTGAAGTTTTTGTATAAAAATATTAAACAACTCCTTAATTGACTTGGGTGTTGAGGATTGATGTTTTGTATTTTGAGGAAATAGATCTGCCAAGGTGGAGTCAAAAAGACGACTCCAGAGGGTCGTTAAAAGTTTGAAGGGTTGAGGGCTCGTAGGCCTTGGGGCCTAGAGGAGTTGTCTTGACAGGTTGACTTGACGGACTTAGCTCATGCGGGGGGTTCGGGGGCAGCAGCCCTCGAGGAAAAATTCGGATATATCCGTACATGGGATTCGATATATTTGGGACTTAATATATATTTGTACAATGATATTTCGGTAATTTGTACCATCTATCTGAAACTCGATATATATTGTTGCGATTGTGGGTTTATCTAAAGTTAAGGGAGAAACGCAGATTATTATGTAATCAGAGAGGCGTGAGGAAGAGAGCTTTTTGGTAACCCTAGTCTCCATTGTCAGTAAAGAAGTTCTCATATCTCGTGGACGTAGGCACGTTGCCGAACCACGTATATCATTGCGTTGTGGTTGGTTGTCTTTTTCTTTTGTGTTTGTTTCTTCTTTCTTGTTTTCGTGGATTGTTTTTCGTTTCTACACTGGTTTCCAATTCGATGAAGGTCCGAGGAGGATATTTGAACCTGGTTGGGAGGAGTGTATTTAGGCAAATGAAGCAGTTGCAAGGAGGTTCGACATTGTCCTACAACCTCATGAACTTGGTTTTTGCAGATGGTATGGAATAGTATATTGCGACCTATGCAAATAGGTTGAAAAGGATGGACTCTTGGACTTCACATCGATTTAATATTGATTTGCTTGTATCTCAAAGGAAATAGTTATGTTGTGGTTTGTTTGAGAATAGTAGATTGCAAGTAGTTAACTTAAATGAAAGGAACTATATGGCTCTTGAACCTTCCAAAACTTATGCTAGATTTTTGTATTGTTTGGATACAAGAAAGTAAGCAGCAATTGACTTGAATTCATATCTAAATTTTATTTATTGTCTTTTCCTTCTCTTTTCTCTCTTGGCATTCTCTCATTGTGATTGCTACCATTGACTTTAATACTTAGAATGTTTTGCAGATAAAACCTAATTTTTTAAAACCCCTAGTATAAGAGAGAGAGGGAGAGGGGGAGAGTGCACGACTGTAACAAGATTGGAACTCTTTTGGTTCAATGGGAATCTATAATACCTTTTAATCATCTTATAAAATATATACTTATCCCTTGGGAGAACCACAATATTTGTTTGGAGAAATTTATCAAACTATGTATCCTTTAAAAATTTGGTCATGAGTTTTTGATGGGTGTTTTGCAATTAAATATAAAAAAATAAGTAGAAAGTTCAATAGTCCATCTCATAGATATTGGAATAAATTTTCTTGTTTCTTTTTTCTTTTCATAAGCAAAGCATTGTAGGCATGCGAAATTGGTTTCTACATTTTGAATCCAGTTTGGATAAACAAAATTATGTTTGAACATTGTAATGACTATTTATTGGATTTCACTCAATTGCATACATATTTACAAAGTGAATGTCTCCTTATTGTAATTCCCATAGGATGAACTTAATGACGCTCAGAGATCTAATTGTTAAGAAACTTGGGCTCAAGAAATCCGCTCGTTATTTTGATACATCCGTAATAAAATAAAGTATAACGGATATGTATGTAATTTTCTCTAAGAAATAATGTTAAAGTTTAGAATAAATGTAAGAAGTTAATTAGTATAAAATTAATGTAGGGTAATAATACAAAAACTATACTTAAATTTCTATGGATTCACATCTTTTCGGCAATCCAAAGAGTAGACACACGTATTCCATGTTTCTTATGAGATCCAAACAGCAGATGCCCCTATTCCAACAGAAGCCCCTCCCTAGGACAGGTTTCCCTAGGTTTCCCTGGAATCCACTTGGTTTGTATAGAATATTTTAAAAAATTAGGAGTTCCAAATCAAGAATCACGGTGATAGAACAATCCATGCAATTGATTAGAAATTTAATTTGCTAATAATATTATTTTCAATGTTGTAAAATTTTGGACCCCATGAGCTCTTGGTCAAAACTTAGAACAGAGAGGGCCGATCCAACCTCCAATTTCGTTTTTCAAAATATTCAAAACACTAGAGAAAATAAATATTTTCCACATGAAATATTTTGGAAAAATTACAAAAACCCCCCAAGATCACGCTTTCTACGCAACTTACCTCCAACCTAACTTTTTTTTCTTATTTTTCTTTCTCGAAAACAAACTTTCAATGGAAATACTCCCCAAGGAAAAAAGGTCATTTTTTAGATGGAAATGCCCTTCCCGTGCACAAAAATCATTTCGGAGAGATTTGACGTTGACTTTTGGACCTCAGTAGCACATTGCCGGAGTGCACCATCATATTGCCGAAACGCATAAATGCCGGATCCCCCCTTGCAACTGTCGGACTGTCCTTTCAATTGCTGGACCGCAGCTTATACAGTGCCAGAGCCCTATTACCAGACTGCATTTTATATTGTGTCGAATCCTTACTGTCGGACCGAACTTTACACAGTGCCGAAGTGCTACCGCGGCACCGCATTTACACGATGTCGGAGCCTCCTATTTTGGAGAGACAGGGGAGAGAGAGGCGTGGGTAATATAAAAGTAAGGAAGGGTAGTTTAGGTTTTTTTTTTTTTTTTACTCGATTAAGGGTTTTTTGCATAGAAAGTATATTTTGAGAAAAAATTGAGAGACAAAGTTAGATTGGGTGTAAGTTGTATAGAAAGTATAGATTTGGGTTTCTTTTGTAATTTTTCAAAATATTTCAAGCGTGCTCTTTTCAAGATCTCGCAAGGCTCAGTGGCTTGAAGAACAATGACTTCCTTAGAAATTGATTTTTACGGTTTATCGTATCTACTATTAGTTTAAAAAATAATATTTTTAAATGGTTAATAAGCGATTGAAAGATTTTCGACGTAATTTTTTAACACCAGAACTATTGATTGCATCCATGTCAAAAATAGTTGTTTCAAAAGATTCCATGCACACACATAATGCATATAGTTAATATGGTGTAGGGGGCTCCCACGCCACCTCAATCGCTCATCACTGAACATGGAGGTGGATTAGTTAATTTTCTTACTGCCCCTTTAATAGCACATGCTTTCGATCGAGACACACACAAAATCTGCCCTCCCTCTCTCTCTCTCTCCAATCGGAAGAAATGAACCCCCGTCCTCTCTTTCCTCACGCCAGAGGCATCATACACATAGTTAGCAAGTTGGGGAATATCAATATATCGGTCCACCATAAAATCAAAATAAATCGTTTTTATTTTAAAAAGTCAAATGAAAAAATCGGGTTGAAATTAGGGGTTCTTTATGTGATTTGAAAGTTTTCTATTAGATTGTTTCTCTTTTCTATTTTTCCCTAATTTCTTTGAAATACTGTTAAATTTAGAGATTTTTAAAAACTAATGTTAAATCTATACTTCAATATAAACAATACGGTCCCTTTCTCTAGAGCTTGGATTATAAATAGTGGTTCTCTTTTTCCTCTTTCTATATCTATTGCTCTTCATATTTATCATGCATTTGTGATGTAGTTCAATTTGGGGACTTTTGAAACTTCTTTATTTTTGTTTTTTCCTATTTTTTTTGAGATTGTTAACTTTGGAGATCGTCATCCTTCTCTATTTGTACCCATCACAATGGTTCTCTTTTTCCTCTCTCTCTCTATGTATCGATTTCCATACCTATCCAACATTTGTGATGTAGTTCAATTTGGGGATTTTTGAAATTTCTTTATCTCTGCTTTTTCCTAATTTCATCGAGATCGTTATCTTTCTCTCTCTAAAGATGTTCTCTATCGCATGGTTCTCTTTGTGTACCATGGAGTATTATTGATAGAAAGGTTTTCTTAAAATGACTTGTTATAAAAATTAAAAAATTGCGTATTAAATTTTTTTATGAAAAGGACGTGATTTTTTTACGCTCTTTTGAAAAATACGTAGTTTAAAACGTTTTTAAAAAAACTCCGAGTTTTTCAAACATTCGCGTTTAAAACGCCGATTTGCTAAGTGGTACGTCTGTCATTTTTGTAAAGCAAAGGGCCCAATTAAGTCATTTCGTGAAACAATCCATTTAACCTAGCGTTTTATATAAACGTTTCAAAACCCTAGCGTTTTTCTCCTTCCATTTTCGTTGCAGAGACCTGACGACTGAAGTATTCTTCTCCACAAGCCAACTCTGTTACCAGATTTAGGTTTCTTCTATCTTTGCTTGAATACTCGCATGATTGTTTCTCTTTAATCAATTAATTATCCGCCTCTTCTCTGGTATTTTCCCTATTTGTCGTTATGATTATGGATAAGTGAGTTGTTGAGCAATTTATCAGAATTTTCGTGCCCTTTTCGGCCTTTTTCAACCTTTTCTATGCAATGATAACTTGCTAGAGCAGTTGTTGCTTAGGATTTCATGGTTTTAGCTTGCATTTATTTGAAAGCTTGTTTTGCTCGTTGATTCCTGGTAAAGTGCAGGTTTTTTTAAGGTTTTCTATTTTCCATTTTATTTTGATTGAAACTTATCGTTCATCATGTGTAAGTACACTAGTAGAACTGCCGGTACATTGGTCAATCTGATGTGAAGGAGCGGAATGCTCTCTCTGTCTCTAGAAATTGCATCCAAAACCATTACATTGGTTAGCCTGAGAATGGGATGAAATTCTCTATCTCTTTCTCTCCTGTAAAAGTTCTGCCTGATTTTTCTCTGAAGTTCATTACCCTCACCTCCTCTCCAGATTTGTTACCCATTCCATTTAGGGTCTGTCCTCAATGTACTAACTGGGTGATTTGGATATAACGTGTTCCTCACCTTGTGAGTGGCGGTGAGATGACCTTTGAATTGCTGAAAGAGAGTTATAGAAGAGCAAGCAAGAACTGACTTGAGCAAGCATATAATTGTTTGCATTGAGTCTGTGTTTCCTTCTCTTCTTGAACATAAAGATGTCTCCTTCACCTCATCAATTAGCTAGTTAAGGGATAGAAATTGCAAGTTTTAAATAGATTATTTGGTCTCTACGGCCTTTCTCTAATTGACAAAGAGTTCCAATGTTAGTAAAAGTGCAAGATTGAGGGGTTGCCATTAACTTTTATATTTTGTCCGATAGGTGGGTCGCAATGGTTGCTTTGATATAGTTGTGAAACCAGTAAGCATGCTCTGCTACTGGGTCAAATATAGCACTGATGCACTAAAATCCCCAAAGCATGCCAGCAGCACTTAGCTTTCAATGTTATAATCACTCTTCCTGTACCCATGGCTAAGGCTTACAATTATAAATGGTTAACATGTGTTTTCCTGGCAGTGGAGTGTGTGACTTGTCTTGGGGTTTGGATATTGTAGTTTTTTTTCATACAAAAGGTCCTCTGAGCCTTATCTTCAATGTCAGTAATCTTTAGCCTGCTTAGATGTTTGGGTTCACTGTTTAGTTGCCTCAATACTTGTCTCTTTGACTCATAATTTTCCCATTACGCGCGTACTAAATTACTCCAAAACATGATGGTGTGAAAAAATTTTATAGTGCATGGCTGCATGCTTTTTCAAGGAAGGGGCCACATGTTCACTAAGGATCGAGAAACCTAGCAACTGCCAAAGGTGGCGAGAAGTTAGTCTAGAATCCTCCTTGGGCAAGTACAATTAATGAATAGGTGGTCAGCAATTTCTTCTGATTCCATTCATAAAAACAAAGATATTCAATAACTGGAGACCGCACTGTTGGCAGTGATATATATTTTTAATTTATAATTGACTCAATGTTGGCAATGATTTCACGTGAGAATTTCATCAGTTTTCATGACCCACTAAAAATGAGGACCTTGAATGGTGTTGAGGTACACTGAGTCACTAAACGAGTCACCCTTGGGATCAGCCCCCCCCCCCCCCCCCCCGGCCTTGGAATCATGAAAAGACGTTTGTTTGAAGAACTAATGGTATCCATTATTTCCGTTTTTTTCCATTGTTTAAAAAGAGGGTACTCCCGGTGCCCAGGCGTCCAAAAGGCCCTAGGCCACATGCCTAGGCCTGGGTGGCACTCCATGGGCGTCAGTAGCTGGCCCCTGCCCAGGTGGCCCAGGTGGGTGCCCAACGCCTAATCTTGGGCGGGTGCCCTGGGGTTGGACCCTTTTTTGTGTAATAAAAAGGCTCCTAAGGGCATTTTGGGACCTTTTGATCCATGGAATAGACTAATAAAGTATTGGGGGGTATTTCAAACCCCCCAAAGTGGGGAAAAGAAAAATCTAAACCCTATAAACACACCAAATTGTTTGATTTTGCAAATTTTTTGTGAATCGAAAAAAGAAATCTGGGGTTTGAAGAAGAATCCATTTGTTAGGGTGCCAGTGAAGGTATTAGAAGACTTTTGCTGTGGAATTTTTTTTAGGGTTCTAGTGAAGGTATTAGAAGACTATGTCTATGTGCGTGTAACTGTGTATCATGATTGTGTCACTATGGAGTATGGATTGGAGAATTAAAGATCAATACACCACATAATTGTTTAATTGTTTTCACTAAATTTTCAATGATTTGAGGTAATTTTTTTCACTGAATTTTCAATGATTTGAAGTTTTGAACGTGTTTCAACATTCCTGTGTACATATTTGCATGGAAAAAGTTAGTTAGAATACATAAGATGCATAAAAATATCAAATTAACACAAATATTTGCATATATGTGTATTTGAACATCACATGTACGCGTATTTCTGAATTATTTCATCTCACTGCGCTTGAGGTTTTGGGATCCTGCTTGGGAGCTGGGCTCCAGGCCTGCCGCCTAAGGGTTGCTGAGCGTTTTTTGACACATTGTTTGTTTTTTTTCTTTTGGTCAACTGTTCATACTGTCCAGATGAAGTTAGAATTGCAAGGGCTGTATGGGAACCCCACCCGTTGTAGCAATACTAAAGGATGTCAACATTAGGATCAAGGGTACAACTTAATGGTTTACAGACCCACGGAGTATGCGTACAACAGTTACTCTAATGATACCTAACTCTATACCCTAATTAAGATATTCTATGATGCTTTATTGATTCATGCCTTTTTTTATTTTGCTACCAATTCTGCATTCCATCCTTCCATTCATGTTCGCTGCCATTTCTGCCATTCGACCTTTCCAAGTATTTCTTCAAAGGGGATCTATTTTCATCTTTTTCTTTGTGTGTGTTTTTTTTTTTTTTGTTACCATGATGAACCATTTTGTTACATCTGGAGCTTTCTTGTGTGGAGTATTGTCTCCTCCTTTGATGTTGATATCCATAACATTGACATGTACTACATTACTACATTGTTCTTGTGCCAGTTTGGGATTGAGATGTGTTGCCTGTTCTCTTGCTTACATCTGTGTACCTCTTGGACTTTTATGGAATTTGGTTTTTGTGTAGTTATTGGTTGGGAATTAGAATCGTTCAACTTACATTTCAAAAAAAAAGAAAAAATAAAGAATGTTTAATGGGTTTTATGGATCCGGCTTGAGAGGGCTAATGAGAGGGCTGGATATGGATTTGATCCAGCCAATGGGACTCCAATGCTGGCAGAGAAGATTCAGGCATCGGAAAATCTGTTTCCTTGTTTTCCGGCAAAAAATTGATTTCTCCAGATGTTACTTCCTCTTTACTTTCCCAAGATTTTGGAAGTTGTTTTCCCTCAAAATATCACCTTTATGTTGATGAGGTTTTGCACCAAAAATCTCCTGGCTCTCTGAGGAAGCTCTTCCACCCTCTTTGGGTGTTCACTCTGTAGTTCTGTGTTTCTTTTTGCTGCATCTTGCCTTGTGGCGGCTTGCTTTCCTCCTTGAGAGCTCTAAATAGCCAGAAGGGGGCATTGTGAATCAGGGGTGATGTTTTGGGGAATCATTGATGCTTTGTTAAAGCCACTCGCTATTCCTTTGCTGTTGCTCCAACTTGGGGATTTTTTCATTCTTTATTCCTTCTGCTTCTTTGCTGTGATCGGTTCCCTTGTTTGCTGTAGACATTTATGGATGATGCATAGAGCTTCTTCGTGACCCTTATAAAAAATAAGTTGCAAATAGCTTATGGATTTCTCTTGTACTCAGTTTCTTTAGCAATCACATCTTTTTAGCCAGGATCGACATGGATTTCTTGAGGTAGCACATTTCCAGGCTGCATTTCAATACAGATTCTGGTAGAGTCTAAATGCCTTCCTCTTTGGTTGCACTATCCATTGAAATTGGCCTCCCAATAGCTGTAGCAATATGAACCAATGATGGAGCTGACTTGTATGGTAAATCTGGTAGGTGAGCCCATAGATCTGAGTTTGGTAATTTGAAGAACTCTCTCCATTCCAACTCTTCAAATACATGTAATGGCCTCAATAAACCAAAGCCTCCCACTTGTTATTTTGATCAGATCATTCTAGTTTGAAAACTTGAATATGGTATAAGTTTTACCTTTAGGAAGGATTTAAGCTGCGTCTAGATTTGTTGAATTCTTTGAACCATGAAGCTCCACTGTGCGTGTATAACCACGAATCATGTTTTCAAGCGAATTTTGAAGTCATCGTCCCACGCATTGGGCCTCTGCTTTGTCTATGGCTACCTTTCTTCCACTATCAGCTGTGAGTGTAAGAAGCAGCTGGGAAGACCAAAGGTCTTGAATCAGATGATAGAACTTTAGTTAATGGTTTTGCACTAGTCCCACGAGAAGTTTGAGTCTTTTGCACCTCCAAGAATAGTGCCTGGTTCAGATTTTCAGCATTGGAGGCATTTTCTGTTGTTTTGCCTGTAAGGATGGTTGTTAGAAAGAGGTTTGAGGCGATGGGGGAGTAGAGAAGCATTGTCTGGGGGATATAAGGAGATGGTGGTTGGAGAGAAGTGGTGGTGGAGGAGGTCTTTAGCACTAGGGAAGGGATGAAGTCTCTTTTCTCTAACTCGATCCCTCAAGATGAAGATGTCCACAAAATTAGCAAGTAATCTACAACTCACCAGCCTCGTTCTTCATGTTGCACTTGGTCCTTTGGAATTAGTGAGCTTTGTCCCTTCATGCCTGAGAGTAGCTGCCAACGTTATTGCCAGAGCTCAAAGCCATTGCTGAATAAGTATGGAAAGCAATTGTCTGGTGGACTTGTATCCTGCTGAGTATCGTCCCTGAACCTGTCCTTGTTGGCATGAAATTCTTCCTTTATTAAGCAACCTGTTGATGCATTGGGCAAGTCAATGAGAGGGGTAAAGGTAGCAGACAATGTTACACTGCACAAAACGTGAAGAAAAGTAAAGACGGCAGACTTTCTAGTATTGTTGGCAGTGGAGGGGGAAGAGTTTTAGTTCTGAATGACCTGAAAAAAGGAAAAGTTTCAGTTGTTCAGATCTAATTGTATTGCTGCCTTGCTTGTATTAGTGTCATCTGCTTGCCAAATGAAAAAGTTTAAGTTTATGGGATACAAAGAGGGAAACTTAATTTAAATCCTAATCTAGCTTACCTTAAGCTAATCGTAACTTAGG
Source organism: Amborella trichopoda (assembly GCF_000471905.2). The sequence goes on along the minus strand of NW_006499728.1, from coordinate 4,242,410 downwards.
GTTACCTTTAAGCTTACTTTAGGTTAACTAAAGTCAACCTTAAGCCCTCTTCAAAAAACAAAAACTTTAGCTACCTTAAGCTAACAGTAGGTTAACTTTAGGTTACCATCAGCTAATCATAACAGCGTTAAGGTTTGTAATTAGCAAATGCAGGCGACCAAAACTAATGAATTTAAATATATTTATTAAGTTTTATTAAGAAGCGTGATTTACCCATCAGTACTTCTAAGAAAATATTGGGAGATTTGAATGTGGAGTTTGATATATGTTACCTAATTTTGGTTTCGTTTTCTGTGAAAGGCTTTATTGAATTCAGGTTCCTGGCTATGTTATGGTGGGCATATCTTAAAAAAAGATTAAGTTTTGACAACTTAGATTTAAGGTTTTAAGTTTAGAGACTACCTGAAATCTTGTACTGATTGCAAATGTGACCTTGTTGAAGTCTGGCAAATAATAATGGAACTTGTGCAAACTATAAAATTTGTTTGGAACACTTTTATCTTGAAGTGAAAAATATTTTTTTTTTCTGAAAAATTTGAGAAAGCTATTGGTTGAAAGGTACACTGTTTATACCTCAGGGCTTGGGGGAACTGAGTTTTGGTGGAAGAAGGCCCAGTCAAGATGAAGTACAATCCAAGTAAGCTTTGTATTTTCTTGGCCTATAAATTCACGTGGCCATTGGAAGTATTTTTACTTTTGCTAATGTTATATACTTGGGGATTGCAGGAGTGACGAGCTCCAGAAGAAAGTGCCGGAAGGCGCACTTTAAAGCCCCTTCGAGCGTGATACGCGTTCTAATGAGTGCCCCCCTTTCTCCTGAGCTTAGGAACAAATACAATGTAAGTTTGTTGCAATGGTTGAATGTTTGTTAGGTTCACATTATGAGTTTTGCTGATATTGTGATATGGTGATTGGGTTACACAGGCACAAATGTTACATTCATATAGCGACTAGCTACATATACCATTTCATTTTCAGCATGCTGATAAATTCATTTCGGTGGTCTCTTGAATTTATCTGTGGTTTCTTCGAAGAAAAAAAAATCATTTTCATGTACAGATTTGTTCATATTCATGAAATTTTGTGGTTTTCTGCATTTATTTGTTGTCTGCAGGTTCGATCTGTTCCGGTTCGGAAAGATGATGAGGTGCAAGTAGTCAGAGGAACTTTTAAAGGAAGAGAGGGCAAGATTGTTCTGGTCTACAGAAAGAAATGGGTTATTCATATTGAGCGCATCACCAGGGAGAAGGTGAATGGTAAGTTTGGCCACCTCTCTTGGGGTTGAATGGTATACACTAGTTTGATTGAGCTTATATCTTGTAATTCCAAATCCTTTTTCGTTTCTGTTTATTTTTTGGATCATAGTTCTTGCTATTTCTTTGTAGAGGTCATATTCTTTCTATATTTTCAATATTTTGTTTTGGGACCAAATCTTCTGTTACCTCATTCTTAAGCAGGCATCAAAGTATTCTGCTTCTCTATGAAATAAACCTGCCAGGTCCCATGTCTAGGAACCTTCTTATGTTACTTGATTTGAAGGTGAAAAACAAAGTGGTTGGTGTCATTGGAAAATATTATACAACTATAAATATTTCAAGCCAAGCTATGCTAGTGATTCTTGTGTACATTGGAAAACATGTTCCCATGGGTCAGAAATGCTTAGCATCCCTTTGTTAGTCTCTTGTGCCATCTGTCGGGATCGATCTAAGTTTTAGTTTATGACTAGGTTATGTACTTTTTTATTTCACTGAGATTATGATACTTCTAACAGACATTGAACATGCCTAACAGTTGCGCAACATGAATGTCTACAACAGTGAAATCCATAAAATGCCTATATATGATGTTTATGAATGCAGAGTGCATACTTGAACATTTTTTTGTTATACATATAGGGATGTATATTATGAGACCATTTAGTTTTTGTACAAGGAGGTCACAATCACTTTTAGCCATTGGATGTGAAGTCCAATAGATGAAAGTGTCACAATATTCGAGAAATTTTGTGTTGGACTTTTTGCCTAAACAATGACATACCCTCAACCACCCGATTTTAAAATCTAACAGTCAATGATAATTGTGACCTCCTTGTATAAAAAGTAAATAGTTTCATTGTGTGTCTGTATATATATATATAGGGATTGTATATTATGAGACGGTTTATTTTTTGTACAAGGAGGTCACAATCACATTTGACCATTGGTTGGAAATCCAATAGATGAAATTTTGCAACAATATTCAAAAAATTTTGTTTTGGACTTTGTCCCCCCAAACAATGACACCCTCAACTAACGGATCTCAAATCTAACGGTCGATAATAATTGTGACCTCCTTGTATCAGAAGTACATGATCTCATCATAAACATCTCCATATAACATGCTACATATGTGAACATTTTCATGACTTTTGCATGTGTTGTGCACACAGGCTTGTATACATTTGACTGCATTTCTGGCTGCATATTGTACATGCTTTGAGATAAGCACTTGGTTCTTGCTTTCCAAGTCATGCTCGTTCTTTATTTTTCATGAGTCTCATGCCTTCGCCATTCATTTAGATTTTTATCTTTGGTCTCTACATCTGAAATATTAAATACATGTGTCATAACCACCTTTTAGCCTTCAGCAAATTGTCCCTATGTTCATTTGCTTTGGCGCTAGCACCCACCACTCTTTCTCTATCCTTCCCCTTACCCTCTTGAGCTCTCTCTTTCTTTCTTACCATGGGTCACATTCTCTTATTATCTTTGTAACTTTTTCTTTCAAGACCTGGAAATGTTTATGAGAGGGATTTTTCGTAGTGTGTAAGAGTGGCATCCACAATTTGTGGATGCAAACATTTGTACCATGATTCACAATTACATGATATACTTAACATTTCTTAAAAACCACCCTTATGGAGGATGTGTGGGCTCTAGCAAGAAGAAATATTTTGGTAAAAGAATTCCAGACATCTGAGAAAATCAGAGAATGCTTTCGATGCAGTCAAAAGCTTTTAAAGAATCTGACCTAGACCCTCAGCCAATTGAATCTTACATCTGTTAACCAATAGAATTGTATTCACCTAATGAGAGTTGCATTCTACAATCTCAATGCCAAAAAGAGTGGGCTGAAGATGATATACCGCTCTCTCTCTCTCTCACACACATGCACACACAAGCAGAGCATGCATTCACATATGTGCTGGCTTGCTTACCATGTGCATGCACTTGCTCTTATTGCATGCTACATCTACATTTATAAACATGCGTAACTGCATTCAGGTTCTTATGGACTTGTGAGCACCTACCATCGCATGTGCCTATAGTCGTATTGCATATGAATATACTCCTATCAACATTGGGAAGCATACTATAATTGCTTTATTGTGAAATAATTCTGGTCCATTGGGTCATACCCATCTATTGAGAGGATTGTAGGAAATGGGGAGTGGGACCACACTAGAACAGGACATGGCCTCAATGGCGAGTGCCATTCTTCTGAAAGATGTTCTTAGAGACACTAATAAGCCCAGATGGTCAGCACCCTCAAAAACTGTGGTGCTTTAGTGCTCAGAATGAGCTTTATAGACCCATCTGTTGGTTTGGCCGGTTGAGAGCCTGGTATATGTAATGGCTGTATATGAGGATGTGCTACCACCATTTGCAAATCAAGCTCTTGGATTTCAGGTCAGAGAATCTTTTGGGGTCAAGAATCCACCTGGTGATTCTTTGGTACAGTAGCTCTTATCTTAGTTGTTATAGGTAGCGTTGGAGATGATATTATTCCTTCTCCTCTAGATTCCCCTAAAGTTGGCCATGGGCCACATCTTCTAAGATGTAGTGGTTTCTCTTGGGCAATGATTGCGCAAGTTGGCCTTAGGACCTTTACTCTCTGTTCGACTTGGTGTTTTTATTTACTTGTGCAGCTGCATTTATACTTGATGTGCTTTAAGCTCTAAGTCATTCTTGATTAATCCATTGGCATCCATAAGCAATGCATGCTTGGTGAAATTTTCATAATGGATTGCATGCATGCTGAAAGCCAAAAAAGGGACCACATTTTTCCTTTGGCATGACATGCATGTGGACTTTTAGGTCCATGAGAAATTGTTTAAGTGCTTGCATTGATTGTTCCTTTCCCAATTCTCTTTTCAGTGAAATAAATACTGTACTTATCGTATTGATTTACTTCGTTTCCAATTTTTCTAATGGGAGCCTAATTTGTGATGCATTAGGTTCAACTGTGAATGTTGGAATTAATCCATCAAAGGTGATGGTAACAAAACTCAAGCTTGACAAAGACAGGAAATCTCTCTTGGAGAGGAAGGGCAAGGGCAGGGCTGCCGAGAAGGGAAAGGGTAAATTCACTGCTGAGGATGTTGCCACTTCACTTCAAGGAGTCGATTAGGTTCATTTGATAGCTCCCTTTAAATCAAAGTTCTCTCTTCCGCATTTTTGTCGCAGGACTTTGATGAGCTGTGAGAATATAGTGAGAAACTTTCGTCTCCTTTTTGCCTTTGAAATATTGATGACCAGACACACCCAAGAACTTGGTTATTGGAATGTGAATGTTTCCTTCTTTTAAGTGTTTATTTTGCAATGTCCTAAATTTATAAATCCTTTTTGGTAGTACAGCCTGGCTTATGTCCAAAATTGCCTTAACGTGGGCTTAAGGACCACGCTACAAGGTCAATGGTTGGAAGCCAGTGTTGCCTACCGTTGAAAGATTGCTCCTCTTATGTGGCTTTTAGATGTAATGTCGATGAAAGTGGCATTTGATTGAGTTAGGGTTTTATAAGAATAGGTGGGGTTCATACAAAGACAAAAAGCTTTTTAAGTCTGGTCTTGGATTGCTTAAAAGTATTGAAGTTTTACGAGGAATGTACCAGTTGGATTGTTGGGGTTTCTTTTCCTACATTTGCACATTGGACGGTTGGAATCTCTTTGTCCTATAACATTGCTGGACCCCAATATATATTACTTTCAGAACTTCTACTTTCTTTTTTTTTTTTCTTTTCGTAAAATGCTTACTTTTAAAAGGCCTTCCTTTTATGGAAGTGGCCTGTTATTTCTCGATTCTATGGCCCTGAAACCCAGTCCATTTGAACTCGTTTTTGTCTCAAAGAGAGAGAATGATGATAGAGAGAAAAGGGGGAAGAAAACAACAAAAACTTTATCCAATATTCGGTTTTCTTTTTGTTGGGTGGGGGGCCTCTCTATGGAAATGGCACTGTGCGTCCTCTTTCCAATCAATTATATGTGCCTGTTGGGGTTTGAGAAGGGCGGGCACGTCGAGCAATGGAAATCTACTTTGGACAATTGAGGGCGTTTTTGGTTTGAGTCAGTGGCAGAAGGTATCTTTTCTGATGTTATGGTCGTTTTACGGTGGAATGTCCACTAATTATGAGCAGCATGTAGACTACTATATTAGAAGGTTATGATTATTTTTAACCATTGGATGTAAAACTCAATAAACTTATGTGCATTACAAAATTTTCAATTTTGTGCCCATTCAATAACATATTGCCCACTACGTAGTTTCACGTGTAGTGGTCGTATATCTTTGTATAAAAAATAAATGGTTATATAATTTTTTTAGTTTTTAGTTCGAGCCAGTCGGGACTCTCTTCTCCATTTGATGTAAAATCAGGCCGCTCTAAGTTTGGTGCAAAGTTTAGAAATTTTTAATAATTTTAATTTTATACTTCGTAGTTTTAATCTAGACTTTTGAGCACGGCGAATGATACATCCCTAGCAACCTGTTTTAGCAACTACACCAAATGGTAACATTTAACTTCTCTAAATTAAAAGCAAAGGGTATTGTGTACTACATACAGTGTTCAACACTTGGTGGGTGCCGCCAAAATATCTTGGATAATTCTTTTTAATCTTGACGTCGTACTTTTAAAGGAAAGGACAAGCTGCGTACTACTTACAGTTTGGCCTTTTGTCCTAGTCCATAGAGGTTACGGCGTATGCTTGCTTAGGGGCCAAACTTTAGGTTAAGGCGTATGCTTGCTTAGGGGCCAAACTTTTACTATGGTTCAAATGGATGGTCCGGATTAAATAGATGATAACCATTGATTCAATCACTTCCTATTTCCAATATATGGACGATCCGGATTAAACCACGTAAGGACTAAATCTCTAGAGTGTGCATCGACCTCTGTTGGCCCACCAACAGTTCCTTGGATTAGAATAGAATCTTAAGAATAGGTGGAGCTGGAGTGTACCATACACAATATGTATTGTCCTGTATACACATGAACGTCATTTCATCTCGATGTCTTTATCCAATGATGGACGGCGGATATAAACTGCTGTTCTTTCCGAAATCTGCCATTGTCTGTCCGAGGGAGGAAAAGTGCATCCACATCGTCCTTCGTTTCATACCGATGGTGGGGATGGGTAAGGCCCCTCTCTCTCTCTTTACCCCCATCATCACCTTTATAAATGGACATTGACGATTTTGGCTCCTTGGACAAGCCAGATTTAAAGGGCAAGCTACCATAGAAGTTCTATGTGACCCTTACCATCCAGCCATCCATTTTTATCAAGAAAGCCACTCACCTTTTAACTTAGATCCGACGTCTCAAAGTATTTTATTTTTATTTTTTTAATACAATTTTTGTAATATAAAATTTGGTACTTGTCATCTTCTCATCTCATTGGGACGCACCTATAAAAAATATTAACAATAATTTTTCAATGAAAAATAATAACCAAACTACCCCCTTGAAACTTTCAGGGGTATTTTGATCATTTTATTTTTTCTAAAATATTTTTTTTACATTTTTCGTTGATGCGAGTTTAATAGAGGAATGTACGTCCAAAATTTGGTGTCAAAACAGTTTATAGAAAAAAAATTAAAAATAAAACAGTTTAGAGATGTGACATTGTGATTGGGGCAATCTTAGCCATCCATTTAGAAATGAAGGGTTGGATAAGAGGAAACATATAACTTCTATTGTGTAAGGGAATAGATTAGCTAAACATAATTGGGTTACTCGTTTTCATAATGTATTTACGAACTATCACCCCTAAGTTTATTTGCAACGATTATATTGCTTATTAATTATTATCAATAGAAAGATGGAATTTATTATGTTGGGAAATTAACTCAAATGTTCCTTAAGTTGTGTGATGTTTCAAAATGTTACTTATTTTAAAAGTTTACACTCATGTCCTCTTTTTTCTTTTTCTTTAATTTTTTCCAAAAACCTCAATTCTGACTCCAACTTCTAAATCAGTCTCACAAGAAAAACAGACAATTGAGCGGGTTCAAAACTTGGAGTTTCAAACTTGCACAAGTGTTTTTTTTTTAATGTGCAATTTCAATTCACCTCACTCGCGTATTTTTGTAGAGTGAAGGGCTGGTTTGGAACTCAAAGTTCCTTACCGATCTTTCACTCTAAAACAGATAAATGAATTAATTTGGACTTCAAGATCCAGTTTGGAACTCAAGGTACCTTACCGATCTTTCACTCTAAAAAGATAAGTGAATTAATTTGGAACTTCAAGATCCAGTTCGAAACTTGAAATTTTGGAAAAGATAAAAAATTAAAAAAACAAAGGTACATGAATAGGGTTGGCATTCTAATAGACCCACATACCCAGTTTGGATTGGGGTCTGGTTACTCGATCCTGCATGCCGGATCCAAGTCCAAAGGAATAGAGTTAGGTCCAGTTAGCTCCAAGTCGAGCCCTACCTATCTTGACCCCACCTATTATTATGTATATATCACATACAATTATATTTATTTCACATCATAAAAATATATAATATTGTTTACATGCTATTGTTTTTCCTTTTATATTTTGACTTGGACCCTGTCGACTCGATGAGTCAGGTCCGGATTTGATCGATCCATGCCCAACTATGTATTAGGTCGGGTTAGGGTCCTATTTCAAACTTGTCGAGTCCATTCCGAAATGAGTTTGACTAGAATGACAATCATTTATACCCTAAACACGAGTTTCATAAAAAAATAAAAAAGAAGAAAAAGTTTATATATAAGTTATTAACCTTATATTATATAAGTAATATGCACCTAAAAATTCTACCATTTTTGGTTGAATTCTGACATTAAAAAACCCTTGAATTGATCATATTGACTTCGAGATATTTGAATATGAAACAAAAACAAAAAATGCAAGTCCTAACATATCATTACACAACATCTCGACTATTACTTTCAAAATTTTCACCATTTATAAGTTTGCTTAATTTTTACTATTTTTTAAATTTGAAATTTTTAGTTAAAGATCTAAAACAGTTAACAACATAAAAAAAAAAAAAATTAAATAAAAAAAAAAAAGAAAGAAAAAGGAAAAGGAATTGTAATCTAAAGCAGTAAATATTTCCAACCCCAGAACCGCATAGCATCTTGGTAATAAAGATGCTCCAGCTCATATAAGCCGGAACCGGGTGGTTGCGAGAGTATTATTAACTGGGTTGAAAATTTCTCAATCATAATTTATCCATGGCATAAAAGATTAGGTGGAATACTAAAAGTCACCTGCCTAGAATGGGTATTCCGTATTTGTTTGTAGAATGTTGTGGGCCCCACGTGGTGGGAAGAGGATGCCGACAAAGCCCTCCTAGCTGGATCCCGTGATCGTGACCGTACCTTCCACATGCTCAAATCGCACGAGTCTAGACACACATGTAGCTAATAAGCCTCGAACGCGTGGCTCCTTCGAGACACGTGGGCCTAGGGTTTCTCCCGTGTTCTTATTCTGGGGTAGAGTGAGAAAGAAAAAGCTAAGGGCAGGAGCCTGCCATGCTCTGATTTACCTCTCTCTCTCTCTCTACAACTTTCTCTCTCTAAACCTTTATTTTTATTAACTCTCTCGCCCTCTGTCTGGCTTTGTAATCCCCTCTGTCCACGACATTCTCTCTCTAAATCTCTTTTTACGACTCTTGCTTTCTCTCTCTATCTGGTTTTTTCCCCTCTCTCTCTACCGTTTAATTTCCATCCGTTAAAATTTAAAAATTCCGGGAAATGCGGTATTTTCCATCGCAGGACCTTGGGGCGTGATCATTCAGCGAAATTAGGGTTTCGTTGTGCGCTCTTTGAATCTTCTTTTCATGCTTCCGCATACTATTTCAGATTCGGGTATCGTACATCCTTTTGAAGCTTTCTCACTCTCTCTCCTTTGAACTTTTTTTTCCCCTTTATGAAAAGTTGCAGAGATTTCTTTTTCTCTTCTCTATATTGAAATGCCGCGCTTTCTCTTCTTCGACCTTCGTGAAAGTTCCGTAATGCAGATCTAGGGTTTTTGCTTGTATAAAATTTCTCTTCCCTTTTGAAAATGTTCATAGAATACTGAAAATACTGGAGTTTCGGTTTATTAAGGTTTTAGCAAAGTTCTGTAACTGTAAGTTGGGGTTTGGACTTCAAACTTTGAGGCTCCTTCAACCTTTCTTCTGCATATTTTTTTTTGTTTTGGGGTTGGTTGGCTCTCCTAATGGTTTTGTATTCTAAAGCATTCCTCTCTGTTGTTGCAGGTTTGATGATCTGAGAAAATGCAGGGTTTCCTTTAAATTACCTTTGGTGAGTGAAACAGAGATCTACGGTTGAAACTTAAACTTGTGAAGCTTTTACCCATTTTCAACCTAGGGTTTACCTTCATCCAGTTTTTGTTTCAGGAGTCTAGGGTCTTTCTCCAGTCACTACGTTGTCTTCTCCGTTCTAGGTTTCCTTCAACCTATAAACTACACGGAACCGCTCTTTTCCACTACTCTGTATCTGGAAACTAGGTTTGAACTTTCAATCAGTTGCACCCTGTAATCAAAGTTCACAGTTCTCTGGAGGCTATTCTTTTTCTGGTTACTGCTCAGAAACTGTAAACTTTTCGATATAGCGAAAATGCAGAGGCCGCTTCAATCAGAGGACTATTCCTTAAAGGAGACATCACCCCATCTCGGAGGAGGTGGCGTTCATGGAGATAAGCTCACGAGCACTTATGATCTTGTCGAGCAAATGCAGTACCTCTATGTCAGGGTTGTAAAAGCCAAAGACCTCCCTACAGATGTTACAGGAAGTTGTGATCCCTATGTGGAGGTGAAGCTTGGAAACTACAAGGGAACAACCAGGCATTTTGAAAAGAAGACAAACCCTGAATGGAACCAGGTATTTGCATTCTCTAAAGAACGAATCCAATTCTCTGTGATCGAAGTCACTGTGAAAGATAAGGACCTGGTAAAAGATGATTTTATTGGGAGAGTTACGTTTGATCTCAATGAAATCCCTAAAAGAGTCCCCCCTGATAGTCCATTGGCTCCACAGTGGTATAGGCTTGAGGACCGAAAGGGAGATAAGGCTAAAGGCGAGCTTATGCTCGCCGTTTGGATGGGTACACAGGCTGACGAAGCTTTTCCTGAAGCTTGGCACTCTGATGCAGCAACCATACATGGTGAAGGTCTTAGTAATATAAGATCGAAGGTTTATTTGTCACCCAAGCTCTGGTATCTTAGAGTTAATGTTATCGAAGCCCAAGATTTGGTGCCTAGTGATAAGGCTCGGTTCCCTGAAGTTCATGTCAAGGTTATGCTTGGGAGCCAGGGTATGAAAACTAGGGTTTCTCAGAGCAGGAGCTTGAGCCCACTTTGGAATGAGGATTTGATGTTTGTTGCTGCTGAACCCTTTGAGGAACACCTGGTTATTAGTGTTGAAGATAGGATTGGACCCAATAAAGATGAGCTAATGGGTAAGTGTGTGATTCCATTGCAAAGTGTAGAGAAAAGGTTCGATCATAAGCCTGTCAATTCGAGGTGGTATAATCTGGAGAAGCATGCCATTACGGAGGGGGAGAAGAAGAAGGAGGTCAAGTTCGCAAGTAGGATTCATCTGAGGATCTGTTTGGATGGTGGCTATCATGTTTTGGACGAGTCCACTCATTATAGTAGTGATTTGAGGCCCACTGCTAAGCAACTTTGGAAACCCAGTATTGGGGTTCTTGAATTGGGTATTTTGAATGCTCAAGGCCTCTTGCCCATGAAAACAAAGGATGGGAGGAACACTACTGATGCTTATTGTGTTGCCAAATATGGCTCAAAGTGGATTCGAACCAGAACGATCATAGACAGTTTCACTCCCAAATGGAATGAGCAATACACATGGGAAGTTTATGATCCGTGTACTGTGGTTACAGTTGGGGTTTTTGATAATTGCCATTTAGCTGGGGACAAAGCTAATGGAACCAAGGACTCGAGAATTGGTAAAGTTAGGATTCGACTCTCTACTCTCGAAACTGATCGGGTTTACACCCATTCTTACCCCCTTTTGGTTTTGCATTCTTCTGGGGTTAAGAAAATGGGTGAGGTTCAATTAGCAGTTCGGTTTGCTCGCTCGTCTCTGCTTAATATGCTGCATATCTATTCCCAACCTTTGCTTCCTAAAATGCATTATCTTCACCCCTTATCAGTGACGCAGCTTGATAGCCTGAGGCACCAAGCTACCCAAATTGTTTCGATGAGGCTGAGTAGGGCCGAACCCTCTTTGAGGAAAGAGGTTGTTGAGTATATGCTAGATTATGATTCTCATATGTGGAGTATGAGGAGAAGCAAAGCGAATTTCTTTAGAATCATGTCGGTTATGAGTGGGATGATTGCTGTAGGGAAATGGTTGGACAAAATTTGTAATTGGAAGAATCCCCTAACAACTATATTGGTACACATCCTCTTCCTCATTCTGGTTCTCTACCCTGAACTCATACTCCCGACCATCTTCCTCTACATGTTTTTGATTGGTATATGGCACTATCGATGGAGGCCAAGGCAGCCTCCTTACATGGATACTCGACTCTCTCATGCTGAAAATGTTCACCCTGATGAATTGGATGAGGAATTTGATACTTTTCCCACTTCGAGGCATTCTGATATAGTGAGGATGAGGTATGATAGACTGAGAAGTGTGGCTGGAAGAATACAAACTGTAGTGGGGGATATGGCCACTCAGGGTGAAAGATTGCAGTCCTTATTGAGCTGGAGGGACCCAAGGGCCACTGCCCTGTTCGTTACCTTCTGTTTTCTGGCAGCAATTGTTCTTTATGTGACTCCTTTTAGAGTGGTGGCCATTTTAACAGCCTTTTATGTGTTGAGGCACCCGAGATTTCGCCACAAGCTCCCCTCTGTGCCTCTGAACTTCTTTAGGAGGCTCCCTGCAAAGACTGATAGCATGCTATGAGCATCACAAGCATTTGGTTGGTCTTGGTTCTAGTATACACCTCTTTGACGCGAGATCTATTTTTCTTCTCTCTCTCGAATTTTTAGCGGGTTCTTGTGAAAGTTTGGAAGGTGGGTTTCTTCTTACTCGTTTGGATATGGAGGAGGTTTATATAGTGACCTGATGGACTTGTTTACTTTGTTAGTCTGTGTTGGTCTCTTGCTTGCTATTGTGTTCACTCAATTGGGTTGCTGCTTCAGTTGCTGGTTATAGGAAAGGAAACGGGCAGCTGAGCTTTTGTGTCCTTTGCAGACCAATGGTTGATGCTTTGTCTTGATCTACTGTATAATTGCCCCATCTTATGTTGGTAGGATATTAACTTTGCAGCTTTCTTTCTTTCTTTCTCTCTTTCTTTTTTTTCCATTCTTAAGACTCCTTTTCTCAATTGCTCCTGTTTCTTCTGTCTTTGATAATCAATGGATGTTGATTCCTTGGTTTTCCTAGCTGTTGCTTTGTCTTGATCTTCTGTATAATTGCCCCCTATTATGTTGGTAGGATATTTACTTTGCAGCTTTCTCTTTTTTTCCGTTTTTCGTTCTTAGATTCCTTTTCTCAATTGCTCATGTTTCTTCTGTCTTTGATAATCAATGGATGTTGATTCCTTGGTTGTCCTAGCTGTGTTTCTTCCTCTTTTGATGCAAAAGGTACGTCTTAATTCAGTTTATGCACTGTGATGCATACTGTGTGATTTATGGGATGTTAATGTCTTATTTTCTCATGTAGTCATGGCTTCATTCTTTTTTATTGGCATTGTGGGTATATGTGGCTTGCGTTCAATTACATTGAACTTACACTTTTATAGGCAAGAATTACATGTGCAGCTCCATGCACTTTCGACGTAATTACCATATGGTTTGTACAATGTCATAGTAGATTTTTGTTTTCATAGCTTCAACGCGAAGTTATTGTGATCTATCCTTTGGTTTTTGCTATGCATGGGGTGGGTTTTATTGTTTTATCATATCTGGCATTTATTCATGTTGGGTTGCTTCCTCTATCCTTAGATATGGGAGGGGACACCGGTCTCATTTTATTCATTTATGCAATTACTTATTGCTGGGGAAGACCAGTAGCTTTATATATTCAAAAGGATGTTCTCCATTCTGCAATTTTTTTTTCTTATTGAGTTCATAAAACATGGTTCAACTTTGGGTCTTGAAACTGTAGCTGCATTAATGGTGCACCATAGGAAAGTAGAAAAATATTAAGAGCAGTTATTTATTATTCATTCGTCTGGCACTACAATTAAGATAAAGTTATTTATGGCATTTGACTGTTTGTTAATAAGGGGGTTTCATGTGCTCTGTCCACTGTACTTGCCCTTCTGTTAGATTTAGATGTACTTAAAAAATATGAACCAGACCTGATTACTTATATATTAGGATGCATGTGGAGGTAGATTAACAATTCATTCACCTGGGTTAGATAATTGGCCTTCACATGTAGTTTTGAACAGCGTTTGAAAGATGGCTGGCCCTTATTGGAATTGCTTGATTTCGATAGGGGTCGTTAGGTGAGTGATTCCGGTTTGAGGAACCCTAGAACCGCCTCAATTTGCATAGCTTTTGACTTGTTTTCTGAATTTCTTTGTAATATATAACCCCGATCTCACCCCGGGAATCATCAAGACAAGGTGAATTGGAATTGCTTGATTTCGATCGGGGTCGTTAGGTGAGTGATTCCGGTTTGAGGAACCCTAGAACCGCCTCAATTTGCATAGCTTTTGACTTATTTTCTGAATTTCTTTGTAATATATAAGCCCGATCTGATTCGGGAATCATCAAGACAAGGTGAATTGGAATTGGAGATCCTAGCAATTCTGTTGATCTCAACCGCCCAGACAGGGTGAAGGGAAAATATTGGAATGGACATTTGATCTCAACCGCCCATGTTTTGGAATGGACAGTGGATGGTCCTGTCATGTCGATGTACCTTACACCATACACCAAGTGTATATGACATGCTCCTTGGTCATACCTAACCATTGGTGATTAGATCAATCCTAAATATTGGTGGAAATTGGCTATTCACGAATATTGGAGGCTGAAATACCGGTAATGTTGTGGATCTATTAGATCTGAAGTACTACTTATTCATGAAATTCTCATGCCCCAAAATTTCGGGGAGTTACCTGAGTTCGGTCAAAGCTTTAAAGGGCAAGTGTGGGCTTGTTGATGGGTGGGCCCTTTTGTATTCAGCTTTTATGAATCAAGGTTAAGCTGGGAGAACCTAGAGAGAGGCTAGAGACAGAGAGAGGGACCACGCCACTGTAAGATTCAGTGCAGCAATTGAAGGCCTGGCCTTTCACCCTTTTGCGCAGGCTTCTTTGTGCTCACATCTCTCTCTCTCTCTCTCTCTCTCTTTAAGATGAGAGAGAATTTGCCTCGACGTAGTGGACTGCTTGCTCATATTTGTCTTTTATTCTTCGACCTGAGCACTCAGGGAGGTTTGTTGAGAGATATTTTTATGCACATATTTCCATGCGTTGATGCCTTAGATTTGTGAAGCATGGGTTCTCAACCGTGTTCAAAAGGTCGGAGTTGCTTGGCTCAAGCCCTTTTTGAGCCCGAGTTGGAGGTCTTTGAATTTTTTTTTTTTTAAATTATAAAAATAAAAAATATGTTTGTAACGGTTTATTTATGTTTTTTATCATTTTGGTAAAGATAGGAAAGTGTTTTGGTTATGGACACTTATTTTTACATTATGCCATTTTTTTTTTGGAAAATTTTGAAAATACTCCTCGTTACAAACTCAATTTTTAAAATCTATTTGTTTGCTTTTTTTTTTTAACCACAATTAGTTGTGTTTTGTTTTTTTTTTTTTTTTAATTATGTATATATATATTAAGTAGTTTTCAGCACCTACAGTAATTAGGTGAGTACTCGGCTGGGGATGGGGTGAGTAGTCGACCCGAGTTAATTTTTCAAACATTGCTTATCAAACAAATCTTGATACCTGATTTTAGAAAGAGAAAATGGGGTTTAGAAAGCCGGACGACGGTTTTAGAGAGGGAGAGGAGTGAAGGTTTGAGAGTGGGAGGTCAACATGTTGAGGGTGACCGACGAGGGTAGCGAGTTTTGGTGAATTTCATTGGTTACATGTGTGGTCGTGTTGAAAATATATTCTTGGAAACATTTTCACATGAAAAAATTATCTGATGTGGTTAAGTGTGAGAATGTTTTTACATAAATTAAATTTGGTGTGAAAAGATGTACTAATACTAATAGGTATAAAATTATTTTCATAATTAACCACGTGAGATAATCTTTTCATGTGAAAACGTTTCTTAAAAACCATTTCACACAAACCAAACGTATCGTCTCAGTTAAGAGCCAATGGCAGTGAAGTTGCAATCTAGCTAGTCTTCATCTTCTTCAATCATTCTAGTTCGTTTTTGTTTTATATGAATGTCGAATATAAAAAATGTCATATATATCATATGTATTTTTACTAGAGATTGTAAGTGATGAGAAATATATGGGTACTTATAGTTTCGTTGAGAGTATGTTTTTTGATCGAGTAGAATTATGGATCATGATTTGTGTAATTGTCTTCAAATAGTTAAAAAAAAACTCTAAAGATGATGGTGATGGACCTCCGACGGTGTTGTTCTGCCATTACCTTTTCTGATTGTGATGGAACGATTGTGATGGAACCTGCTTGTCTGAAAAATGCTTTTTAATAGGCTTCGTCGTTGTCACTATCACAAAAAAAACTCTATTTGATTGGGACCATTTAAGAGTAACTATATTTATGATTACCATAAAGGCAATTAAAAATGAAATTTACATATGACTGGCTAGATTGTGCAAACGGAACCTAAACAATCATTCATATTCCAAATTACTATTATTAAACTCGCTCTAGGTGTCCTAAGTTTGTCTGTTCTTCAGCACCTCTAAAACGGGTACCCTTTAAAATAAAGGATTGTATGTAAGAAGATTATTTATCTTTTGTACAAAGTTACAATCTTTTCTACTTATTAGATGTCAAATTGGATAGTGATAGTGTCTTTTGGCTAAGTACTCGATTCCTGAGTTAGATGGGGATAGTGTCTTTTGGCTAAGTACTCCATTCCTGAGTTTCTATCTAGCTTATATGTGTGTTATGCAATGTCTTGGGGCTCAATTGAGAAACTCTAAAGATGGATACTAAAAGCCACTCCCGAGTTTCTATCTAGCTTTTATGTGTGTTTGCAATGTCTTGGGCCTCAATTGAGAAACTCTAAAGATGGATGCTAAAAGCCACTGATAGAAAAATATTTATAATTCATTGCTAAATCCTTCTAGACCTTTGAGCAGCCACTAGGTCCCACAATATAATATGGTAGACAAGCATATATTGTAGTACATCCTTATACCATATAAGTAAAAGACACCTTTAAATTTTGTTGAAAGATGTAGTTTTGGAGTTGGAAATTTTATGATGGGTTGAAACTTTATGTTCAACCATAATTTCGAAAATTAAATTCTAAAAATGGTGCAAATCAAACAGATCTATAAACACTTGAAACTCTTGAAAATTGAGGTTTAGATAACTTGTTAGAAGATGCATTATTTCTACTATTGGAAATTCTTTATTTTTTGTATCTATATATCTCGAGGTCAATATGATCAATATGAAAGTTTTCCAACTTTAAAGCACTACTTTCTACTAGATTTTCGAGATGCATCTTACTTCTATAGTATAATGTGTAATTTTTTTTTTTAAATAATCCTATGTCAGGTGATCTTTACATGCAAATATATTTATACATATTTATCTTTACCTGTGTCAAATATTTCAAACTTGTAACCACGTCAGTTTGCCCGCGAGAATCAATTTCGCAGAGTCCCCCCTAGGCCAAAGGTAGAGTTTAGCATGAAAATTTTATATTTTTGACCTTAGTTCTAAGCGATCCAGAAAATTGAAATAAATCCTTCTTGACCGAATTCAAAAAGCCTGAGGTTAGAATCATTGCGATCTAACCAAATGTTAGAGTGAAGAACACTTTTTAATCCGTTTATGCTCGAAGTTAAAGTGTTTGTGGTTGTACTCTGTACTCAAATTCGAGCAGTACTTCAGCTTTGGACTTGGGGGCGCAAGATGGTCCTAAACTTTGTACGAAAACCAATGCGCAATCACGTTCAAGTGAACATATTCTCAGGATACGGTTCAGTTATACAAATCTTGAGTTAAAGAGTTTGTATGCTCAAAAACTTGTCTAAAATCAACAGTTTTCCATACTAATACCCTATCAAGTCAATAAAATGAAAACAACCATCGACTTGAACAAATATCGCTAAAAAACAATATAGAAACTCGTCTTTTTACCATAAATAAAATGCAAATAAACAATGTATCATGAAATTTTGAGAGGTACCTTATATCCATGATAGAACTGTCTGTTGCCTTATAAGGGAAGATCGATCTCATAATCTTCATCTCTCAAGCCAAAAATTACATGAAACAATTTCCTTCAAGGCCTCTCAGACCACCCACCTTCACCCACACCGCTCAGAAGCTCTCCTTCTATAATTTAGAAACCTGAATTTCACTATATCCCAAAACCAAACTCCAAATCCTCAGTCTCAGCTCCTCTCTCTAACCCATTTTGTCAAACACCTCCATTTTCTCAGTCTCTCTTTGCCCTACCTGTTTACATTTTTGACAGACTCAAGCAAAATAACTATTGGGTTTCAATCAGAAATAAGTCCACAAGAGAGAATTTGAAAATGAAGAGGGTCACAGATTTGGTTTTGCAGATTGGAAATCCAGAGAGTGCCTTTAATGGAGTTGAGGCAACTATTAGGGCTGATGGGGTTTATACTCGCATAGAGATTTGGCTTGATGAGGGGAAGGGAGAAAGATTTGGTGTTGAGGATTGAGAAACCAAAGGGTGCCTTAATAGAGTTGGAGTCAACTGTTAGGGCAGATGGGATTTATGCTTATGGAGGTTTCCCTTGACTAGGACAAGGGGAAAAGATAAACTATGGAATCTAATAACTTGTTAGACAAGTAAATATCTTTTCTCTCAATTGTCAAAATTATTACTTGATTGCAAATCTTTTTTTTGTTAAGAACTTTTTTGAAAAAATTATTAAAAAAAAAAATCTACAAAACTACACTTTTTATGCAACTTACCCGCAACTTAATTTTTTCTCTCACAATTTTCCCCAAAATACACTTTCTATGCAACTTACCGCCAACCTAACTTTTTCTCTCACAATTTTCCCCAAAATATACTTTCTATACAAATATCCCCAACTAAAAATAAAATAAAAATATGCCTAAACTACCCTCCCTTAATTTTACCTTTGCAAATGGCGATCTAGTAGTAGATGTTACTAGATTCCAACTCCGACACTATGTAAAGCGACACTGTAAAGGGCGGTTTGGCAGTACTCAGTTTCGATCCAGTAGTTATAGTCCGGCACTTGTGCGCTCCGGCAATGTGTTATTGGGGTCCAAAAGTCAACATCAAATATGGCAAAAATGATTTTTGTGTATGAGAGGGCATTTCTGTCTAAAAAAATGAACTTTTTCTCTTGGGGGGTATTTGCATAGAAAGCTTATTTTGAGGAAAAAAGTGAGAGAAAAAATTAGGTTGGATAAGTTACATAGAAAGTGTGGTCTTGGGGTGTTTTTATAATTTGCCCAACTTCTTTACAAATAACTAAAGGGATTGTATACTACGAGATAATTTATCTTTAATACAACAAGGTCACAATTATTCATAGCCATCCGATGTTAAGTTGGATGGTTTAGGTTGTCACAAAGTTCAAATTTGTTTTTAAACTTTGAGACTAGTCAATGATACTCTTACAATAACCCAATGTGAATTTGAATGGACAAAGTGACGGTGACCTTCTTGTTCCAAAAGTAAATGGTCTCTTTATATACTTTTCCATAAGAAAAATACCTAAAATCTTTGAATTAAAGATGGAGTTTAATGAAAATTTGTATGTTCAACTTGAGCCAAAGAATTCCTCAAAGAAGTATTTCTCCATGGGAAGCCTAAGAAGTAAGTTAGTGGATTTCTACACATTGTCAAGCTAAAAATCCCACTGATTAAAAAACCGATCATCAACTTTGGCTTGATTTATATCTCGTCTCTACCCAAGTTAAAACTGTTAATGCTTTCTCATTATATCTTGTATCACTACTCAGGTTTCAACTGTTAATGCTTTCTTATTATTACTAACCAATGAAATGCATGATGGTACAGGTGAGATAAAAATAATTTATCAAAATATCCAATTTTAATGAGACTTATGTAACAATCCCAAAATTTAAAAAAAAAAGGAG
>NW_006499728.1:4197173-4222391 GCF_000471905.2 Amborella trichopoda | reverse complement strand
AATCACTTACTGAGTAGCCAAACTCATCAAACTATGGTAAACTTTTTTTAGGATAACTACGGATTCATTTTGAGTGCTAGTCAAGATCAACCTTGGAAGATACTGTTGTTGTGCTAGCTTTCTTTATTTACTATGTAAGACCTCGTCACTGTAAAAAAAAATTTGTCCTATCAATAGATGTATATATGTTTTGTCCGTCACATCTCAGGAATAATAGTATTGTAAATTCTTGGGGTGTGACAACTTAATATTTTGAACTCTTTTGTTTAGTTCTTAAGTCAGCCGATTTATTTTCTAGGAATATTTTTCAATCATTTACTAATTTGGTTGGTTGGTTGTAATTCGTTATATATATTTATTTTTACCTTTTAAACTTCATTTTTTTCTAGTTTCTTTCTGAAATTCTCATTTATTTTGGTGAGATAAGTATCATTATGTTGATAATATCTGGAATATTGAGAAAAGTAGGCAGGTTTCAGGTAAGTCAATGGGAGCATGGATTGGAGGAAGGTTTTGATAAGGACTGCTGCTGATGGAGTGAAAGAGGAGACTTCGAAGCTCTCATCGTCTTTGGTAATGGTTGATCGTAAAGAGCTGGAACTTTTCAATCTTAAAACTGAGCTTTTTGTATCAGGTTCCTTTCCACCTCCTGTGAAGGACTTTTTTGGCTTTGCTGATTGGGCTCAAAGAGGATGGAATCTGTCTTACCGTCCTGATGTTAAGATAATTGGTTCCAACAAAGTATTTTTCAAATTACGCTCAAAGGAGGAAGTATCAAAGGCGTTGTTTAATAGATTTTATAGAGTTTGAGGTAGTCTTTTGTCTCTGGATTTGTAGAAGGTATCGGATCATACCTCCATCTATTGTATGGATCATGTTTGGATCAAAATGTGGGGTATACCTTTATCGGCTTGGAACCTGTCCATTATGAAAAGGATCGCAGGACAATGTGAGGTCTATTTGGATGTAGATTGGGATTCCTTTCTTAGCCCGACATGTCATTTTGTTCGTGTTAAGATTGGATTTTGTTCTGGAATGGTCATCCTTGGTTCGGTTTTTTTGTGTGTTACTGATGTTCTTTTTAAAAATTTCATCTCGGATGATGATGGTATTCGCCCCTCCAAACTATTTTTTGTGGAGAGGAGTAAGGCAGAGACAAAGTTCGTATCCGATAATCCTAAGTATGATGGTAAGCCTTCTGGTAGTGCTCATGATGCTCCTCTAGAAAATTCTGGCCGAAATCTTTCCCGAAAAATTTACAGGGATGCAAAGAATTTCAAATTAAAAAATAAGAAATATGTTACCCAAAAAATTAGGAAATGGTGGATACATGTTGGATGGTTTCCAGAATCTTCACAAGGTTTCTCTGATGTATTCTCGCAGATTGGGGTGGCTAAGTGCGCGTTGACTGTCTCTCATCATGGCTCGGGAGTTCATAAGCCTATTACGGGCCCTTCTATAGTCCATCACGGTGAGCTGGTAGGACCACCTTTTGTGTGTTAGGATAAAGTTCTGGAAAAAGGAGAGATGGCGGCGGTAGATCCTCCCAAATCAGGAGGTTGCTTGTTGGATAAAGATAGTAGGGTACACGCGTCTTTTCTTTCCCTTTCAATTTACAAGATAAATCGACTCTCTCCTCCTTTTGGAAAGGGATTGAGTTGAAAAGGTTTGTGGGTATTCACCTCTCTTCTCTGGTGCTTCTCTTTTGTCTTGTTTTCTTGAAGGAACTTTCCTGGTGGGAGTTTAAACAAAGGGTTTGGGATGTTTTGGTTTAGTTTAGCATGTATCCATTATTCTTCCGAGTGGCTATGGCAAACGGGGTTGAAAAGAAGTCCAGGTCTCGGTTTGACCCACTTCTTATTGATCAGGAAGCTTTTGTCCTAGTTGATGAGGAGTTGTCGGATTACCAGCCTAATACTGTTATGCTTGAGGATGAAGCTTCAATGGAAGTAGTGTATGATGGCAGTTCGATGGTTGTGGTTGATTCAGACTCGCCATTACCGATTAGTATGTTTCAAGATGAGCAGTCTCCTTTATTGATAGCTGGCCCGCCTGTTGAACAGGTTCAAAATGTAGGTGGTGTTGGGGATGATACACCGATAGTGGGCCAGATGGTGCAGGATCTGGGCATGAATGAGGTGCCCCTAAGTGTGATTATGGAGGAGATCAGGGTTCGACGCAGGGAGCGTTTGGTGGCTTAGTGGGAGAAGGAGGTGCCTAATGCTGTCTCGTGGCCTGAAGGTGGTGCTGATGATGGAGTGGCTGAGAAACCACCCCAAAAAAAGAAGAATATGGTTGAATGGGGTTCCCACTCCTATGCTAGGCTCCAAGCTAGAGGGATCATCAAATCTACCCCTCGTAGCAAGGGTGTGGTTTTTTGTGAACCAGAAATGGTACACCTTGACACCTCCTCTGATTCTTCTCTGAGTGATGCGGATGAGGAAGTGGCTTCGTGCATGGAGGACTTGCACTTCGATTTTGGTCCTGATGGACCAGGTTCTTCCTCTAACCCTTTTCCTCCCGAATTTTAATGAATTTTATTTCATGGAATGTAAGGGGGCTAGGCCTCCCCAGTAGGAAGCAAGATGTTAGGTTTTTGATAGTTTAGTACAAAACCTGTGGTGTTGTTTTTGCAAGAAATTAAGCTCCCAAGCCCCCACTGTTTCAGGGGTTCGGGAGATTTGGGGGTCGGGTGTAGTTGGTTTTAAGGGGATTAATGCTACTGGTGCTTCTGGAGGACTGTGGGTCCTTTGGGACCTCATAGTTCTTCAGAATTTTGAAGTTATTTTTAGAGACAATTTCTTGTTATTAGGTTTTCGTGGTCCCAACTCTGATTTCAAATGGGGTATTGTGAATGTTTATGACCAATCCGTTTTGGCTTTGAAAGAAGTCTTTTTATATGAGTTAAATTCTATTATTCGCTCCTTCGGTTATCTTGTTGTGATTGGGGGGGATTTTAATCTCATTCAATAGCTGCGTGAATGTTTGTCTGGTACCTCTATTAATACCTCTATGAGGTTATTCAATAGTTTCAATGAGAGTAATTCTCTTTTGGACCCTCCAATTGTGGGTGCGACATTCACTTAGACAAATAATAGTTTGGTCAGACTGTCTATATGTAAAATAGACATATTCCTTCTTTCAATGGAGTGGTTGGACTATTTTCCTCTTGCTACAGTAAGGGCTTTGACTAAGCTTTCTTTGGACCATTGGCCCATTATGCTCAATTCTGGAATGGTAAAGGGTGGCCCAAAACTTTTTAGGTTTGAAGCTGGGTGGCTAGAGGAAAACGAGGTGATGAAAATTATTAGAACCACTTGGGTCAACACGATTGTGGTAGGCTCCCTGGATTTTTATTTGCACAAAAAATTGGTTAATATCAAACATAAGTTGATTTTATAGAAGCGTGAGAATCAGTTTGATGTTAAGGCGCAAATTTATAAGGTTTGGGAGATTTACAAGCGATTGATTGCTCTATTCAAGAGAGTGGTTGTATTTCCCAACAAGTTATCAGTGATCGTACTTCAAAATGTAATGAGTTAGGGGAGCTTCGTAGGGTGGAAGAGATCTACTGGAGGCAAAGGTCTAGATCCAAATGGATTAAAGAGGATGACTTGAATACAAAGTATTTCCATGCTATTGCCAGTGCTTGTAGAAGACAAAATGACTTTTCTGACCTCTCCATTCTAGGGGTGAATTTTGAAAATGATAATGCATTGAACGAGGCAGTGATTGGTCATTTCAGAAAGGCCTTTTCTTCAGAGGTTAAGGTGACACCTTCGTTGAGTTACCTTCAAAGTTCTTTCTGTGGATGGGAAATTACAGTTGGAAAGGGAGATTACCATGGAAGAGTTGCATAAGGCTATTTTTGCATTTCCTGAAGACAAGGCCCTTGGCCTTGATGGTTTTCCCCATTGTTTTTTGATCGTTTTTGGAATGTTATTAAGGGAGATTTTATTGGTTTTCGTGGAAAAATTTATGGTAACCGAAATTTTTTTTAAACGGATATATTCCACTTTTTTGGCCTTGATCCCAAAAAAAGCTACAATTTCAAGCCTCTCTGATATTAGACCGATCAGTCGGTTAATTAGTCTTTATAAAATTATTGCAAAAGTCTTGGCTGAAAGACTAAAGGCTGTTGTCCCTTCTCTTATTTCCTGTACCCAATCTGCCTTTATTCAAGATCGATAAATCACAGATAGCGTGCTGGTAGCGCAGGAATGTATTCACTCTAGAGTTTTTAGCAAGAAGCAAGATATTCTGTTAATACTGAATATGGATAAAGCATACGATCTGGTCGAATGGGGTATTTTACTTGAAATCATGAGAGTTATGGGCTTTGGTGATAAATGGCGATCTTGGATCAAGGGATGTTTGTCCTCGGCACACTTCTCCGTGTTATTTAAAGGAAGCTCGATAGGATTTTCTAGAGGATTGAGACATGGTGATCATTGTCTCCTTTCTTGTTTACAATTTATGTTGAGTACTTTAGTCTTATGCTAAGCATGATGGAAAATTTGAAGTATTTTTCGGGGTTTTTGATTCCTAATTCTGAAATTGTTATTTCCTACCTTTAGTATCGGATGATACTTTGATATTTTGTGATGCAGAGGCTGCTCAGGTTTCTAATATTGCTCGAATTTTGGAGATTTGTGGTGACTTTGAGTCTTAAAGTTAACTTTCACAAATCGTCACTGGTTGGGATTAACTATTGGAAGGGGTGGCTGGTGATTTGGCTACTTTGTTTGGATGTAAGGTTGGCTCCTTCCCTATTTTATATTTGGGGCTCCCTATTTCTGACTCGAGATTTACCATTGTTGTGTGGGATATTGTGCTTGAAAGAGGACAAGGTAGATTGGCACTCTAAAAGCACAAGTATTTGTCTTTAGGCGGTACGGTTACCTTGCTGAGATCTTGCCTTCCTAACCTCCCGGTGTACCAAATATCTCTAATCTACTTGCCTGCTTCTGTTGCCAAAAGAGTGGAAAAAATGATGCAGGATTTCCTGTGGGGATCAACTGATGTGAATATGAAGTGTCATTTATTAAAGTGGGATAGAGTTTGTTCTCCAAAAATGAAAGGTGGTTTGGGCATACGAAAAATAAAATTGGTGAATCAGGCACTGTTACATAAGCGGTGGTGGCGTAACCTTATTTTTAAAGATCAGCTGCGGTATAGAGTGTTTGCTTCAAAATATAGGGTTGAGAGAGAAAATATGTGGATTGGGGGTCATAGAGGTTCTCAAACCTCCCATATATGGAAGGCTGTGTATAATTGTAGACCAATTGTGTCTGGTTATTTCAAATGCAGTGTGGGGAATGGAAGGAATGTCTCATTTTGGCATCACAAATGGTTGGGCGAGTACCCCTTAAAAGTGGCCTATCCCGACTTATTTAGGATTGCTACTCAATCAGAGGTGACTATTGGGGAGACCATTAATCGTAGGGGAGAATTAATTGCTTGGAATATTACATTTGCATACAATCGGGAAAGTGAGCTAATTCTTTCGCAGTGGTATGCTCTTATGGAATTGTTGAATGGGGTTTATGTCTCTTATAATGCTAAGTATGAGGTGATTTGAGATGTTGAACATGATGGTATTTTCACAGTAAAGTCCTGCTACAGACTTCTCTTTTATGATCGATGGAGAGCCTCTTGCCCCTCGCTTGCTAAAGTTTGGAAGTGGCATGTTCCTCATAAAGTTCAAGTCTTTATTTGGTTGACGGCTTTGAATAAGGTTCTCACTACTGATAATCTTATCAAAAAGGGGAAATTTTTACCTAATGTTTTCCTCCTCTATAAAGCGGATGAGGAAACTGGTGCTAATCTGTTTATTCATTGCTCCTTCACAATAAGAATTTGGTTTTGGCTCTTTAATTTAGTTGGGGTTTCCCTGGTACTCCCTTCGTCTGTGGCTGGTGTTGTTTCTCAATTTTCCATTCCTCATCTGCCTAAGATGGGAAAATTTATTTGGCATATTGCTAAGGGAGTCATCCTTTGAGAAGTTTGGAAAGAGAGAAATAAGGGGACTTTTGAGGGGAATTCTTTGCCTTTTTCTGTTTTATTAAATAATATCAAACTCTCTATTTGGAATTCAATTTCGGTACACAAGGAGGGAAAGAATATTGGCAAGGTAGATATAATGGCTAATCTTGGTAGCCTTTTCCTGTTGGGGAGACCAAGTACAAAGTGAAGAAGACTTTGGATGGCGCCTCCAGGTGATTGCTTAAAGTTAAATTTTGATGGAAGTTCATTCGGGAATCCAGGTGTTGCAGGTATTGGTGGGTAATGCGTGACTCTGCTGCCAACATTATTTTTTCCTTCGTTGGCCCGATTGGAGTTAGAACAACCAACTAACATTATTTTTTCCTTTGCTTGCCCGATTGGAGTTAGAACAACCATCTATGTTGAGCGTAGTGCCTTGCTGTGTGGGGTTAAAATTTTAGTTGATGAATTTACGGGTTGTTCTTGTATCTGTGAAGGGGACTCCTTAAATGTTGTTAAATAGTGTAAAAAGGAACAACACTTACCCTGGGAACTTTGTGGCCATTGGCTGCAAGTCATGGATTTAGTTGAAACATTCTATGTTTCATTTGTCCATGTTTTTAGGGAAGCTAATGCCCTGGCAGATTCTTTGGCGAATACTGGGGCTCTTCTATCTTCTCTTGTTGTTTCGAATGATGTAATATCTTTCCCTGCTCAACAGTAAAATCTTTGAATCTTTGTCAAAAAAAAGATAATATCTGGAATTTCTATCTTGAGAGAATTTATGTTCTAATTTGATTGTCAATGTAGTTTATAAAGAGAGATTGAGATGAATTAGGTGGTGAATAGTAAACAAATTCACGAGGGATTTGAGCGGGTCCCCACCATTGGATTAATAGGTCAAAGAAGAATCTATAATAGAGGAGACTTACATCAGCCTGTATATATATTGTCTTTCAATATTTATAGAGTGACATATATGTTGTACCATTGTAGAAGAGGTTGTTTCGACACATAAAAATCCTCAAATTGATCATCTCGATCTTAAGATATGGACACAAGAAAAAATGGATTTCAAGTCTTGAAAATAATACATATTGTAAAGCATTTTCTGGACCGTCAATTTTTTAGATTTTCATGTGTTCATATATCTGCTTGATCTACACTAATTTTGAAGCTATAATTTTATAATTAGATATTGAAATGAATTTTAAGGACGTCACCAAGATTTTCAATACTCAAACAACATCTTTCTCCACTATTTGAAGGTGCACCTTACTTTGATTGTTTAGGGCCTTATACAAACCACACCCTTAATATAATGACCTCTCTACATGATCCATGGATTACTCAAGAGGGCGATTCCCTATCTTCTCTATATTGTTCTTTTAGTCATCCTTTGGTGGGACTAGCATACTTTCTGGTAATGCTATTCTTGATCTTCCAAATTACTTCCTTTAGTATTTGTTTATGAATTATCTTTTAAAGCACTTTGTTGTGAGACTAGAGATACTTGAACCAGCTATAACATTGATGTGTATCATAAGGTTTATTTTTATGTCCTCCACAAATGTGCATGGAATAAAAAAGTGATCATGATTCTCATTATTGCACAAGTTGTGTATGTTACTCAATTGAAAACCTCTTTTTTGGAAAAAGAGCCCAAGCTTAGTTGATTAGTGCTTGATGATTTGCAATGCTACGTCCTAGAGTCAATTTCTACCAAAGGTAGGGCTTTCTCCCCACTCACTCAAGCAAAAAAAACCTCGTCTTTGCACTTCATCGTTGTTTATTAGCCTCTTTTGCTAGGCTAGCCATGAGAACCGTGTGGCCTAGGATGAATCGTTTTTTCGTCTCTTTTCTTTTCTTTTATTTTTGTTATTTTTTTTTATTTTAAAAATGGCCATGAGAGTCTTATTTTTTCGGTCCATGTTTTCTTATTATTTTGTAATGTACGCACTAGTGGAGGTGATACCTCCATTATTATTGAGAACCCAAGTAAGTCTATCATCAACTTTATCGTGGCCTAAAGCCAAACGACAATGTCCCGTTATAAATGGGAGGGTCTTATCGCTTATATGTCCATATATTATATCTACAAACGTATTTTTTCTTTATTAACTCTGACCACTGAAGTCATATATTCAAGCAATATTTCAGTTTCGGGAGAGAAACATAAATTTTAGACTGATTTATGTAGGGACCCTAAAATTTGTTCGAAAACATAAACTGCTCCATTTGTAGGTGAAAATTACAAAGAAGGTAAGTCAATCCACCTTTTTTTTTTCTTTTTTTTTTTCTAAAATTGTCCACACATGAAGATCGTTGTGCACCAGCATACCGTGCGATTTGTACTATATTCCCCAAAACACATGCACACGAATTACTACATAAGTGCATTTAGTATTCCGTCTTGTGTACTGTGCACACAACACAAATCACTTAATGTGCACTATTCATGTGCAAAGTGTAGTAATGTTGCGCACAATTATGACGAGTGTTGTGCACCCTCGCATTATGCGATGTACACTACATTCCCCAAAACACATGCACATGAAGCACTACATAAGTGCACTTAGTACTCAGTCTTAGTTTTTTCCATTAGTAGGGCACTACCCTAAAGCTTGGGGCACTGCCCTACTAACGAATAAAACTTAAAAAAAAAAATCAAAAATTCAGATTGAGGATACCATCCTCAGACCGAAGGGGAATTTTGAAAATATAAAAATGACAAGTTGAGCGACCTTTATTGTAATTTCTGCCTATTTCATTTTTTAAAAAAACTTTTAGGGTCCGTATGTAAATTACTCTTAATTTTATTAAAAATGTATGAAAAAAGAACTCACAGAGCTCAAGACTCACTCCTGTATATTTTCCCTAGGTTACATGGATGTTATGCAGAATACCTAACGGCCCTAGATACACATTTTTTCTCTTTCTTTCAAAGACTGGATATATGAACTCAATTATCAACATGAGAGATGCATTCTATGAAACCTCACCAGATTTTTCACTGAACTCCTGTAATTTGAGATAAAGATTCTTAACAACAGGAAATCCCATTAGAATTCTTACATCTTTTTAACAGTTTACAAACTCCAACAATGAAACACGCTGTATAACAATCCAGTGCTTACAACAATAAAAGTAAGAAAAGGTTTAACAAATAAAATAGAACAAAGAGACTACCAACATTTAACATTACACAATGTCCACAAAACAAGTAAAATTATAAGTTTAACAGTAAACTGGTGGGCAATTGGAAACGCAACATAATTATAAGTAATGCTTATAATTTTACCTAGTTTTGTGGACACTTGTAAAGTTAAATATAGGTAAATCTCTTTGTTTTTATTTATTAGACCTTTTCTTTTCTTTTATTGCTGTAAGCATTGGGCTCTAACTCGCTGGGCTCCTACCGGTCAATGCCAGTCCCAAGCCCTAGTAAAGGAGGAGGATTGCATTAGGTGGGCAGCCACTTTAAATTTTACCTCAATTTTTTATGAATCTTAAATAGTCTTACTGAGGATATAACCCTTGATAGTTCAAAATAACATAACAAAATTCGCGTAGCTGCCCCCAAATAGTTGGGATCAAACTCTGGTGATGATGATGATTGTTGTAAGCACTGGATTGTTACACAAGAGTGTTTCACTAGTGGAGTTTGTAAATTATTAATAGGATGTAAGAATTATGGGTTTTTCTAAAGGGAAAAGTTTATATAGAGTCGAAGCTCTAAACCATCAAATTAGAGCCTACATCAAAAATTTCACTAGAGGAGATTATTTTGATACCCAAATATCTTTAAATTGATCATCTCGACATCAAGATACATGGACATGAGAAAAAAATAGATTTCAAGTTTTGGAAATAGTGTATTTTGTAATGCATTTTTGGACCATCAATTTTCAAGATTTTCAAATTTTGATAGATCTGTCGATCTACACTATTTTTAAAGCTTTAAACTTTATAAATAAAGATGAAATATATTTTAAGGCAATCACAAAGATTTCTAATGTTGAAAATATATTTTAAGGCAATCACAAAGATTTCCAATGTTGAAACCACATTTCTCGATACTATTTGAAAGTAGGCTCTACTTTGATTGTTTAGAGCCTAGGCTCTATACAAACTGCACCCTTTTCTAAAAAATCTTACACCTTTTTATAAAAAATTCTTCTCTCAATTAGAGAAGCTTTTTGAATTCCTATAATTTGCCAAAAAATTTGGCGAGGTTTCTTAAAATGCATCTCTTATATCAACTAGCAATTGGGCGTAGTGGAAATTTATACATCTAGTCTTTGAGAAAAAGAGAAAAATTCACACATAGGAGTTTTGAGTTTTGAATTCTTTCGCCCACTTCTTTTTCCTCCATTTTATACTAAATTTATTGGAAATGAGGATATCGAAATCGATGAGTAACAAGACAGGAATGGATAGAATTCAAAATGAATATATTTTAAAAAATTTAAGTGTGACACCAATAGGCAATAAAATGAGAGAGGGTAAACTTATGTGAGCTGACCATGTGTGGTGTATGCCCAGTATAACACCTATGAATATGTGTGAGGTAGTTCAAGTAGAAGGCTAAAACAAAACAAGATGTAGGCACAAAAGATCATGGTTGAAAGTAGTGAGAAAAGATATGAGGATTTACGACCTGATTGGAGATATGATATTTAATATGACAGAATGACAGACCAGGATTCGTATAACCGATCCCAAATAATTGGAAAAAAGGTACGATGATGATGACCCATCCAATTCCTAAAAAATCTCTCTCTAAATTGAGTCGAAGTAAACAATCAAGTCAAAATAGGAATCACCCAAACATGGAAATTCTGATATATTATCAAAACAACAATATTTTCTCAACAAAAATAAATGTCAATTTTAGATTTGAACCGAGAATCATCATGCTTGAACCGGTTCCTCTAAATATTGGGAACCTCAATGTTACGAAACAACCGGTTCTCGAACATGAGAAAACTTATAAGAAAAACCTTGTTTTTTATTTTTAAAGATGAGTTTGTTGATACAGATCAGCAGTCTAGATCGTCGACTACCTAACCAAATTGAAAATCCAAATGAACGATCCGAACCAGATCCCTTTTTTACAACCTTGGTGGAACATTAAGATGGAGAAGGATGAAGATAGTGGAACATAAAGATCCAACTTTGGTTTGTTTCATTTGATTTAAGATAAAAATCCAACTTTGGTTTGGTAGAGAGAGAAAGAGCGATCAAATTTCCAACGGGGGGCCTCCTTACTCTTCACAAGTCACATGTTCCCTTCTCTCTCTTAAGTCCTAACAAATCACATGTTCCTTTCTCTCTCTCTCTCTCTCTCATCGTGTCGATTCTGTTATCTTCCTCTCTCTCACTCATAAAGATCCACCGTCTCCCTCGACCCATCCCAGACCCATCTTGTAATGGTCTGGCTCTCTCTCGCCCTCTTCAATGGACGAATGCGTCGAGCCCTCCACCTCCTCCCCACCCACTGCACCACCCACTTTCTCTCTCCACATCAGGAGAGAGCCCTTTGAGTACGGTCTCCTCCCCATCTCGAAGCTCATCTTCACTGATGGCACCTCCACCTTAGCACCTCTCAGAGATAAATTCTTCCAACTTTCTTTCAACAAAGACTCGTTCTCTCTCTCCTCTTCTTCTTTGAGAATCGACGCGTCTGGTATTTCTCAGGCCCTTGAGATCTCCATTGAAAATGCTCACCTCGTTCTCGATACTTTGGCCACTGTTCTGCCTGATTATGGAGATGTGGGTTTATCAGATCCTCTGGTTTATGCGAAGCCTGATGAGATCGATAAGATTGGTGCAAATGTGTGTGATTTGATATTGTTTCTCTATATTCAGTCGTATAAGAAGCTTTTACCTCGACCCCATAAGGACTCTGCATCTATAGCCGATGTGTGGCCTTCGACTTCGGTTTTTGATGGCTATCTCTGTGCGCTTTCACCCCTTCAGGTGCGCCTATTGATCCATCTCTATCCGTGTGTGTTTACTTTGGGTAGTTCCTCTCCGTGCTTCTCATGTGCTTTTGTAATACTATGAGGCCCATATTGAATTTACAGTGCTGTAACGGGGGAAATT
Source organism: Amborella trichopoda (assembly GCF_000471905.2). Next base: position 4,210,298 of record NW_006499728.1, on the reverse strand, counting down.
AATTGAAATGGAGTTCATCTATGAAAAGATCTTTCTGGTGTTCCTTTTTCTCACTTATAGATCTTTGGACCAATCTCTCTTTCTCTATCTCATTATGTTCTACAATAAATTTTATTCGACCCATCTTGCATTTCTATGCGATTAATCATCTGAATTGAATCAATAGTTAGGTAGATAATTCTGTTGCTTTCTATTTCTCACTGATAAATCTTGCAGGACCCAGCTTGGGTATGAGTTTTATGTTTCCATTAGGCATTTTATATAGGAATTATCGACAATAAACCTCGTGTTTAATATTACCTATTTATGGGAGTTGTGATCCTTAGAACTAAAAACTTTGTGAAACTTTTGATTAGCTCTGTCACCGTGTGCATTGCCCCATCAGTTATTGCTTGATTTATTCTCTGATAAATCTTACTATCCTCTTTGAATATTAAGCAACTTGCTACTGCGAGTGACTGAAAGTGCAATTGTGTCAATGGGGCTCCTATTGTTCTTCTAGCTTTTTTTATGTTATTTTCCTTCACTTTCTCCTTTGTCACCATTGTTCTATGTTGAGCAATTTCTTGTTCTAATGTTGTAAATTATTAAAAAAAAATAAAAAATTGAACAGGAATGGTTTTTTGATATTTGTAGCATTAGGGACTTGAACCCTTTCCTTGATCTACAAAAGGAGAAAATAATTGAAACCTTTTCATGTTTCTCCAAATTAAATTTTGTCACCATGGACATTTTCTACTTGGGGTTGCTGGAATTCCAGTGCTATTTCAAAATTCTGAAAGTTGTGTCCGGATATCTGATGTTTCTTTTATATTTATTTTCTGAGTAATGCATTTTATTTGATGTTTTGATTGGGAATTTGTTGAACTTGATATTGTTGAGTTATGGTTGGCACTAAGATTTGGGATGAATTGTATTTGGCTTTGGCTGTTGGGACTAGTTGTGATTGGATATGACTTATAGGTTAGAAGGTTGGTTCGGTGGTCCATTAACCAGCTAATATGTTCACTTCAATAGGTTGAACTTTTAGGGTATAAAAAGGTGTCATAGAGATGGCATTGATGTTAATGGATATGTAACAATTTAGCCTTGGATTCAGTTTGACACGATACGTTGCTTTCTTCTTCTTTTTATTTTCTTGTCTCTTTTCTTTACTTTTTCTGATTTATATTATTTGGAATCTTGATATGATGAATATTGACTGAAAGAGAATCTTGATTCATCCAGGATTCAGGCTGAAATTTTTGTTCCTGTTATAGAATCTTTGCCTTGTTGAAACTTGTCAGTGTACTGAGGTATCGAGCTTTGAATATAGTCATAGCTGCCAACATTTGGGGTACTGTACTAGTACGAATAAGTTTGGTGAAAAATGTGTCAGGTATGTTTTAGTTGGTACATCGCAGTTGTGAAATTATGCACATGTATCTTAGTGTGAGTGCAGGAAAATCCATGTGATTCACATAAATAATGTCAAGTTGAAACGGGTTTCTAGTACATACTACTAAAGATGAGTTTAACCCATGAGGACTGAGTGTAGGGGTAACTATTGTTTCATATTTTGGGATAAAATGAGATTTTCTCTGATTTTAAATAAATAAATCCTCAAATGGTGCTTTGGCGGTTGACATGTGTCTTTCTACCTTGTAAGTCAGTGACTATGCTTTTGTTTATTGTCGCTTGTTCTATGAGTGAGACTCAATTATCGGCTCTTGTTTGTTTTACTTTACTGTTTCGTGAGTCACAATATCCATCCTTTATTATTAACCTTTTTTTTTTACTGCACGTGATTTGTCCATAACTACCAGACACACAGGTAATTACAGAAAAGAGACTTCCAAAGAGTCATAATATCCATAAGACACAATTGGTAAAGCTAGGCTGCACTGCATAATCTCATGATTAAGGAAGAAGTAATAAAATATCACAATGAAGATACACGTCTGAACATAAATGCTGTGCATTGGAACTAGTATAACAAACTTCCAGCATGAGACTTGATGGATCACGGTTGGTTATGTTAGAAAATTGAACATTTTGTCGTTGTGTCAGTATAACGGGGTTGGGGATTTCTACAAATAGTCAAAACTGTTGATTTCAAGGGATACTCAACAAATGTATGTTGTGAGCTCACCAGGTATTGAAGAATAGGAATATGTATTTTGCTAGAAAGAGGAGCTTACCTGAATGTGTTTGTTTATAGATATGTAAGATTCAGTTTTGGGGTAAACTGTGGTTTCGTTCAAATTTGTCATCTATATGTATATTATTTGAAGTCCTTTAACATTTTCTCAAGTTTCATGATGGAAGTTAGCAGCACAAGTTATTGAATTTTAAGATGGAGAGCTTTAAAATGTAGGTTAAATTTTTAGAAGTATTTTTTTCTTCTCACAGTACAATTTTCTATGGTTACTTTGATATTGATGATTAAATATGGCTATAAAATACCAATAAAAAATGGTTATTAATCTGTAAAGATCTAAGGACTAGAAAAATGCAGATTTGAATTTCTGGGGTAAATAGGATTTCGCCTGAGCAGGGACTAATTCAGGTTTCATCTGGCATGGTTTGTAGTTTGTGCGCACCAATCGTCGATTTATGCCTTCACAAGCAGATGAGGAGGCTCACCAGTTATCCTATTTGCAGAAACATCTGCCTAATATGCTTGCACTTTTGGCTCAACCTGCTGAAGCAGAGGATGACGAAGCGATGGTGGGTGAATATATTGTTATTTCATTAGTTCTTTCCTCTTTTGGTTCAGATAAGTTATGTGTTCAAGTATCTATAGAAATTATTTGTTTATTTAAAGGTACAAATGAAAAATTGCAGGGAATGAAATGTGTCTTCAAACATTTGAATGTTGTTGGCATTTAACCATCTATTTTATTATAACAAATAAGCGTAGATTTTTTGATATATTTCTTTATTAGGAGACAACAATTTGATTTCCAAGTCTATTTCTTAGTAGTTAGTAGGCAAATAATCTGGTTTTGTAGAGCTGTCTTTTGAAAATTTTGAGCTAGTATTTTTTTAGCATTATGGCCTTGAAAAGATTAGTTTGATTCCTTATTTCATCAGTCCACTATTTTTTTTTATGATTAACAACTAAATAAAGGTGGTAGAATTGGCACAATACATGGCTGAGCATGATATTACAATAAAGAGAATAACCCTATGTAGTTGGAGCTATGGTTGATACTACTCTTCAAGAAAGGAGACTGCCATTTTAGTAGCTTACCTTCGTGCGTACCTTTTTTCTGATGCAAGGGCTTTGGTGTAATCTGACTTGAGATTTCCAGTGAATTGGTTTCTTAATATGTCTCTTATAAAGACTTGCCCCAATGAACAAGAGCTTCCCTTTGTACAAATACACACTCCCTCTCTCTCCACACCCCCTGCACACACAAACACAGGCATGCACTTAAATTTGTGATAGGTGTAGACATCTAATATTTTGGGGATGGAAGAATGAAGTTTTGGGTCAACCCTGGAAAAGGTATATTACTGGGAAAGCACATGTAGCTTGTTCCATTCAGATTATGACTCTCCTGAGTCTTTTCCCAGAGGACCCCAGAAATGAGTTTTTCGATTCATTTGATGTGGGCACCTCAGTTGATTTGACACCATGTAGTCGCTTGATTCTGCCTGACTTTTGAAACGTGAACGCTTGGACTACAAGTCCTAGGAATATTTATTTCAGATATTAAGCAGCATGCTTACTTGATTATTTTCTGGATATTTGCATTTATGACACCATTACATGGTGGTTTATTACAGGTTTTGAGCGTGGATAGGTTTGAGCACCTTGGCTTTCTCTTTCACTATGGTGAAATTGGATCAGCAACGATGCCATTAAGTCAGGCAGTTCCATTTTTTGCAAATTCTGACCCAGACATGCCTGCAGTACCAGTTCTTGCTTCACTGATACATGACTGGCTTCTGCAAAGTCTATCTCCAGCATCTGAATTTTCTCCTGAGAAAGTTTCGGCCAAAGAAAATGGTCCACCGAGTGCGTCAGATCCAGATGTTACCATGGCTGATGCTTGCACAGGTATCTCTAAGAGTGGAACTACCCCTTGTGGCAATGCTGCATATTCTAGGGATCAGACTTTTGTAGAGGGTATCTCCAAGGCTTCAGTCATAAAACAAGCGGCCGACATCCGAGGTTGCTCAGTGAAGGTAAGGTTTGACATATGGAGCTTTTGGCTTGGTGAATGTCAGGTTTATTAGCCTTTAAAAAAAAAAAATGTAGGGTTTACTCGTTGGAATGCAAGATATGACGTATGTTCATGCTGGTACTCTTTTATTATTTAATTTTTGCGGTTATTTGTATATTTTGTATGTAAGTTGCTACTTCAGGGATACAAGTACAAACTACAGATCAATGACTTAAAAGGAAATGACCCAACTATCTTCACAGATCAAAATTTATAAGACTACAACAATGACAAAACGGAAATGACAATGAAAGCAGAATCTGAAGGATGTAATAGCACATGAACAACATGACAGTTTATATTAAAGGTGCATGCTCATGGAAAATTGGATTTGAGGAAACCAGAGTTGCACTTCGCTCATCCATATGAGTTAGTTCTTGATTTCGCTATTGCCTTTTATGGTAATCCTTACTTGGAGGTTTTATGAGTTGAACAAATGACCTGTAGCAAGGTAATAGTACTAGGTTATGTAAGTCCACGTTTCAGTATGAGCTCTCATTGGGGAAACAGTGCGCCTGAAATGAATGTTATTGGGAGTCCCTTTGTTTGGTGGAAGTTCTTGAGGAGATCTGGAGCTTTAGGATCTTACCATCATAAATTTCACTTTTTTTTTTCTCTCTTTCTTTTTGTTGTAGTAATTTTTAATGTCCTTTGTGAATTCTTACCCCACATGCATAAGCCTGTGCAAGCACCTGACCCATCTTGGTTAACAGAGAAATATTCTCATTCTTGCTTGACCTGCACTTTCTCTTCCAATTTGTTTAGGCTACACATTCTGTAGATAGGCTTAAAATATTTTTAGAGATTCCTTTCATATTCCATAAACTTTTAACTTATTTTTATATTGTATGCAATTCAAATTGAGGAATAACATTCCTGAAAACTTTAACAAAGTGGTGATTAACTTTCTGCAATATGGCTAAACAGTTATCATTTTCGAAAAAAACAATAAAATATGCCTAAGGAGAAAGTGAAATATACCCTTTGCAAGAGGTGAAATATGTGGTCATTTGGAAATTGTTATGATGTGCTTTCATTAACTGTTCATATACCTCCTCGATTTTCAAATTTTGTGCTCCAACTTGCTAAACAATTTTGATTTTCATTTCAACCTTATTGACTGCTGGTGTCTTGAGTTAACATAAACTGGATTCATCTGCAGGTTTGGAATTGTCATGAATCTGTGATTTACATACTTGCACCTTTAAGATATGCAGTTGTTTATGGGTGTTCTGATGCAACTATTATTCTTGGAGCCATTGGTAAGGTATGCATAAACTTTTAAGATTGTAGATCAACTTCTTAAGCGACTTTACCTGTTTCTGGTCTTTGTGCAATGCCTTTTTGTATCTTATGTGTAATTGCATTTATTTATTTATCTTATTTGTGGCTTGGGTCATTCCCATTATTTTGGATGTTTGATATTGACTGAAAAACCGGTCCCCTTGTTTGTTAGTCGTCAGAATGAATGGTTTAGATTTCTGATAACCACATTTGCAATTGAGAATTTTGGATGGACCATTTGCTTTTGCTTTTGGTTTTTTGGATGGAAGATAAGTTTGTTGGGTATCCTGTCTCATGTGGAGAGGAAACCCAGCATCATTTAATAAAAGAATGGGACCTCATTGGCATTTTCTAATGGATGGGGGCATTAATGTTCTCTTTTTTTTCTTTTTTTTTTTCGAGATATCAGCATTAAAGGGAATTACACACCTTAGGATCTGTGACCGTAATATACAATGACTGGATAAGCAAGTGATTAGTAATTCCAATTGAGAAACCAAGAGAGTAGAGAGCCTCTTGAGAGAGAGAGAGAGAGAGAGAGAGAGAGAGAGAGAGATGAAACGCTCTAAAAAAAAGAAAACTAAGAGAGAGAAATCGCCTCTTGGAGAGAATGCATAGCAGGTTTTGTGTGAGAAAGCTCCTAATCAGTTATATCTCTTGTTGGTCTTAGATCCTTAGTCTAGAGTGAAAAAAGAAAAGAAAGAGTGTGTTTTGAGAGGTTCGGTATTTGTGTCCATCAAATCTTGTAACTTTCATCTGCAGAGTGGATTTAGATGTCTCCTCGCCATATATGTAGCCCATAAGGGTGAACCACATTAGATTTGTGGGTTTGGTGCTTGTTTGTTTCCTTCTGTGGTTGTTTATAGTTCCCATCCCCACAGACACCTACACCCTTGTTGGTGATATCTTAGGCCCATGGCACGAGTGCTCACGAAGTGTTTGACACTTGGTCCTAAAGGCCACACAAATTCCATGTGTGTATCCCCATTGTAGTAAGAGGGCATGTATAGCCCAACCAAATGTTATCAAAGCCAGCTTCTCTTGCATTGTCACATCAGTGGTCATTGGAACACTGCTGATCATTTTTTATCACTGGTAAACTCAAAGATTGTGCGGGTCCTCCAAACTGTAGATCATTTTTCTAGACTGCCATTACTTGTAGAGGACTTATTTTGGACATACCTTTGCTTAGTCAGTGTGAATTGTCTGTAAGGTTAAGTTTGAACCATTGGTGAGTGTGAAGCGTTTGTGGATTTGGACTGCCAGTGAGTTGTGTATTGGACCATTTTGACTGCTAGTTTTGGGTCCTGTGTGCATTCAAAGATGGATTGCAGTACCAGGAGTAAAATGAGTTCTCTCAACAAGAACAACTGGATAATCTAGAAAGTGGAAGTCAAAGATGGAAGATCTTCTTTACTACTTGGACTTGTATACACTCATTGAGGAGGTAGAACACAAGTTTGCAGATATGTCAAATAAAGAGTGGAAGAAGCTGACAGAAAACACTTGGACTATTCAACAATGGTTGTATGTTGTTGTTTTCCACCATGTGTTGTGTGAGACATCCTTCAAGGCAGTATGGAAGAAGCTACAAAACTTGTACAGGAGAGAAGCTGCCTGAAATGCAGCGTTTCTGACCCAAGAGTTGGTAAACGTGAATTCAGAGATGAAGGTTCTGTTGAGAGCATCTAAATGAGATGCAGAGTATAGTTAATCAGCTTGCAATGATGAAGATGGTACTGGAAACGAGCTGCAAGCATTGCTATTGCTTAGCTCACTGCTGAGCAAGGGCACAATTAGCCTCTTACAAGAAGAGAGAAGAAAAAAAACCATCAACATCGTCCTTGCAAGCTGGTCACAAATCGAGGAAAGTCTAGGGGTCAAGACCAAAATAACCGATCCAAGGTGAAAGGTAGATTGAAGTCTAGAATGGGGATCACTTGTTATCATGGTGGCAAGAATGAGCACATGAAGAAAGTGTGTCGAAAATTCAAAAGAGAACAAGAGGACAGTGCCAAGAACAACGACAAAAAAACATCTACAGTTGAACTGGGTGTGTTCCGAAACTATGGTGACGATTACATCAGTATTGTATCGGCTTCGTGCACTCTGACTGGGTATCTTTCATATTACCCTACATAAACATTATTTTTCTTCTTACAGGGCATGAGACTTTGGCTTTGTGAAGATGGGTAATGATGATTCATCCAAGGTTGTCGAAAGAGGGCATGTGCGCATCAAGATTGACATCAGGATGAAGCTAGCTCCAATGATGTGATACACGTAGTAGATCTTGGTCTAAACCTAGATGATGCTTATATGATGAAAGGTACCACTTGGTGTTTGGTAAAAGACGTTAACAAATGGATCTCTTATAGTGGATAAAGGCAATAAGTGATGTTCTCTTTATAAAACATAGGTACATGTCTCTAACAGAAGGTTAATGCAGCCATTGATGAATGATCATCAGGCATGTGGCACAAACGACTTCAGCACATGGGTGAGAAAAGGAATGCATATCTTAGCAAAGAAGCAAACTCTTCCCAGGTATCAAGAATAATCTTTGACCCCGTGTGACCATTGTTTATTTGGCAAACATAGAGTTTCATTTGCTATTAAGGACTCTAAATTTTGATACAAGGTCTTAGATTTAGTGTATTCAGGATGTATGTGGTCCCATAGATGTGAAGTCTCATGGTAGTGCTATTAATCTGCCACCTTCATAGATGATACTTCCAGAAAAGTGTAGGTGTATCTTATGAAATCGAAATGTCAAGTGGGTAAGATCTTTTATAATTTCCACACGAAAGTGGAAAAAGAGACAATCAAGCTTTTATGGTCAGACAATGGAGGATAGTACATATCAAATACTTTAAGATACTATTGTACCAAACATGACAAAAGGCTCGAGAAGATGGGACTGACACCCCCCAGCACAGTATTGTAATAGAAAGAATGAACCACCCCATTATGCAGAGAGTCATGAGCATGTAGAGCTAATGTTGGCACCCACTATGCCATATCAACGTGAAAGTTTCCTCATCGCATGTCACATGATATCATTGAAGAATTGAAGAAGCCATAAAAGGCAGAGTACTTCAATTATGAACTTCAATATACAATTCCTCCTATCCTGTACATGATGATGACAGGGCAAAAGTGCAAGAAGATGAAGGGGGTGAATCTCATGATACTGATTTCCCTGTGTTGGGTGATGTGGAACAAGGGAGCAACATGTTCAAGAAGTTCCACATTGTTGAATTGAGAATCCTCTAAGCAACATAGCCCTCAACCAAGTACGCAACATTAAAGAATACCTTGATTATTGATGGAGGTGCACGAGAAAGCTACCAAGAAACTCAGACCAATAAACATAGTGGACAAAAGCTATGTAAGAGGAGATGGATTCCTTGCATAAGAACCACACATATGACCTAGTAAAGCTTCCAAGAGGCAAGAAGGCACTTAAGAACAAGTGGGCATTCGAGTTGACTACGGAAGAGAAAAGCTTGCAACCAAGATATATGGCATGGTTGGTTTCGAGCAAAAAAATGGTATTTAATTTTGATGAGATCTTCCCTTCCATGGTCAAAATGTCATCGATGTCCGTGGTATTGGGCCTGGCTGTGGAACAAGGCTCGATCTAGAATCATAGTAAGGGCCCAAATGCCACAGGAGAGAAAGTATGAATCTAGAAATTAAGTAGATGTCAAAACAACGTTTTTGGGAGATGTATATGGAGCCGCTAGAAGGATTCAAGGTACAGCAAAGAGCACATGGTTCATAAACTAAGAGCCTATATGGGTTGAAACAGGCCCCACGCAATGGTTAAGGCAGTTTGATTACTTTATATAGGATCATGGATAAAGAGAACAGCCTTAGGTCATTGTGTGTTCATCAGGAAATATATCAACAGTGGTTTTATCATCCTTTTAGTCTATGTTGCTGACATGCTAATTGGTGGCTAAGATATTGACAAAATTGACAGGTTGAATTTAAATAAGGGAAAACCTATTTGTTCTCCACTTGCTGGACGCTTCTAGTCAAGTGCCAAGCAAAATCGTTCAATGAGAAGGAAAAAGAATATATGGAGGAAGTTCCCTATCTATTACTTGTAGTAAGTTTAGTGTGTATCATAGTGTGCGTGAGGCCAGGTATTGTCCACGCAGTTGTTGTAGTGAACAAATACATTGCCAATCCTTACAAGGAGTATTGGGAAGCAGTCAAGTGGATATTTAAGGTATCTCAATGAGTCATCAAAAGCATGTTTGAGCTTTTGGAGGGGGTAAACCTGTGCTTCCCCGAGATATTGATTCTGGAAAGTCAACCTTGGATACCCGTTCATTGTTGCAAGGGGAGCCATATCATGATAGTTGAGGTTGCAGAAATATGTGATTCTGTCAACTACAAAGCCCGAATGCATCGTGGTCACAGACGCCTGCCAGGAGATCCTGTGGATGAAACGGTTTCTGCCAAAGTTACACTTGAAACAGGATAAAATATGTTGTCCAATGTGACAATCAAAGTGCAATCCACTTGAACAAGAACACAAACTTCCATTAAAGGACAAAGCATGTTGATGTACATTTGGGGAGGTCCTAGAAAAAATGTTGTTACTTGACAAGATCCATTCCAACAAGGATGCATCGGATGTGATGTCAAAGACCCTATCCAAGGATAAGCAGGCTGGATTGGTTGCTATATGAGCACCAAGTTTATCTGCATAGTATTACCCTCCTCATGAAACTAGAGGGGGAAATTGTAAGGGTATCCCATCTCATGGGGAGAAGGACCCTACATGAGATGGGACCCTAGTGTATTGAGTAAAAGAATGCCAGCCCATTGGCATTGTTTACTCGATGGAAGCATTAAAAGGAATTTCACACCTAAGGGTTAGTAACCCTACTGTGAAATGACTTGATGGGCAGGTCATCTGGAAACCAATTGAAAAACCAAGAGTGTAGGGAGCCTCGAGGGAGAGAGTGAGAAAGAGGGAAACCAAGAGAGAGTAAAATCCTCTTGAGTGAGTCCTAAGAGAGAAAAATAACTTCTTGGAGAGAAAGGACGGGAAGGTTTGTGGGAGAGAAATCCTCAAATCAGCCATATGTCTTATCAGTCTTATATCCTCGGTTTAGAGAGAAATAAGGAGAAGAAAGGGGGTGTTTGGGAGGTTAGATATGTGTTTCCATCAAGCCTTGTAACCTTCATTTACATAGTGGATTTAATTGTCTCTCTGTGGATGTAGCCCATAAGCTTGATACATATTAAATTTGTGTGTTCGGTGCTTGTTTCTTTACTTTTGTGGTTGTTTGTAATTCCCACTTCTTCGCGCGCGCACACACACACATAAGCCTTTATTGTTTATTTCATGGTTCAAGGGATATTGCTCCCAAAGTGTTCAACAAGTGGTCCCCAAGGACTCACAAACTCCTTTTGTGCATCCATGTTGTAGTGTGAGGGCGTCTGTAGCCCAAAGTTGTGGGTCCACTTATGCAACAGCCATTTAATGGATCAATCAGACTCTGACCTTCATATATGTCAATGGATTTGATGCAAATTGGACATTTGCTAATCAGAGAACTTGAAAAATCAATGGAATCCAGATGCTTTATTATCCAGTAACTGTATCTTCCATAATGAAATTGTTTGTGTATGAATAGTTACTATTTATTAGAGGAATGATCCTCTGAGACCTGGATCAGCACAAAATATGTAGGATCACTGCTGGTGGCCTAAACATTAACAGTAGGGGCCACCTTCTTAGTGCTCTACCCACACACATACATATGAGGGAGGGAGGGCTGGAATTTGGATGTAGTTGCAGTATTTTAAAGCTGCCATCATTTGACAACATTTTGAAACTGGTGATTGATTAAGTTACACTTTTTGTAGTAGATAACTTCAGTGAAAATAACTGAATAAATGGATTTCAATTGATAAAAGAATCGTTGAATATAAATACTTCTTCATTCTTTTTTGTTTCGTTTTAACTATATAAATTAGTTATTATTGAGCATAACTTATGTTACTGACAATGTCAAAATGTTTGCAAATTATCAAAAAAAATGAAGAAAAAATGTTAAAAGCTTGAAATCTTGAAGCTACTCTTTATATTTGCTAGTGGGATTTAGTCAAACCATACTTAATCACTCATCAGTTTTTGTTTGGCATATGTGATAATAGCAACCTAGCTCCTATGGTAGGGTGTGGTTTATATACAATTTTGGAGTACAAGTAAAGGAGGGGAATAATTTCTTCTAAAAGTTTCCAACTACTGTACGATCTTTGATATTTATAACAACTACCCATGCCTTTGCGCAATTTCCTCCCACTTCAAGTTCTGTTTGGAAAACTCTACTACATTTTAATGGATTCTGGAGAAACCAGAGTCCATGTGGTCATCACTATTCATTGAAAAATGATTGATGATGACAAGCAGAACTTGGATTTTGCAAGAACTATGAATGACCCTATTGTGCAATCTCATCTCTGCATTACTGTCCATCAATGATTAAAACTCAATGAGTTTGATTGGATGTGCCGTGCCCAAGTTACTCGGTCTCAACAGCCTGCTGAGTCCTTAATCAGGAGCAAAAACCTTGGGAACTGGCCTAGTCTTGTGAGTTCCAAAGGTTTTAACTCTGCCAAGACTCTGCCGCATGCATTTTGAGTCAAGTTACCTGACTAGGGTTCAGAACCCTAGTTAGTCTCAAGCCAAGTCCATTGAGTCATCATCGTCCACTAAAAATTATGGATGTCTGTGTTTCCATGGTCCTTTGCAATATAATTTGCTTTCATTTCTTTTTTTAAGAGATTGAGAATCTAGATTCTTAGTATATGGAGAGCCTTTTACTTTAGGAATTATATATCTGAATATGTAAAATTTCACATATAAGATTAATCCTTCTTGCAGGCTTTGAGGGTGGAACACTGTGAAAGGGTTCATGTTATTACAGCTGCAAAGCGTATCTATATTGCCAATTGCCGTGAATGTACATTCTTCTTGGGTGTCAATCAACGACCACTCATTCTCGGGGACAACCACAAACTGCAGGTGAAAAACAACTTTAATCCCATTTTCTCAATCTGGTTTATCCATTTCCATTTCTTGTTTGATTGTCTAACAAATGAGAAAAAAATTACTGACAATATTAATTTTTTTCTTGAGTGAAGGTTGACGAATAATTGACAAATATTATTTGTGGAAACTACAAGATATTTCTAGTTTTTATGTAACTATGACTAGGTTCTTCTGTTGTAATGCAGAAATCTTAATGAACAAAAAAATAGTGGGTTAGCGCTCTGCTTCATAATCTTGGACCTTCTCTGATTAAAACATTGTCTGTAATCTATATTTCGAAAGCTTACAATGAATAATTGTTTCTCGGGTACCTCCTTTTTCAAGGTTTTGGGGATTCAAGTTTCTGGCCACATGGGGAATTAACCTTTTATTTGGAGTCTTTAGGATTCCATAATATGTCCTATTCAACCTGCAGGATGTCCATATATATATATATATATATATATGAGAAATGATCCTATGGGACCCTTGCCCACCCATGTGTGTAGGATCCTCAAAAGATCACCATTAAAGTTGGTATGAATCTCTAGAAAAGTCGAGTCCCAC
>NW_006499728.1:4162598-4176631 GCF_000471905.2 Amborella trichopoda | reverse complement strand
AGCGGTAAAAGGAAAAAACAAGGGAAAGGGCAGCTTCTCATGATATTTTGGACATTCTCTTTCTTAACAGTATTGCAAGAACAAAAAATGGTGACATCTATTCGCATGCTATATTTTTGCTTGAATCAAATAAGAAAACTTTTTTCAATATATAACATTTTTATTACTATTAGTTATTCAAAGAAGCAACTTGGTTTTCAAATATTACGCATTCCATGTATCACTCAAAACAAGACAAAAAAATTAAAAATAATATATAGACAAAAGGTTTACCTGTTCCACATAATGAGTGAGCTTTTCCTTAATTATTGGCTCTGTGATCTCCCGACAAGACACCTTGTTAAGGATCTCTTCCTCCTTTTCATTGTATTGCCTCTGCTTTGAGTCCCGACTCTTAGCTATTTCTTTCATAACACCATATATTGCCCTAGAAGCATCGGGAATGTATCTAAAAGAGGCCAAAAATGTCATAAAAAATAATCAATGGGCCAAAAAGAACAAGATCAATTGACATGGTGATCACAAAAAAGTCCTATGAAGGAAAAGGAAATGTAAAACATGATAACATACACAAAATGTCTACAAGGGTCAAATGACGCTAAAGTAGAGAAAAGAGATGCTACGAGGGGCTGAAGCACGATTGCAATAAAGGGAATATTAGGATCATAAAACTGTTTCAAATGCTGGAAGTTTGTATGGCCATGATTGAAAATATGGGGATATTCCATAAAACTTCAGTGCGCTTTTGTGTTTTCCCTTAATTTAAAAATCTTTCATCAAGCTCGTAAAGTAATCAGTAGGAATCTCCATTGCGATTACTCATTCTCAGCAGAGATTGCAATGGGGCAGTATACTGAGAGAGGACTTACCTGGTCAAATTTCGCTTTCTTTCCAGTCGTTCACGAGCTTGAAGTTTTTTCACTATCTTTGTCTTCAACTGGATACAACATTGTTGAATGGAAGTCTGGATTACAACAAAATCAATAGTCGCGAAAAATCAATTCCATGACCAATCAATTTTTTGGGAATATGTAAAGAGGCAACCATTTATAGCACAGCAGTTTCACCTTTACAGCGGAAACAATTTCATTTATATCAGCACCAATGTATTCCTTTCCAGTTCCTTTGAAGGGTATTTTTGTACTAACAATGCTAACAAAAACACCGATCTTATCTTGGCTTTGGTTTATCTTGTAGCAACTCCAGCTGTCCAAGAAAAGTGGTTTAGTGAATTAAGAATTGTGACTGCATATTAGTTCATGAAATGAGAGTTTCATTAATATTTTCCTCATTTCTCACTTGATCTTTGCGGCAGTCCTGGTCACAACATCAGCTCCTTGCTCGAAAAGAAGTGGAATACGATTAGCAAAACGAAATATGTTCAAACCCTGAATTTGCAAAAAAAATACAAACTAAATCAGCTGGCCTGACAAATGCAGAAATTTTTTTCAAACCTTGAATATGCATAGAAACCCAAAAATGAATTGGTTGGCTTGACAATGTACAAAAACAGAAAAAGATACCGATAAATAGAACCTCAAGAAGTTTCATAACAGGGAGATATTTTACTTCGTTATTTGATCCTATAGAGCCTTAAATCATTCAGGGTTCAGCCCAACCTTATACTAGGCGGTCTAATTGTTATCAAATGTGGCCGCCTAACGCAGCCCTGGGCGCATCACCACCACCAGCATATGCAGGAATTTGCAATGCAGCCACATCGCATCAAGGCTATCGCCTGCCTATGTGGCCCTGCTTGTGGGCGAAAATTTTGCCCAACAAGTGGGGGAAAAATTGTTATTTCCTCCCCGGAAAGGGAAATAACCCCCTCAAAAGCCCTTACAACCAAATGTCCATGGTTTTAAGGGGATCAAAATTAAAAAAAGAAAGAAAGAAAGAAACAAAAGATTTTTATGCTTCCAAATATTTTGAAAAATAATGGGGGCTTGCTCTTGAATGTTTGGTCGATTGTTTGATATTGTTTTGGGACTCATTTTGAAGGCAAGTAAACGAAGGATTCCAAGGCATAGGATATTAAACCGGATTCCAAGGCATAGGATATTAAACCCTAGAAATCAAAATTTCTTGCAATTTTGGAGCTAGGACTTGAGAGTTGAGAGTTAATTGGAAGTTGAAACTCATCTGATTAGAACTTGAGAGTTGTCAAATTGACTTATTGAACTTCAATATATTTATTATTTTTTACATTTTATATGTTATGAACTTTTGGTCTTTGGAGTTTGAAAATGATGTTCAGGTTGTGGTTGTGCAGTTGTGGTCTTGAACTTGTGATTGTGAAGTGTTTTGGTCTTTGGATGTTATGTTAAATTGTTATTGTCATTACTTTAGGATGAAATGGATTACTTGATGTTACATGTAACACAACAAACTCTGTTACTCTTTATTAGACTATTAGGCTATCATGTGACTCATATTAGAGAAAAATAGTAAATTAATATTTGAATTTCTACTATTGCAATAATAAAAAAAATTAGTATTTTCCATGCATTCTTATATTTTTTATGAATTTTCTAATTTTTTTAATTTCTTGACCACATCGCATATCCAGCATCGGAACCCCAACCGCATCAAGGCCGAATCCCACATTTGATAACCTTGGGTGGTCCACCAGTTTTAGCGAACTTTTTTTTTTGTAAACTTCATCGTATAGTATGTCATAGGTAAGAACCAAAATTACAAGAGGTATGGTGACCTCGCAGGGTCACTCTATACAATCCCAATTAGGGACGAAATAAACAAAAGGTGTAAAGGGAAAAAAGCACTCAGTGGGGCATAGAAGGATTGGTGGCCCTTAGTCCCCAAAGGGGAGCAGGAGCTGGTCCCATCCTTAGCCAACCGATCAGTATCTGAGTTGGCTTCTCTATACATGTGGCGCTACGTAATCATGAAGGCACAGGTTAAATGCAAAATTTCCTCAAAGATATCATCAAGACGCCATGGTCAAGATGAGCGATTAGAAGCCCAAGAGATAATATTCTTGACATCTCCCTCCACTATTAGGTCGTGACTCCAAGAGATTTCACAAGTGCGAAGATGCTCCAATAGGGCAAGAGCCTCAGCAAGAGTAGAGTCTGTAACTCCAATAGGACGGGAAAAGGACAACAAGGTGCACCCATCACTAGCACGGAAGAGACCCCCGAAGCCTGAGGGTCCTGGATTGCCAAGGGAGCAACCATCAAAATTGAGCTTGAAGGCTCCCCTATCCGGTGGTCTCCACATAGAGGGCCTTGAGATTCTTGGGTAGCCAAGGCACAGCAAATTCGACCAATTACTGTGAAAATCAGTGAACGATGAGTGTGTGATTGATGGCCCAGAAAGCCACTAAACTCCCGACTTTCTCTGCCAACTGCGCAGCCATGGATCTTACTCCCCTAAAAATTTTTTGGTTTCTTTCAATCCACAGTACCCAGATAGTGGCTGAGATCGAAGCTTTCCACAGGAGCCTTCCCGCCTTAGGCCAAGGAGCGAGGAGGTTAGCTTGAAAAAGGTAGGGCACTGATCTCAGGATGACCCATGCCCAATCAAACAGTTTCAGGATGCCTCTCCATACTGCTCTAGAGAAGTCGGAGTGTAGAAGAGGATGACTGTTTGACATCCTCCATACAAAGTACACATTTATTGGGGGTTTGCATCCCCCTCCTTTGAAGTTGATCAACTGTTAATAATCTATCGTGCTGTGGATTCCAACAAAGCACCTGGATCCTAGGAGGTATAAAGGGTTCCAAGCTTTTGAGGCTATATAACAGCTATGGCCAAAGGAGTTGGAGGGGGTGGTGAAAGTGTGATAGGAGGAGGAGACCGAGAACAAACCTGAGGGACTAGGGGCCCAGATAATCCTATTGGCTCCAGATGGCGAGAGGAATACAGATTGAATTCTGCTGGCCAAAGAGCTAAAGTCTTCAAGCTCATGGTCGAAAAAAGATCTCCTAATATTAGGTGACCACGATTGAATATTTTCAGAGACACTGAAATTGTCGGCCACCGAAGGCAAGAGCATCATGGGCAATAAGAAAGAGGTTGGGATACTGTTCCCTGAGAGGCATATGGCCACACCAAATGCCTGTCCAAACTTTCACCCTTGTCCCTTCTCGTGGACGGAAATGCACATATTGTAGAAAGAAATCTCGGCTTCGAAGGACAGACCTCCAGAAACCGGTTTTAGCCAAGTTTTATAGTCTTTTTTTTTTTTGAGAAATGTTGACTGCCAAGTTTTATAGTCTTGGAAGATGATTATGACTTATAAAAATGTTAATATATTTACATATAAGACTTAAATATGTCAGTATTTGTATTTCACAACTACATGAGGTGGTCCACCTTAGTAAGGGTGCAAGTACAACTACATGAGGTGGTCCACCAGTTTACCCAAGTTTTAAAGTTTTTAGAAAAGGATATTGACCTATAAAATGTTGACATATTATACATATAAATAAACTCAGATATGTATACATGTATGTACGTGTGTGTGTAAGAGAGGGAGGAAGACTCGTGTATTTATGTTGTGTGCTCACACACATGCACGCACGCAGAGAGAGAGAGAGACAGAGATCAGATTATCAATACCCTATCAGCTTTGGTGTGGTTGGCAAATGGCAAATGTTCAATCCACAGGCATCATTCGTCAGTTCCCATCCAACTTGTTCATACAGTATTAGCAGAAATTTCTAGTATGAAAACATTGTGGTGCCACAAGTTGAGGCAGGGGATAAAGTTAGGGACTGCTTTGAGAGACAGAGGAGTAGGGTATTGCTCAAGTTTAGAAAGGATTTGAATGATGGCAATGTAGAGGAGTTGTGCCATCTACTAACGTAGTTTTCACTTTCCACCTAAATGTGGAGGCTCATAGGAAGACTTGGCACAAGGTTAAGGGACAATCAAGTCCTTTAATCAAGCACCTATTGGTGGTGTAGCGATCATAAAATTTCCCTAGGCTTTTTTGGTTTCAAGGGCTCCAAATCTACCCTGTGTTCTACTATGGACTTAATCCTGGAAATATCAACCATATTTATATCGCAGCCTTGTTCTCCCCACCATGTTTGTTGCATCTGAAGGATAAGGAAATAATTGATCATCTAATCATCCACAGGATATTCCGCTTAGAATACTCAGAGAATCCTCTTGACTGGTTTGGCATATCTTGGATTTTGCTTGAATCCCTTGTTGGTTTCACCAGGGGATGGATTTGTGGGCATTCCTTGCTGAAGGAAGGGTTGTTTAGAAGACTAAAGAAATTGTCTGGTGAATTTGGAAAGCAAGATAACAAGTTTCTCAGAGATATTTTTACCTCTATAGATGAAAATATTAAAGTAATTTCCTATATCAGCATCATCATCATCCGAACCTTATCCCAACTATTTGGGGTTGGCTATATGAATTTTGTTATGCCGTTCATAGGTTCAGGATTCATGAAAAAATGTGGTAAAATTTTACGTTGGCTGCTATACCTAATACAACCCTCCTCCTTTACCCCAGCTTGGGACCGGCATGACAGGATTGGGATCGGCCATGGCAGAGTTAAAGTAATTTCCTATATCTAAGACTGAAATGCTGGAATAAATGTGATACATGTGTGCATGTATGTGTGAGGACAACTGAAAAATATATATTTTCACTTGTGAGGAAAATGTGATAACCACCCAACAAACATTGCAAACATGAAGGCCAACCTAGAAGAGTGCATCAGACATCTCTAAAAATAATATACATTTTCATCTAACAAACCCAGCTAACCATTTCCAAAAATAAAAATACCAAAAGGCAAGGTACCAGTGCTTTAGATGCAAATCATGGGCAGTAAAATGAATCATATTATGCAACAAAGAACTCATATTGTGCAACAAAGAACCTACTTGCTTAACATCTTTCCCACCCAGGCTTACTCCTGCTTCAATAAGAAATGGATGACCTTCAAACACTTGAGGGCTGCATGGGAAGGGACATGAAAATCAACCACATGGCAACAAACGCCAATAATGCAGTCTAGTAAAACAAATACCATACAAAATAAACCACGTTTTCTTATTGTAAAAAGGGGCCAAGTTATAAAAATGTAGAGAATGGTAAGAACCATCAAAAGTTAGAAAACAATAATACAGTATCTTCAAACTTATCACAAACTGTTTCCAATACCTAAAATGTTAAATTGGATTCTCAGAGGCTAGAGGAAATCAAGATCAAACATAAAGACCACGACCTTCCAGCATAGGTTGCAACCATGTCAGGGTGCAACTCCTTGATGATCCCCAGACGAAGATTGTACTCTCCTGCAGGACTAAGACACTGTGATTGTTATTAGTACTATGCCAGTCCATTAAATTCAAAATAGTTACAATAGTCATAACAAGTAGTCCTCACATCACCACTGGGATCAGCAAATTTAGCCTGACGGAACAATTGATGAATACGAACTACTTGCTGAGATGAGAGGGATTTCACAGCCATTTTAGGGCTGAAATCTGAACCCATTTCTCCTGTAAAGTAGCAAGAGAATCTGAAAGCTTCAAAATGATGAGTAATTCTCAAGTGAGCATTCTAAGCAGCCTGAAATTCTGAAGAGGGTGACTCTTTTTAATAATATTCATTTTAGAGAGATATTGGTCCATAAGAAATAAGAGCACTATGTAACGGCATTTCAGTGGAAACTTTATTTAACAATCAAGAAATTGTAAAATGAAAATGAAACACCAGGTAATAATCATTACCAATTAGACGCTCTGCATAAGATTTACGAATGTTCACAAATTCGTGCTGGAGGAATTGCAACAGATTTTGCTTGGAAGTCTCTGCAATAAGGCGTTTGATAAGTAGTAAATCCACAGCAGATGGGTGGTGCTTTGTTTCTACAGGAACCGGAGGCATTACATCTGTTCTTCGAGCAAAATGTATAGTGACATTTTTACTGCAGTATAATTATAACCATAAGCAAATGCCCTTGGATTGGATGGATCCCATGTATGGTTAAGAATGACAAATCATTATGAAATCAGAATAGAATGAAAACCATCGCAAATCTAAAAAAAGTAAGAAAACTCACTCTGCCATGTCTGAAATGAGTTTAAAAAGAAACTGTGCATAGGGAGTGATTACAGCCATCTGACGCATATAATGTAGAATCTTTGACTGAAACATACGAAGGAAAAAGAATAAAAAAGATTATATGAAGATCTACATGGTACTCGTACAAGTTTCAAAAGTAAACATTTTTAATCACAAAAATAGCAAACTAATGAGTTTTGCATATAAAAACTTGATTGTCATTTTTCTTCATAACGGATCTTGATGGTCTATTTCATTCCAAAATGAAGTCATTTTTATTCCCCACCAATAGTCAAGAGTTACCAATAATTGCATAGATCAACACAATAGGCTTCTTAGAAATTCTCAATCATGGTAAAGAAGTGAAAGCACAATGCCACAAGTCAGGGAAAGACCCAAAGAAGTCATAGAAAATTGAAGTATTAGTCCAAATGATAACTTATTAAGTAGTCAGGTTTGCTTCTATAATGAACTGAATAGTATTGAAAAAATTTAAGTTTCAGTCCAACTACCACTTACTCTATATGTGGTCCAGTTCCCTTCTATGATGACCTGAATTTCTGCTCCATGCCATTCTTCCTTGTTCTCCCGCTTCTCATGTATATGAACATGAGGAATATTCCTGAATGGTTAAGAGAAGTTAGTAAGTTACAATCTGTAGATCAGCTTTCTATGAATTAGGAGACTTCAAAGAGAGAACCCATTTGCAAATTAATAATGAGTTGACAACGCTACTGTTTCTTCTAGTAGGTTTTTTATCAGAAAATTGGGAAAAAATTGAATGTGTTGTCAAAGGCACACCTATGAATATCAATATCCAGCCTGCAGAATGACACATAATTCTGGCCTCTCATTGATGACAAAATTTCAATAGGAAGCCCTGTACTCATCTTGGACCAAATCAATGCCTGCATAAGACCATATTAGTCAAATGTCAAAGATGAGAACTAAATGACATCACCTTAGCATAGATATTGCCTCTACATTAAACTTGTTTTTATATCATTCTCACAAATCTGCAGCCAGGGAGATGTCTAATACAGTATTTGACCTGTCACAGATTGACATGACCTTTTCTGGAGTTCTGCAAAAACTCACCTAAATATAAGATATTCAATGATACATTGTCACAAAGAAACCACAAATGAGACGAAGGAATATGCAAAGAATCACTTTTTTCCACCCAGAACATTGTATTCACATATGGTACCAAAGCCAATCCTAACCCCCCTCACCTACAAATAACCATAAAGGTATAATTTAAGCATTTCGAAGGTTGACAATGGAAAGTTTGGCGCCAGGTTTTTCTTTGGAGATATTCAGCATTTTTTTACTTTTGGAATACAAATTTCAATTTTCTGTGAAGTAAATCTGAGACTTAATTCATCATGCCCCCATCTCTTTACATCCTTGGGAGAAGATACCCCCACAAGTGTAACCATGAATATTCTTGATAATAATGCAACAATTAAAAAAAACCAACTCGTAATAATATATACTCCTTAGGAAGTCAATAGTATAATTCAAGTATAGAATTAACCAAAGCAGATGCACAATGATTGCACGAGAGCTGGTGCGTCTTATAACAATATCTTTTCATGGAAAATATGTAAACTTTTACCAAAGATTAGAAATACAAAAGAAAAAGTCATAAAAAGTAAATTTCAGGCCTACCATTTTTGCCCCAAGCCCAAACTTTCCACGTGTTTGTTTTAGACCATATTTTGTCCCAGAGAGTACTGTACAGGTGAACAACAATTAGAATCCATATTTTAGTCAACCAGCAGAAGGAATTCCTATTACGAGTTGAAGCAAGTGGCGACTAACAAGTCCAACAACCATGGGATGCAATTCTTTTTCCATAATGAAGGTATATCATTGTCTGAAGGAAACATTATGATGACAACGAACCTCTTCCAAACATATTTGGTATGTCCTCATGCGGCATGCCTTTCCCATTGTCCTGCACAATAGTTCACCAATGTGAATAATTCATACAATCACGAGATTCTATATAATCCAAATATTTAATTGTTGAACAAATACATATTCCCATCTTTTCAATAGGGATTATACTTGCATTATTAGTTTTTCTTTCTTTTCAACAGAGATATAATTCTTTCTTTCACACTGATACATATTTCCTTTATGTTCAACAGATACATGTTTTGTTTCTTTTCTACAGGATTAAACTTGCATTATTAATTAACCCAACTTAAAAGAGCAAGTATGACTTGACATTTTTATCCAAAGAACAAAGAGGAAATTAAAAAGATAGAATAACAGGCACCAAGCAAACCCAAAACAAAATGATAGAATAAAAACAGAAGACAAATCCTTTCGAAATGTAAGCATCTACTATTAGCCTAACACTTAGATAGTGATAGACAATTAGGATAATACCTAAGTTCAAATAAATGAAAGTTGTGAAAGAGTAGACAGTAAAGTGAGTGATGGGCCTAGTTGTTTAGGGAGAGCAGTAGCTTGGGAGGCGTTGCATGGATCTTGATTCCATGTTGGGTAGAAGAGCACAGAAGGCCTGTTACCATTCATTTTGAGTTTTGACATCATTACCAATGAATTTATAAAGCTTAAATGCAAATGTCCATATTTGTGTGCAAGTGGATAGATACATACAAAGGGATGTATGTCAACTAGTAGAGGCATCTGACTTTTTATGTATAAATGCATAAAATACTACATAAACTGATAACATTTTCATACATAATACCTACTAGACCTAAATTGGCACATATATTTAAACTTCATCTATTAGGAGAAACAAACTTTAACACATGTCCACGTGTCCCTCAATATACATGCTTGTAAATATGTATGTATATATATATATATGGAAGATACTACAAAACGCCTATAGACGAAAATGAACAGTGATTTCGCCTACCCTCATAACCATCCAAACTTCATCTCACGGTCACAATTGTCCAGTAGTGTTTTATTTTTCTTTTTCTTTTTTTACCAATTGGAATGATCTGAAATTTGGAGCGTGTGTACATCTTAGATGGGCGTACCTAATAAAAATATAAAAAAAATAATTCGCAAAATATAAATTGATCAAAATACCCCTGTAAATTTATATTTTACAAATTATTGTTTTTCATATTTTTATTAGGTGAGCCGCACTAAGTATACACACACTCCAAATTTCAACTAATTTGAATTTGTAGAAACAAAATAAAAATTGAAACACTACCGGACAAGGATGGTGGTGAGGGTAGGCAAAATCACTGTTCATTTTTGCCTATAGGCATTGGGAAGAGTTTTCCAACATATATATATATATATATATATAGAGCATGGTACGAATTTTGAACTATTAAATGATTTCGGCTGTACTATTAAATGATTTCGAATGTATTAAATGATTCAGCTGAGATTGGTATGTGTGACTGTTTTTGGAAGGAAGTTCCTGAATAAATCCCTGATCAGCTGAGATTGGTCACCAACAATTAAATGAACTATTAAATGTACCATGTTGTTTACATTCGTACCAACCGAAATCATTTAATAGTTCAGCCGAAATTTATTTCCGAATTCATTTTATTCCGAAATCATTTAAATCATTTAATAGTTCAACCGAAATCATTTAATAGTTCAGCCGAAATCATTTAATAGATTCAGCCGAAATCCTTTTATTAAATAAGATTTTCAGAATCTTATTTAATAGTTCAGCCGAAATCTGTATACACTAGGAGAATTATCAGCCAAAATCTGTGCTGAAGGTTTGACTTTATGTACAGATTTAAAACTTCGGAGACAGTTAGAGAAACAGAGAATAACGTGGAGAAAGGAGTTAGGAGATTTATGCGAACAGTTTGGATATAATACCCTACCCCCTTCAAAGCCTTTCATAAAGAAAAACATGAAAAATTTAGAACGAAAAAATTTAAACATTCTTTAAAAACAAAAGAAAAATTTTCCAAAAAATTCTTAAAAGATGAAACCTCTGATTCTTCTGATTCAGAAGATGAAATATTAATTGGAGAAATAAATGATGAGGATATCATTATCAGCAATTCTGATTCAGACTCTGGTGATGAAAATAACCCAAAAGAAGAAAATTGCCAATATAATGGATATGCATAGATTAAACATCAATACCCTTACAAAAGAAGAAGATCTGATTATAGACCTTATCGATAAAATATCTGATTCAGAGGCTAAAAGAGAAGCCTTAGTTCAATACATCAATATGTCTAAAACCCCATTGGGAAAAACCAAGTCTTCTCTTGTCCCATCAAAAGAAGATTATAGTTTCCAGAACATCCTTAAAAAGGTACAAAATAAAACACAGATAGAAGAAGAACCTTCAATATCTGAGCTAAAATATGAAATCAACGAGGTTAGAAATGAGTTGATAGCTCTGAAAGCAAGGGTTCAAATATTGGAATTAACCCAAAACCCTATTAACGAAGGAATTGAAGAAGAATACATAGAAAGAGAATTTGATAATCTAATAACTGAATATAATATTCCTCTACCACCCGAGGTTGAAGATACCCTTCCTAAACCTGAAACCTCCAAAGCTGGTATGAATGTGATAGAAAAGGACCAGGATTGTAAATATGCAAACTTAATAGACAAAATAATAACTGAAAAATGGTTTACTAAAATCAAAATTGTGGTTCAAAAGGAACACAGTTTCCAAACTACTGCCTTGATAGATTCAGGAGCTGATCTAAATTGCATTAATGAAGGATTAGTACCAACTAAATACTTAAGCAAGACTACCCAAATTCTTAATACTGCCGATGGTAGCAAAATGCTAATTAATTATAAATTATCAGATGCTGCAGTATGCAATAATGATGTTTGTTTCATGTTCCCCTTCATAATGGTCAAATGTTTAAGTCAAGCTGTTATTCTAGGGACTCCCTTCTTAAACATGCTCTATCCAATTAAAATTGATGACACAGGGATAGAAGCTAGTATTGAAGGACATAAGGTTAAATTCACCTTTATTGTAAGCCTAAAATTCATGGAATCAATAACATTAAAAATAAGATTTCTTCTAACGAAAAATTTCTTTATTATCTGAAAGAAGAAATAAAATACAAAAATGTGGAAGAAAAATTCTCTTCCTGATATTCAAAATAAAGTTAAATCTCTGAAAATAGATATGGAAAGAAATATATGTGCTGATATCCCCAATGCTTTTTGGGACATAAAGCAAGATATAGTTGAACTTCCCTATGAACCAGATTTTCGAGAGGGACAAATTCCGACTAAGGCAAGACCTATTCAAATGAACAATAGGTTACTCGAAATCTGTAAAAAAAAAATAAAAGAATTATTGGACAAAAAGCTTATCAGAAAAAATTCATCACCCTGGAGCTATGCAGCCTTTTATGTGGAAAAGACCACCGAGATAGAAAGAGGGCTCCAAGATTGGTTATAAATTATAAACCACTCAACAAAGTTTTAAGATGGATCAGATATCCAATCCCAAACAAAAGAGATCTCTTAGATAGACTAGCAAACGCTTGTATATTTTCAAAATTTGATCTTAAATCAGGCTACTGGCAAATCCAGATTGCCGAAAAGATAAATATAAAACTGCTTTTAATGTTCCATTTAGATAATTTGAATGGAACGTTATGCCTTTCGGATTAAAAAATGTACCATCCGAATTTCAAAATATCATAAATGAAATTTTTAATCCTTATACCAAATTCATGATTGTTTATATTGATGATGTACTTGTTTTCTCATAATCAATTAATCAACATTGGAAACATTTAAGTACATTTGTAAAAGCAATAAAAAATGTTGGCTTAGTAGTTTCTGCAAGAAAAATAAATCTATGCCAAACAAAATAAGGTTTTTAGGACACAATATTTTCCAAGGAAGAATCATTCCCATTGATAGAGCAATAGAATTCGCATCTAAATTTCCAGATCTGATTACGGGAAAAACTGAATTACAGAGATTCCTTGGTTGTTTAAATTATATTTCGGACTTTTATAAAGATTTGGCCGTAGATGCAAAACCTTTATTCCAGAGATTGAAAAAGAATCCTCCAGAATGAACCCAAGAACATACCAAGGCAGTCAAAAAAATTAAAACAAAAGCTAAAGAATTACTATGCTTAGCCCTATCAAGTCCAACAACGTTTAAAATAGTAGAGACAGACGCCTTAGAACAAGGACTTGGTGCTGTTTTAAAGCAAAAAATGAATAATCAAGAGCAACTGATCCGGTTTACCTCTAAAACCTGGAACCCAGCTCAACAAAACTATTCAACAGTGAAAAAAGAGATACTTGCTATTGTCCATGCTGTCACAAAATTCAAAGTGACCTGCTTAATCAAGCATTCCTCATAAGAACCGACTGTAAAGCAGCCAAGGACATCCTTCAGAAAGATGTAAAAAATCTTGTTTCAAAGCAAACTTTTGCAAGAGGGCAAGGTATTCTCTATGCCTTTGAATTTACTATTTAACATATTAATGGTAGCACCAATTATTTGCCCGACTTTTTGACACGAGAGTTTTTGTAGGGAGGGCAGAAGGAGCCAACAAAAGAGGATGATGGAAATAATCCCTAGTCCACGATCATCCCTGGCATCACCATTAACACCAAATGCTCTAATAAGAAGGCAAATACAAGAAATTGATTTATCTCCCCTTCAAACACCAATAAGCACTCAAACTCCTAGTGCTAAAACCATATATTTAGAGACAGCATATATTCCTCCTATGATTATAGAAAATGATCATCAGTTAAAAAATCCAACTGAGATAGCTGCCATATACCTCAGGAAAAATACAATCTCAGGCCAGAAAGATACTGTAGCCAAAAAAATACAATCTCAGGCCAAAAAGATACTATAGCCAAAAAAATACAATCTCAAGCCAGAAAGATTATCAAAAAACCATATTTTTTTGTATCAGAAATACTGAGATTGTATTTTTTGGTATCAGAAATCTTTTCTGGTAGTTTTAAGCCAAAAAACCCATA
>NW_006499728.1:4141142-4161747 GCF_000471905.2 Amborella trichopoda | reverse complement strand
TCACAGGGAGCACACTAGTGGCATTTAATGCTCAATGCGGGTGATGTCACACCCCATGTAGATGACGTCACACCCCTCCTAATGACCAAAAACACCCCTATTAAAAAAAATCTCTATATACTAAACAAGGGTATAACGGTGTCCAAAATTTGTTGAGTACAATGATAAATTACTCTATGGTGTGAGCACCCTAACATAACCCTGTATATATATATATATGGAAGCATCTACGCAACGCCTATGGGAAAAAATGAACAGTATTTTTGCCCATAGGCTCATCACCGTCCGAAAAAATCGAGAGGCGTGCGTTTTTTGACCGCCATGAACCTAGTATGTCCGTGACGGTACAAGGTCCATGGCGATCAAAAATTCATGTGAAGCCGCAACGGAGGGTGCGTTGTCTGTTGCGGGTTTGTTCGATAAACCGCCACAGACATAACAAGTCCGTGGCAGTGGCAAAACATTGTTGTATTTTGCCTATAGGAGTTTTTTAGGTTATATACATATATATATATATATATATATATATGTGTATATATATATATATATATATACACACACACACACACATGCACTTAAGCATGTATGCATGATTTTGCATGCACGTAAAAGGCAAGAACAGCAAAATTGCAGACCAATGAATTGTTGATGGCCCCAATTTTCATGGGCAAGGATATATATTGAAGGAGATCAGCAAAACTGGAAATTGACCACTCAAGATCATACATATTTATTTCACAATTTTGAGAAACTGCATTGCTTTCCATGCATGATCATCTAAATTAAAATTTAGCTAAACAAGTAGCCAAAACAAACAGTCCAATACTTGATTGTCGTATACCTTACAGATAAAACTATGCATGCACATCTGTAGATTGTAAATTCAAGAAAATAGTACAAAAGAATCTTTCCTCACCATGGCTTCAAAAGCAAAAAAGATATGTATTACATACTTTACAAGTCACCCTGAAAAATGAAGCATCGCCCCGACTTTTGGTGCTCTTTGAAGTTTCTTTTATCTTCTTTCCATGAGCAATATTCTTTGCTTGAATCTCCTGATCTCGAGCTTCCTTCGCAAGACGTTTCTAGAAAAAACATAAAAAGGGAGCACGAAGCTATCACTGTTTTTTCATAAATGCATGTCATGTCATTTTAAGAAGGCAACTGCATACTGCTATAAGGAAAATTAATTGAATTCTATACATGAACGCCATAAAACAGATACATTATAAGCCCTCCTAGACAGCACAAGTTAGCATAAAATTGCTTTCACTGCACCATTGCAAGTCATGAGTATATCTGAGACGAAATTGGAAACACAACCTTGTTTCTCACGAATCTAGACGAAACAAGTCAAACAACCAAATAATTAATAATTAGGTATAGAATAGCTTCCTAATGTGAGCCATTGCAAGAGATCCCACAACCAAGATAAAAAATGTTTTATGCTCATACAAACACAAATGACCTCTTAAAACATGTTTATGAGTGGCCTCTAATTAAATGGAAAAGTAAAACTACAAATTCAGAGTAGGTTTGTATCTGACGTCTGTATTCAACCACAACCCCAGAGTCGGTTCCATCAGATAAGTGCAAAGGAAAACTATATAACCAAATCATGCATCCCATATTCTAGCATAAATCATTTATCCTATATTCTAGCATAAATATTACAAGCACAAAGCAAACCTTCAATAGGTCATGCATGCAAAACATTAGAGTGTATAGAACTAAATAAATTATCAAGTCCAAATGAGAAAAGTCCAATCAGGTGCCTCAGTCAGCAGTCGGCACTAAATTCAATTATGGCAGTTATATTGACAGAAAAATGATCAACTCATCCCATCCAGCATTAAGATATAGACAAGAGGCAGAAATGTACCTCTCGGGCCTTAACAGTTTCGAAATCATCATACAGCTCTTCATCGACACGTTCACGGTCGATAAGCCCAATCATGGCATTAAACTTGGTTTTACTGATCTCTTCACTGAAATATCAAGCCAAACAAGGTCATAATTTGAGAGTTGTTAGCCATATGAACAGAGTAGAGCGTAAAATAAAATGAAACAATGTAATATTTGACAAAAAAAACTAAGCATGAAATATAATGAAATCCTTGTGCATCAGTGTTTCTTTTTATAGGTACCCTCATGCATTAGCTCTCAAATTGGCCACAAAAGGGGGAAAATATACCAGGATGTCATATACATGAAGAACCCTTTCTTGTTTGTGGAAGAAAATCAACAAAAAATCAACAAATAGAAGATAAAACTAAATTGCATCCACCAATGTTTTTGTATAGAAAAGATGATCCCCGTTGGCAAAATTCTTGTGGATCATGGCCGTGAAGAGGTACCTATATCTTTAAATTTATAGCAATGCCTTTCATCCCCCACAAAACAATATCAGAGGTACCTATATCTTTAAATTTACAGCCAATGCATTTCATCCCCCAAGATTATCACAGACTAACCTTGATGCTCCAAACACTGTACATCCAGAAAGTAATAGTACAAGTATGAGCTATAAACTTTTTCAACTGATTCAAACATGACAAGGGAAACTTTAAGAAAAAACATAAAATATATTCAGATAATAAACAAAGCAAAGCACCCAACATAAGCTGTAAAAACCATTCCTGTGATAAAATCACCCTATACAATTTTACGAGAGGGGAAAGGGGAATTCAAGAAAGGATAGTAATCAATTTTCTTGATGACACATTAATTAGAGAAAATTTAAAAAGACTAAATTCTTCTGACAATATAGGAAAATCCCAACAAAATTATTATGGATCTAAAATCAAATGTTATGTCCAAATAAAGATAGAAATTTCAGTGTACTCACATTGTAATTTCAATCCATGGAAGCTCAGATATGGACTCTGCTGAGTCAAGAGAATTTTCTACAAGTTCTCTAACTGTTGTATATAAAGACTTCCCTGGCTGCAATCCATACCATAAGAAAGTTATAAGTCCTTAATTTGGATAACACTTCTATTTTAAATAGAATATGCTAGCGTGATGTACATAAGCATTCACACACGCATATGCATATATGTGTGGGCATGCTTGTGGGCCATAAACAATTTAGTTCTTGAATGAACCGATAGTATTTGTTGGAAGGGTTGGTTGATTCATAATTATGAATCTCCCATTATGATGAACCTCAATTATATTGTTTCAATTTAAAATAAAAACTTGGAAAACTCCACTTCTCATGAAACATGGCTTTTACATATTGACCGCATTATCGAGATGAAAAGGATACTTATCAAAAAAATATACACAATGATATTCAGAATCTGCAATGCAGAATAGAACTAAGCCTCTACACTATTAAGATAAAATTCAATTTCCAGTCCAAGTTCACCAATAAGAATAGCTCAGTCAGAAGAATTGCCAAAAAAATCCTCACTTGTCTTGTTTCCAAACCTTTGATTTGAAAATAGGAGAAATTAATTCATTTAAAAACTCTCCCATGAGGCACTTTGATATTCACGCATGGCTTGCATAAGGTAGAGGAGAAGTATCATCATAACTCATCATAAAGGATTACAATCCAAATTAAAAGCAATATACGGCATTACTGGGTAGCTCCAAATAAAATAGTTCAGTTCGGCCCTTTAATTTCCATCTAATGCTACTAATCAGTAATCCAAATTTGAGAAGGAAAAAAAACATAACAGCCAAAAGTCACAAACTTAAAAAAATTATTGCTAACTTGGTAGAGAGAAAAATCAGGCCAACGTGATCAAGGTAACAAGCAACTGAGAAAAGCACATAGAAAGCTTATGGCATCTCTTTTCGAGTAAAATAAAGCTTACATTGTCAAATCCGGCAATGTTTTTGTTTTCTGCAAAGAACTCAGCTGGAGATTCTGCAATAAACAATAAAAGTACAGAATCGAGTTAAAACCAGCGCACAAATGATCCAATTCAATCACATGATTATAATTTTCAGAGAATAGAGGAATAATAGGCTCACTCTGTTTCAGTACTGAGCTTTTAGGGTTTTGAGAGCTCGTTCCCTTTCGCTTTTTGGAGCTCTTCTGCAGCTCTGGACTACCATTAGACTCCATTAGAAGCTGATCAATCAGAAGTGAGAGAAAAAGTTGAGATGGAAACCTAAAATCTAGAATGTAAAAATAGTGTAGACAAAACACACAGTGATTTTTTAAAGATCAAACCCTAGTGGTCAAATGCAGAAAATATATACAAAGTCTCAAGGTATGACTTGATTTTATGATCTCTCTATACAGCCTCTGTACTTGATTTGTTAAGACACTTTCGAGATGTCATATTTGTTGGAGGAGGCGAGGTTAGTGTGACACAATGTTTAAAAAACCGGATCAGAGTGGCAGTCGTCCACCCCCAATTCCGATTTGGATCGGCAATCTGGATCATTCTCAAATCATTTAGATCGATTACCAAAAAAAAAAAACAAAATGTCATTAACATGAAGATTTAGGGCAAACGTTTTATGCTTCCCTACAACATAAAACTTATATACTTCCTCTTATCCAACCGTCCATTCTAAATGAAGGGCTAAGATTGCGTCAATCACAATGTCATGTCCCTACACTATTTTATTTTTAATGTTTTTCTATAAATTATTTTGGCACCAAATTTTGGATGTTCAATCATCTATTAAACTTACACTATCGAAAAAATATTAAACAAATATTTTCAATAAAATAAAATAACCAAAATACCTCTAAAAAATTCAAGAGGTATTTTGATCATTATATTTTATCGATAAGTTATTTTTAATATTTTTTATACGTGTGCCCCAGTGAGAATATGACAGATACTAAATTTCATATTCATACAATTTGTATAAAAAACTAACTAAAAATAAAATACTTTGAGACATCGGATCTAATATCAAATGGTGAGTGGCTCTCTTGATCAAAATTGGACAGCTAGATAGTAAGGGAAGCATAGATCTTCTATGTTGTACGGGAAGTATAGAAACCTTTCCCCAAGGTTTATAGGATGGGGATTCATGGGACCACAAAAAGCGTTAGATAAGATTAAAAAAAAAAGTAAAAAGAGGTGTTTTAGGGTGGAACCTAAGACACATATAATTCCAAAATTGGTTTGGTCCTAAAGATTCTGCATTCTAACGGCGACTCGAATCGAAAATCATTAAAATTTAAAACATTGGTGTAACAACTAGGTCTTACGGCAAAAAGTAAAGTCATACCTCAAAATTCTATTATAACTATATAATTTCTAATACTAAAACTTTTTATGATGACCTAAAAATCTATTTAGGTCCTTGATTGTAAAATTTGAAGGATTTTGATATAGTGCACAATTAATAGATATGTAAGTAGTTGAAATGAACGATTCCAATAATTTGTTACAATATACATTGTTTAAGAAAAACCATTTATCTTTTATACATAGATATCACAATCATTCACACTTATTAGATGTTAAATTGGATGGCTTGAGATGAGTTAAGAAGATATTTTTTAAAATTTTTTTAACTTTGTGTCTATTCACTAACAATTTTAGAATCATTTATTTTGAAATTAAAGGAACAAAAATGATTGTGACCTTATGTATAAAAGATAAATGATCACTTTGTAGACGATCCCATATTTATTTGATAATTCCTTATGACTAAACTTTAAGTTCTTCATTTTGTAAGAAGCATGCCATCAAAAAATTCAGGGCATGCAAACTGTGATGATTGGAGCACAGTATGGCCATAAGGACCATCACCGATAAGCTTAACTCTGATGATTGGAGAGTGGCTCCACCAAATATATAAAGTACCTCACAAATCTGCCGTCCATCCTAGTAGAGAAACGGTGATAACACAATAAACATACTATGATACTGACCAAATGTATTACTCGTAGGCACAATGGACCTGGATAATATCTGCATCCTTTTGTCCTTTCTCATTGTATCTCTCCTCTCTCTCGCTCCACTTTTCTCCGCACATGAAGGAAGCACTCATCGTTTTATTTTTTCATGCGAATTTCTCTCTGAATCAGGGAAATGGCGGGCACTTGCTGTTTTTTAAGCGGAAATAGAGCGATTTGTACGGCCTCTGGTTCAATGTTCTCCAATTTCAGCTTAGAAGCCCGTAATTCGAACGAAAGAGTTTCATTTGTGAGCTTTAATAGAGGTTACAAATCTATTTGCATCAGAAACCCTAGAAATGCTGTGAAGATTAGGCCCAAGCTGAAGAAGCGTCTGTTTCCACTGAACAGAGTCACCCGAGACGCTGAAAAGACTGAACGTTAGTAACATTCCGAGAGATGTCGACAATGCCAAGCTCTCTGAGATTTTCAATGAGCATGGTTTAGTGAAGAAGGCAGAGGTATCTTTCTCTACAGTTCTCTATCTCTCTCTCTTTCTCTCTGCTCTCTCTCTCTGGATGGTTTAGAGATAAGTTCCCTCTATCCATTTCTGGCTCTTAGAGTATATTTTCCCTTTTATTAATGAACTTGTGTTTTTTTTGCTCTGAGAGTATTTCGCATATAAAATACCACTTCTTCTTTTTTTCTATGAAGGTTAAGATCAGATATGGTTCATTCATACTATGACGCGCTGAAAAGTTAAATTTCTCTCATTACCAATTTCTGCTACTAATTATTTTGGGGGCTAGAAGCCATTTTTTATTTTTATTTGTTCTTTAAGTTAAGGATTTCATTTACTTTCAATACTACCTGGAATCTTTTGGGGAAAATTTGGTGACATTTTCTGGAATGCATCGAGAAATATATTGATGAAATTAAGTATAGTAACTATTACAATGGTTTAAAAAGCAGATCGATAACCCGGATCGGGCACTTCAAAAATCGATTCGGATCGGCGAATCGGCGATCCGGATCGGTGAATCAGCAATCCGGATCGAGAATCGAGTGAATCGGTCAGAGTAAAGCTTCAAAAAAATCTGAAAAAATTATTAAAATTCATTATAAATATTGTTTTTTGGGAATTCAATAAGAAATGAGGGTACTCCATTAAGAATTTTCATGTTTTTGCATGATTATGCGAATATTGATATGTTCTTTCCCTGCATGAACTACTATTCAGCATTTAATTTACCTCACACAAAAGGATAAACATAGAATTATCATGGAATAATTATATCAACATACATGAACTACAATAAAGCATACAATTAGTAACATACGATCTAAAAATAAAATGACAGACGACGTTATTCTTCTTCTTGGTTATACTGGTGCCATTGATTGAATTCCTTTGACAATTCATTGATTCGATCTAAAAACGAGTCATCGATATTAGCAGGCGTCTGACTATACCAAAATCCTTGAGTGTTAGTGTTTTGTTGTGTTCCCAATCCAAAATCCCCAAAGCTTGTCCATCATTTATGCTCACCTACACTGTCGTGCTCATCCCTACACTGTTGCTGTTGGGACTCGATATGTGAATAATATGGCTGGAATAGGGTGGCCTCAGAATCAACGTCTCTCTCATTTTCTCTTAGACCCCCTTCCCACTCTCCCTCATTAGGAGCAATATCACCGTCATCTCCGACGAATTGTAGATACGTTGGCTGGCTGCTTCCTCTTTCATGCTGCTCATCACCTTCTTCAAGATCTTCCTCACCGATAGCCTTCAGGAACGCTCTTTTGTGCAACACTGGCTCCTCCTCTTCTACTACCCATTGGTATGCTGTGTCTGTGACAAATATTGTGTCTAAGTCTATCGGCCCATAGTCTTCAAGCTTCTTTCTTATTTATCGCTTTCGGGGGTTTAAGTTGTAATGAACGTAGACTAATTTATGAAGCTTATCCGAAGCGAGTCGATTCCTCCTAGTAGTGTGCAACCATTGGAACGTACTCCAGTTGCGCTCACAGCCAGTAGCAGAACATGTCTGGGAGAGCACCTTGATTGCTATCCTTTTTAGGTGAGGTGCATCAGTACCATATATCTCCCACCATTCAGCTGGATTAAAATGCAAAAAGCATTGTAAGGGCAAGAACAATTCATAAGATTAAATATATGAATGAACAAAATATTAGCGAGGGGATAACTTGGATCCATCATAGTTCGAGAATTCTTGGCAAGTCTAGTTCCTAAGGATTCTATAGCATCCCTATACATAGCAAGCTAAAACAAATATATTACGTTTTAGTGCATTATTCCTCACAAATATAATAACTCAATGAAGTTCTTACCCAAACATTAAATAATACCTCTTGTATTGCTGCTACTTGGTTCGATGGCTTCTCTCCAACATTGCAATAATGTATCTGACCCCTTCCATAATCTTATGGGGATGTTCAGGTGTCAAATAAAAAAATTTTGGGTTGAAGTACAGCAAACACAAACAATAAAAATTGCGTTTAATACATCATGATAATCAAAACCTTATCACGATTTTCACATCTTTTCGAAAAATAAAAAAAGAACAGCAAATTTTCAAAAAATTCGATCATGGATTATAAAGAAAAACTAACAAATTTTCAAAAAATTCGATCATTGATTACAAAAAAAAATTCGAACATGGATTAAAAAAAAAAAAATCACAAATTTTCAAAAAATTCGATCATGGATTAAAAAAAAAAATCACAAATTTTCAAAAAATTCAATCATGGATTTAAAAAAAAAAATCACAAATTTTCAAAAATTCGATCATGGATTACAAAAAAAAATTTGATCATGGATTAAAAAAAAAAATCACAAATTTTCAAAAAATTCAATCATGGATTACAAAAAATTCGATCATGGATTACAAAAATTCGATCATGGATTACAAAAAATTCGATCATGGATTACATAAAATTCGATCATGTATTACAAAAACAAAAAAAACAAAAAATTTGATCATGGATTACAAAAAAAGAAAAAAACAATTCAATCATGGATTACAAAAAATTCGATCATGGATTACAAAAAACTCTATCATGGGTTACAAAACAAACAAAAAACAAAAATTCGATCATGGATTACAAAAAAAAAAACAAACATTTCGATCATGGATTACAAAAAATTTGATCATGGATTACAAAAAATTCTATCATGGGTTACAAAAAAAACAAAAAATTCGATCATGGATTACAAAAAAAAAAAAATCAATTCGATCATGGATTACAAAAAATTCGATCATGTATTACAAATAATTCGATCATGGATTACAAAAAAAAAAATTATGTTCTTCACAGAGCCATCTTACATAAGTCATTTTAACTAAAAAATCCACCTCTAAGTGAATAAATTATATCCAATTGAGTACATTTTCTGATAAACAACAATATAAGGAATCAAAACCCTAAATTTTGAACACATTATCATCAATAAATCAAATCAAATCCATTAAATTGAGCAAAAAAAAAAAACGCAGTTCTTTTCTTCACAAACAGTCATTGAATCTAAAAAATGAAGATCAATTTGAATAAATCAGATCAAATTGAATACATCTAATTATAAACAACACTATAACGATTAAAAACGCTAGAAATCTAACACATTATTTCTAATATATTATGAACAAAAAATCGAAAGGCAGAAAAAAAAAAAAAAAAAACAGCAGAAATTTTTTTCCACAGACATCTCTGTGTTCATCTAAAAATTCATGTTGTAATTGACCAAATTACATAAAATTGAATATGTTAAATCATAATAGACACAATAAAGATTAAAAATCCTACAAATTGAACTCATTATCTTCAAATTATGCAGTGAAATTAATCATATGGAGGAAAAAAAAAAAACCCAAACTTCTTACCTGGTTTTGTGAACCGGAGCCTTCAATCTCCAAATAACTCTGTTTTTCTCAACGATTATCACAAATTCGTAACATAAGGTTTTGATGAACAACTTTACGATCAAAATGCCTACAAATTTTGACAGATTCATGCCCTATTTGGCATGAAACACAAGGAAAGACGGAAACCCTAAAAATGCAACTTTCGTGATCCAAAAATACAAAATTTCTCAACCATTTAATCCATGAAAAAGCTTAATAAAGTTGTTTAAAGCCTGCATATTAGATCACATGCCAAATAAAACAAAAAAATTGATAAAAAAATGACAAATTTTGAAGAATCTTGTGAAGAACATTGTACAGCCCGTGTTCTTCATGGAACTCGCCCGATTTCGTACAGTGAATCGGCGAGTCACTGTACAGAATCGCCCGGTTCTCTCTAGATCTGGGTGATTCCCGGTTTTTTTAGCGATTTGAGACGTCTACTGTCGATTCCCGAGTCGAACCGGGCGAGTCCGGTTCGACTCGGCGTTTTTTTAAACACTGATTACAATAGTACTTATTGCAAACAACTGCAATTATTGGAACTATATCGGTAATGTTAAATAACTGCTCCACTGCATTATTGGAAGCAATATTTTGGAAATCACCTCGGCCAATGTACTCGGCCGATGGTAACTGAGCCGAGTCCGGCCGAGTTGTGTACAATCCCAGAAGTTGAGAAGAAGTAAAAAAAAATTAAAAAAAAAATAAAAAAATGAAAAATTTTAATAGTTAAAAATAAGAAATAAAAGAGGCAATATAAATCACTAGAAGACTAAAAAGATGAAAAAACAATCTATAAAAGACAGATTATTGAAATTTTTGATTTAGGACTTGAATATTTAGAAAATTTTGAAAAGGGGAAAAAAAAAGAAAGTTCCCCAATCATCTTAAAAAGTATGGAAATCACCCAGAAACTTAATTCTAATTAATATGACACTGTTTTCCATTATTTTTTTTTCTTAATTGTCCTAATTTTTTACGCAATTGTTTTTTTCTTCTAACTTTTACCTCATTTATAAGAGTGGGGCAGGTTGCTGCGGAACTTGCCCCAACTCAGCCAAGTCTGAGAGGACTCGACTTATTCCCGTGACATTGATTGGAAGTATGGTGTTATTAAATGATATGGTGCAACCGTGTTTGATTGGTTTTATTTGTTTTTTAATATAGTGTTGGACTCGACTCATTTATAGACTTTGAATTGGATCTATAGAGCTTGTGTCCATGAATTGAGATTTGCTTGAGAAATTCATTGAGAAAATACAGTCACAAAAAGGGCCATCTAAGGAACTCATGACCTTAGTGATAACATGAAGAATTGGTAGCTGGCTGTTTTTTAACCTTCATTGGAAAGGTCTGCAGAGCTATTTGGCAGTAACCACCAGTAAATATGTTGCAATATCAAGTCATCGGGGAGGACTCCAATATACAAATTTGTGTCCCACCTGTACAAAAACCAACACAAGTTCTCCAGCATCGTGAACTGCTAGAGAAAAGTGGTGTGAACTCTGATTCTTCTCCTCTTTGAATGGGTAACATGATGGCAAAATTTGGGGACAAGAATTCTAATGCCACCTTACAAAAAGACTCCTTTCCACTTTATTACTTTAACTGCTAACATTTCTAAAGTTGGGCATAGTTTCCATAAATGGATTGTTGTAAAAAGACAGGAGAGAAACTGCCATTTTTTAATACCCTTTAGAGTGTTTTTCCATACATGCCATCACACATTGTTGTGCGTGCCCTTAAAGTTCCTAGCTCTATGTGTGTTTGTGTGGGCTGGCGAGTGTGTGCATGTGCACATGTATGTGTGCATGTGTGTGTGCGTGTGTGTGTTTTTCTTTTGTCTTTGATACTTGGGCCCTTGAATTAGAATAGAAAACTGAAAATAAATCTGCAAAATTGATAACAAAGAGCATGCCTATGTGAAGGGTGAGGCAACTTTTTTTTCCTGCTCACTGTGAGTTCTATTGCTTCATGGAATAATGTTCTTGAGATCTGCTGGACCCTAAATTATACCACTCTTTTGTAGGACCTAAGCTTTTTGAAGGCAGATGCTGGTCAATCAGGTAAATATAAATGCACTGCCTCTGACAGTGAAATCAGATGAATGGCTTATTATGAAGGGGTAATTTATCATTGTCCAATGGACTATGGCTCACCATCTCCCAGTGTGATCATGAACCTCCTATGGAATGAATGGCAATGGAGACGGAGTGGGTCCTACCACAAAATGAGTACATGATCGCAGGTGGTGAGTCCCACCTTACATGCATTTCACTGGATGGTTATGACCCTAATGCACTATGCTTTTCCATACTCACTTGGACAAAAGTATATTGAGAAATCACATCGCGTGTGATGATTGCCATTTAGTTTAGCATTAAATCTCGCTGTGTATTGCCATCAGTTTGGGAGGACATGGGGGCTATATTTTAAATTCGGATTTATTAATCTAACTTGATTTGTGGCTTTGTTTTCTTGTAGAGGGACCTAGAGAAGATGGTGTGCATACCTGGTCTGTGAGGACCAGGTAAGTATTTCCTTTTGAACAAATTTTATTTTGGGATGTTTCCTATTTTTGATGTAAACCTGATAGCTGCTTGGTATTGGCACATGGCAGTTGCACAGTATCTACAGAAAGCCATTCAATCCGAGAGTTCAAAAAGAACTTTAAGAAAGCTAAGCTTGAACAGAATTCTTTAAGGAAGAACAAGAAATGAGTGTGCCAAAACTGTTCTTTGAAACTTTGGTAATCTTCATATGCTTTGTTTTGAGTTCTTCCCAAGTAACCTTGCAAACTATTCCATTTCATTGTACATGTTTATCGCTAACAATTTCATTGTACGTGTGTATCTATATGGTTTTATGACCTTATATAACCTTAATTCTTATAAAATAGGAAGGTTAAAGGTATTGTTAGGTTACATCAAATTGCTCTGACTTCAGCTAGTGGTGTTCTTGGTAAGTTTGGGCCTGCGTTAGTGTGCAAGATTTTGGATCAAAGCACAGATTCCTAACCTTTCGAAAATCGCAGGTTTTGAAGAGCAATGCATTTATTGAAGTGCGACAAGAAGAACCTTATGGTGATATAAACCTTTCAATGGCTCCTAGACTGGCAAAGGGAAAGTTTTGAATCCTTTGCCTTTTTCAATTATGCATAATGACCCGCCAATATCAGGTGAAATTGCGACTAAGCTTTTTTCAACAATCCTCTTTCAACAGTTCACCTCTTAGATTTAGTCATGTTGAAGCTCCAAGTTGTTTGTTTCCCTTCATTGTTATTCTAAAACATTAATAAATTATTTTCTTCATTGTTATTCTAGAATATTAATATTTAAACATGGAATGCAGCTAAACTCTAGCAGCTGGTGCCCAAAATTGAGGTGTGCTCTTGGTAGGTATCAAATTGGCTCAACTAACAGCT
This sequence comes from Amborella trichopoda, assembly GCF_000471905.2. The sequence goes on along the minus strand of NW_006499728.1, from coordinate 4,148,576 downwards.
TGACGGCCAAGCATTTCCATGCCAAGAGTTCTGCCAAGAGTTCTTATGTTTAAAGAAAGGTTGCTTAGGTTGTGCTAGATGGTGTAAATTACTCTCTTTTTCAAAATTGGCGATCTATCTATGAGTTATCTATTTAATGTAAATTCTTTCTCTCTCTATCTCTCTCTCATGTGATCTTGTAAGATGTTCCATTGTTAGGAAATAACATTCTATTTCTTTTGTACTTTTTGGTGCTGACATAATTTTCATTTAAGAAAGCATGGAGCCAAGAGTTGATCCATTGGGTGTCACATTTGACCTTTTATGTTTCTCTACTCTGGTTCCCAAGAGTATGAGAGAGAGAGAGAAATATCCTTTCCCACATGAAGCCGGTCAGCCAGGGCTATGCATTCGATTGTAACTTGTAACATTTGTTATGGTCAATCTATTAAGGGTGCGGTTTCTATAAGGTTGCAATCTTAAACAATCCAATTAAGGTGCACCTTAAAATTTTACCATAACATGTAATTTTGTTGTAAAAAATTCTTAGTATTATCTTAAAATCTATTTTCATACCTAATTAGAAAATTTTAAATTTCAAAAATAGTTAAAATTAAGTAGATCTATAAATATATGAAAATTTAAAAAATGGATGGTCTAGATAATGTATTGTAAGATGCGCTATTTTTGGGATTCAGAACTTTTTTTTTTATATTCATACATCTTGATGTCGAGATGATCGATTAGAGTGTTTTTTCAAAATTAAAACAACATTTTCGATAGATTTTTGAGGTGTGTATGTGATTCTACATTTTAAGGTTAAGGTTGCAACCTTAGATAAACTTTTCTTATCTCCCATCTATTAATGTTGAAATGCAGTTTCTTGGATATAACTTATCTCAGTGGCCCTTTTTAGGCGTGTGCGCAACTGAATGGATATAGAGTGGTATCTAGGGAAGCCACAAAAACACGTTCCGACTGTTTTGGTGCTTCTTAGACACATATGCTTGTTCAGTTTTGTTGAGACAACTACCCAATCGAGGTGAACAAACTCGATGACTATTGTTAAATTAATTACATGGCAAATTTTATAATTCTTCCAATTAACCAATTAAATTAACCAATTAAATGTAAGGGGTTTAGGGTTTAGGATTTAACAATAATTTTATTATTTTTAACATGAAAAGAAATGGGGTTGAGTACAAGGTTGTAACACTACTTGTGCCTCATCTATTGGTCTCGGTTTCCATTCCTACTAATGCTAACCCCTTTTGATAACTACTAACAATTTCAAAAATTACTAACCCGATTTCCGTTCCTACCAATGCTCCATTCCTACCAATGCTAACTCCTTTTGATAACTACTAACAATATCAAAAATTACTAACCTGATTTCCGTTCCTACCAATGCTAACCCTTTTGAAAATTATTAATGGTTTCAAAAATTGCTAATCCACTACCAACTTTTAAAAAAAGAAGAAAAAGTCATAAAAAGGTCAAAACACTTCTATTAAGAAACAAGGCTGAAGAATAAAAAAGGAAAAAAAAAAAAAGAAAATAGAAAAAAGAAAGCCGATCATGAACTTATGAATTAGATTGGTACTCCTTCAATTGTGAGAAACAATGCACATCCAACATTTCCTCACTTGTTTCGAAATAATTTGGAAAACAAATTATTTGGGTTCTATATAATAATATCCGATAGTAACCATCTGTAGACTTCTCATGTATTTTTGTAGATCATCTCCTCTCTTGGTACAATATTATTTTAGAAAAGCAAGAGGCATCTTAAACTTTAAGCACTAGCATTATTCGCCATAAGGGTGATCATATATATCATGCTCCCATGAGAGCACAAGGTACACTTACTCCCGAGGGGAAAAGACCAAAGGAGCATTTTTCCAATTTAAAATTTTGGTATCCACTTCAAAATCACCAGATGAGTATTTTAAGAAATAAGAAATTAATTAAAATTTGAATGTCTAAACGCTTACATTTAACCGTCCAAAAAATTGGATAGTTCATAAATCTGATGTTATTTTTTCATGCATATAAAACTTAAATTAAATTGTGATCCTTCTAAGCTTGGTTGCTAGGCTCCATCTCTGAAAATTGGGGTCCTAAAAGATACTTTTTAATAAGGGTTATACCCCAATGCAGGAGCACATAATCTCTTGATATAAGCATTCTATACCCTTCATTCTCCTGTGATGCACCACATGTATGCTAGAAATATCTTTCGCACTTCTTTAAGAAATACCATTAGTACATGCTTATTGCTAAGCATGAGCATGCCCTGTTGTATCAGATGTCTGATACACGTTCAATGCTCTGATTAGAATTAAAACATATACAAACAGGGTGTGGTTTCTATAAGGTTGCAACCTTAAACAGTCCAAGGCAAGCTTCCAAATTGTATTTTATTTTGTATAAAAAATTCTTAAGATTATCTCAAAATCTATTTTCATATCTAATTATAAAATTTTAAACTCTAAAAATGGTTAAAAACAAGTCCATTTATAAACATATAAAAATCTTGCAAATGGATGGTTTAGATAATGTGTTGCAAGATGCACTATTTCTAAAACTCAAAATCCTTTTTTTTATTTTTTTTCATATTCATACATCTCGATGTTGAGATGATCAATTAGAGGATTTTTCAACATTAAAATAATCTTTTCCGATGGATTTTTTAGGTGCATCTTTAATTCTATAAGGTTGTAACCTTATATAAACTTTTTCCATGCATAAAATATTTAATTTAATGGGGGGACAAAAAGGATTTCGGCGAAGGAAGGAAAATGGACGGAAGAACCAAAGAAAGAAGAAAAACTCAATTTGCAATTTTCACAAAATTAGGACAAAGGGAACCCATCCAATTTCATCACATTTCTCAAACCAAAAATATTTCACCAGTTAGTATGATGTAATGAGAAGTGCCAAATGTACTTCAGAGAAAAATTCAACCTAGTTTCAATATTACAACAAAAACTACCCACAATGACATGCAGCAGATTATCTTTACAAGCAAAATGGGCTAAATGTGATAAAAATGCCACAGAATAATATTAATGAAGCACAAGGAAAACTAAGCCTAGGGTATTCATAATTGAGTCCTTTTCTATATTGTAAAACTACGGTGTGTGTGTATGTGCACACATGTATGTCACTTTTTCTCCTTGTTGTATATTGAACATCCAGAAGATTCATGATGGTTTCATCTTCTTTCAAGTCAATGATTTTAAACTGTTTCACTTTTCTTTTTATGCATAAATTCCAAAGACTTTATCATATACTTATCTTTTCTTCAAAGACAATCGGATAGTTTCCCATGGAAAGCAAGTACCAGCTATTAAGTCATAATCCAAGGGAAAAGGAAGGCGTAGTTTTCATAATCCCAAACAAATATGAAGGTCGCCTCAGGAATTCACAATCCCACATTTTATTCAACTAAATCTGAACTATCCATAACATGGCATCATTAACACTATCAAAACCCAACTCCTCAACTTTGAAATAGGCTGTTTAAACTTGCAGGATACATTATTTGAGACTAACTGGTAAGTAGTAAATGAACATTTTCTTCACGATTGAAGTTAGAAGAAACCCCAACAGGATAATTTCTCAACTGAAACTCGGACAAACATTATTCAACACTAAATGGATTAACTAATATAGAAATTCACCATATATGTAAGAGAGAGTCAATTAAGGATGGAATCGATCTTCTCTGGAATGTCGGCCTCCGTGTCTTCAAGGCGCCCTCGAATATCACCGTCAACCCATCTAACAAGGGTGGGAACACCACTCAATCTGAACCGTTGATCAACCCTCCATGGATGGTCTGCCTTTCTCCAGGTGGCTCTATCCCCAGCAAACGCCCTCAGCAAAGCAACATCTCTGTTACAGTCTGCTACCTTCTGATAAATCACTGGTTCTGCCCTGTTACAATCTGTTCTAGAGAGAGAAACTATACACTAAAAACCCATTTTCTTTTTCTCTTTCTTTTTCCATATCTAAATTCTGAAGCAAGTAATATGCCATTCAATGGAATCCCACACATGTCCTGTTACAACTTGTTATAGAGAGAGAAACCCTTGTTCTCTTATTTTCCGATATATAACTGAAGTAGTGCATAAATCAATGGGAAACCAAATAATGCACAACTAAAATCTGGTTTAGAGAGAGAGAGTTGTTCATTAAGAATCCATTCTCCTTTGGTTTTTCTTTTACTTTTCTAATAACTGATTCAAGCAATATGTCTGGAAATTTGAAAACATACCTGGGCACCAGCTAAGATTAGAGGATGGGTTTTTGTCAGCTAAGAAGAGGATTAGAGAGATATGGTTTGATGGGGTTTCGGATGCGAAACTTTTAAACTTCTCTTCAAAGTTGCAGAGGTTTGCATCGTACATTTTCAGAGGCATTTTGAAGATGCAGCGAGGGGAGAGAGAAAGAAGAACACGCAATGGGGGGCCGTCTAGAGAGAGAGAACGAAGATCGTAACCTCAGGGATTTTAAGTAGGGGACGGCCTCGCCGAATCTTTGCAATCGTTTTATTTCATAGGCAAGTATACTGTGTTCCCACTGGAGAGCATGGTGTATGTTTACTCCCTCGGTTACAAAGCCTCCTTGGGAGGATTTTTATTAATTTGAAAAATTGGAAACTAACTAATAATGCCTCATCACCATGGACAGATAATTATTTTCAAAATAAAACTAATTGAAATTTGATTTTTTTTCTAATATTTTGAAGTGATCCTCTAAAAATTGGATAGTCTCTATTTAATTTTGAGACATTATTTTTAATAAATTTTTCTAATTGAGGTTAACCTTTGGGATGAAGAGGTTATATAAAAAAACATTGCGGTGTTTTATACGAGGGAGTAAATGAATAATATTACTTCCGAGAGTATAGCATGCTTATTCGGCACGCCGTTTTAGGTGCGATCCCTTCCAAAAATTCCGTAGTCTTAGGTCATATATCAAAATGGTTTTATAGGGCAGCCCTGCCTTGTAACTCATCCAAATTTACAATTCAAGCATTGGATAACCTCTATATTGATCATCTCAACTTGAATATCATGGTTTGTGAAAAAAAATTAAGATTTTAAGCTGCTCTAACAATAGTGTATATTACAACAAATTATTTAGACCGTCTATTTTTTTTAAACATAAATATTTATAGATCCACAAGATTTGTACTATTTTGTTCGTTTCAAATTTTATGTTCGGTGTTGGAAATTGATTTTAGTGACATCATAGAGATTTCTTTTGCCGAAAGTGTTTTCCAGATGAAGATTTACGGTAAAGCTTTATTTTGTTTTATAAAGCCTAGATCTTATAGAAACTACATCCTATATTTTTTTTTTTTCTAAAAATTGAGAAAGTACGTTGGAGTAGAGACCATTTTGCAATGGATGCAGTTTCTATAAGGCCTAGGCTTAAAAGTAAAGTATCACTCAACACCTTGTCCGGAAAATACTTTGGCAAGAAAAATTGATGTGATGGCTTTGAATCAATTTCTATCACTATTCTGAATTTGTAGATCAAAAAATGGTACATGGATCTATTAAAACTTGAAAATAATGTATTCTAATATAAACTATTTTAGGACTTAAATACTTTTTTTTTTTTGCAACCATACTAGTCTAGGTCAAGATGATCAATTTGAATGTTTTCAAAAACTAGAATTGCACTACTCTGTCCGTTTTTAGGGTGATGCTTTACCTTTTTATTTTTTTTATTTTTTTATTTTTTTAGGGTTGTAGCCCTATGGGTCAATAATATCTACTATTGTTCATTTACTCGATCGAGTAAAACCCATCTAAGATTAACTTTAGGACTCCAAATGTTGGGAATGAGACCTCTTGACCCATAGATCAACTTGAATAAAATATTATTTAATTGCACCCGCACCCTCTATGTACTTAAAAAACAAAAATATCCAGATTGAATAAAGACCATTCCATTATTGGAGGGTGAGCTCTAAGTGTTAAAAAACTTAAATTTCAAAATTTTCTTTTGAGAATAATTGTATAGTGATTTTTAGGAAGTTTCCAAAATTTAAGACAAAAAAAAAATCTCCCAAATAAGTCTTTTGAGTGAGGGAGTAAATGTATATTATGCTCCTATAGGAGCATAATACACGCCCAAAAACCCACCAAAGATTGTGGACGGCATTTCTACAATATGCGGTCCAGGGATAGAGCATCCATCTCAAAGATGGATGCAAATAGGTGGTTTATCTAAAAACAATTGTAACTAAGGGTCCAAATGTTTTTTTAATATAATTATATTATTTTTACTTTTTAAATTTGTTTATTTTTCCATAGTCGTGATCTCCATGTTAAAGATTATATACTCTCTAAATATTAGGATCAATTTATATTTTTTAAGTATATTTATTGCCAAGCCCGTATTTATACATATGCGGGCTTAGCCGCAAGCTAACTGCGAGAGGTTTGTAAAAGGTACCCACCTTATAGGTGTACCTCTAAATTTTACTAGAAGTTATAGTTGTGAAAATCTTATGACGACTTGAAAATTTTTGTTCAATTCTAATTAAAAAATTATATTTTTTAAAAATGATATATATCAAGCATATCTATCTAACACTTGAAAATCTTAATAACAGACTGTCCAAATTACATGTTTCAATATAAGCTATTTTTAGTAATTCAACATTATCAAATGTCGAGATTGTCAATTGGAAGGTTTATTGATTTCGAAACACTCTGCTCTACTGTATATTTGGGGTGCAACCCATGCTATGATGTTACGGGCCTTACGATCACGCATTTCTTGTGATCGTGTGGACCACAGCCTACATATAATAAAAGTATTGTCGTTATAATCCTATCATCTACCCTTCGCACGTGGCGTGCTCTGGTTGGTCATTTTGATTCACATTCTTTGAGCTTCCCTCCATGCCAACTCCATTAAATCATGCTAAAATTCCAAGAAAAAAAGAAAAAAAGCAAAAATGGCAGGTCTCAGTTGCTACACCTTGGGATCATATAGGTTATCTTTCTACTCTTTCTGTAAGTACGACTGTTATTTGTATGATGGATATCTCCGCATTTCATATGGGCTGCAATAACTTATGATAAAGCCTCTGCTAAAATGCTTGAATTTAATAGAAATTTTTCATTTGAGCGACAAATCTCTTCCTACTATTCGTTAAATAGTAACAGAAATTAATTTTGGTTCTCAATTTTCTGTGTGATATCAGACTCAGAGCATTCAAGCTTTCCTTTTCTTTAACTATTGAATATTTGATTAAGTAATTAAACTGAGAGAGAGAGAGAGAGAGAGAGAGAGAGAGAGAGAGAGAGAGAGAGAGAGAGAGAGAGAGAGAGAGAGAGAGAGAGAGAGAGAGTAGTAGAGTAGAGAGAGTAGAGTAGTAGTACGTAGTAGTACGTAGTAGTAGTAGTAGTAGTAGTAGTAGTAGTA
>NW_006499728.1:4123050-4140838 GCF_000471905.2 Amborella trichopoda | reverse complement strand
GAGAGAGAGAGAGAGTTTACCCATATACCTCTCTTTTATTTTGTGGTGGTATAGAGTAAAATGGTCTTTCTTCTCTTTTTCTTACATGTTTTAGTTTAAAACCCAAGAGCTAAGGATTGTTCATTCCCTTTTCATGCAGGTGTTTGATTTTTTGTCCTTTCATATGTTCCTTCTATAGAGTTTTCAAACTTCTGTCTAACAACTTATTAACTTGCAAGAATGGCAGTTAAAAAATCTATTAGAAAAATGAGATATTGCTTTTTTTTTTTGGGGAAAATGACCTCTCCCCCCCCCCCCCTCGTCGAAATTTCCATCCCAATTAACCTATTGGGTTCACCAAATTCATCCCCTCAAGTTTAAAATTTTGGGATTGTTAGCCGCTAATTATGCTTTTCTTAGCTTTTTTTACAAATTTAATATTTTTATTTTATAAAATGCCAAACCCTCATATTAGTCAACTTCCTTTCCTTTTTCTTCCGTTGCTTAATACCAACCTTACCTCCACAGACCCCACTCTATAAATATAGACATGAAAAAAAAATGATTTTTTTTAAACATTATGACTTATTTTACAATTGTATCAATATCTTTCGAACTTGAAAAATGATTAATCAAGATCTTTATTACTATTGTTAATGGATTATTATTATTTATTTAATTAAAGAAATTTCTCAAAACACCTATAAGAGATGAATTATTTAACACTTAAATATTGTTGTTGTCATTAATATAATAATTTTGAAGTATAATTGTTATTAAAATAAAAATTGTATATCAAGTCACAAAAAAAAAAAATTTACGATGGCTAATGTATGGGTTTGGCATTTTGTGTTCAAATTTGTAAAAAGAATAAATAAAAGGAGGGTTAATGGTCCCAAAGTTTTAAATTTGAAGGCGTACTAGTGATTCAAGGGGCTAATAGGGATGAAAATTTCAGGGAAGGGGTAGAGGTCATTTTCTCCTTTTCGGATTTTTTTTTTCTCGTGGTTTTTGTTTTTTAGGGGGGAGGGGGTTGATAAGGTGAGAACAAGTATTTTGCTATTTTACTATTGATTACCAAACTATAGAAATTGGAATTTCAGGTTATCTTGGGTGGCATTCAAATACAACCATGGGCGGGTTGCGTCATGTGGAAGTTATTTTGAAGCAAAAAATAGTTATTAGAGCAGAAGTGGATTATGTTGATGGTAAAGAGGCTAAAGTAGTGGTTTCAAAAGAGGGTTATCCTAAGAGATACATCCCAATATGAGTGAGCCCATATCAAATCATGTCATCATGTGCCCCTGTCTATTGAAAAGAAGGACAATGACCTTGGTATAGATTCTATTCTCTCAGTTCTATGTTAAGTTTCTCTATTGAGTTTCTTGAAATTTTTCTTTTTCAGATAAGTTTTTTGCATGTATCATGAAGGCTCTGATATGTAATACTATGAGCTTTGTTGCAGAAATTGTGAGCACAAATTGTGTTGGGTTTTGTTCTAGTCCAAAAGGGGACTTAAGGTTTGGGAAAACATAATTCTCAAACCTGAAGTCCATACTCTAGAATCTAACCTGATCACAAAGAAAAAGAGAACGGAAAATTTACATTTGAATCAACATCCTTATATTGCAGCTTGTAGCTTTGTGACTTGCGATTCATCCGCAAACATTCATTTATGTGGTCTTGAAATCTTCTGCCTGATACTTTACAAATCTTATCACCCATTCATTAACTATTCCATTGGTTGGGGTCGGAACTCCTACATAACCAAACATAAGGGACACGTATATGTTTCACCTGATTTGTTACCCACTAGTAAAAACAAGTAAACAGAAATCCTTATGAAGGAAAAAAATTCTTATTTCACCTGCGAAAGAAACCGGTCGGTCGAAATTAGTGAACCATTCATAATCAGGGAGCCCTGAACCTCTCATGCATCATGTGTTTTTTGAACTTCCCATGTTCCCATCTCGCCCATACTAACGATGAATGGGGAAAGCCGGCCAGAATATCAGGTGCTAGAGCTGGGCAGCGGCGAACCGGGGATAGGACTTCAAGACTTTTGATTGCTCGGACCATTCATTTTTAGTTTTGAGATGCGGGTTTGGACTTGAGAAAGAGATTCAAGGGATGCGTACCACAAACTACCTTTCCCCAATAGTGATAGTTCTGATCCTGCACCTTGAGAGTAGTTTCCAACTGATAAACTCTTCCACCCTTCCTAGCTTTGGCTCTAATAAATGATAAGTGGATTCTACTAAAAGGGTTGGAGTTAAGCTCGAAAGCCAACAAGCAACTACTAGCACGAAAGCCGTTGCGCTAACGCGCATCCGTTTTTTTGCATAAAATAAAATTAGACCAAAGAAAGAGAAATAAATAAAATTAACCTTCTTCTTCAAATCTTTCCTTTGCTATTTCCACTAATTTCTTTTTCCAATTCTGTAATATACTTCAAGTGAGATGCATTGATGATGTTTTGAGGCCAATGTTATTGTAAATTTGTAAATCAATATGGACATGAAGTTACAAACAGATTTTCTTCTTCTCTGATTGCCATCGAACATTTTCAGGTACAATTCTCAAACGAACTGTGAACAACAATTTTTCTGGATTGTCCTTTGGGCTGCCATTTACAAAGCCCAATTCTGAGTTTGTTAAGTCTGTAAATGAGAAGTTCTCAACTGACAATAAATTATTACTAGTCTACCAGGAAGGAATGAGGTTAATCCAAGTTGAAATTTTTTGGTAGTTGGTTATCCTCGAGTTTCCAGTTCCAATTTGTCTACACGTGCTATGAATTTATCCAGTTCTCATTGAGTGGGAGTTAAATTTCCATGTCGTTATCTTTCATGTAGTTTTGGTGGCCTTTGCTCTTTTCATTTTGAAATATCTGCATACAAATATTGGTTTTCTGTCTGCTTTGTGGATATTTACCGTTTTTACCAACTTCAAAGATTGTGTAGGTAACTTCATCCATGGTTCATTAATTTCTTTATAGTTCTCTTTATGCAACTCTTGATGCCTTTACTTTTTATTTTACAATTAGTGCATACTTTATAGGAATGGAATCATGTTTTGCAGAGTTTTACCTCCAACATTATATGGTTCGAGAGCACAAACGAACGGATACATATATCTATGACTTGCAGGAAGAATATTTCTGGGCCCATTTGATTATGGGGTTCCTTTTTGCACCTTCACTTTGGAGACTCACAAAATCTATAAGGGATGTTGGCACCATCATTGAAATTTGATGGTTTTGTGATCTTTTGTTTCATTTGCAAATGAATAATTTCATGTTAACTGACTTGGTAGAGAGTCAAAAGTAAAATGTTTGCTTGATCTACTTGTTAACTTTGAGAAGCATGAAACCCACTTAAGTATGGTAAATGTTTGTTGGTTGTCATGGAATCTTGAGTGTATGCGACTATGAGTAAAGCACCTAGACATTTGATGCTCTATGGATGACTTCAATGGCAGAGGGATTTTGCAGGCTTCATGCTCATAATGGCAAGGAGCAAGGATGGACAAGGTTCCATTGATTTGTAAAATCTTCCAAGTGAATAAGATGATGTTTTATTTGAGGATAAACTTATGTTATTCTGAATTTTATGCAGGAATCTTCACATGTATATTCTAAAGGCACCATGATAATACGGGATATGGATTGACTGGGATCCCATAGTGCTGTGTTGGCTAACAAATACCTGAATCCAATACATCGCTTTAAAGGAAGCTTTTAACATGCATCAGAGTAAAGATTAAACAACACAGACAATAGGGTTCTTGGCCTTGTCTGCTTAATATTTTCTGTAAATTTTGGCTCATATGATAAGTTGATCAGGTGCATGAGTTAACTAGCCCACCTGGCTTGGTAGAGTGCAAGGCTCTTAACCTTGTGGTCATGGCTTTGGGAAGTTGGGAAGATGGTTGTTTTATATTGATGAGCATGTTGAACCTCTGTAGGACTCTAGCTCAATGAGACTCTGCATTTGCAGCCCTATGGAAGACCACCATGGCAACTAGGCCATTTTGGTATGGCTTACTTGCCACTGAGGGCTACCTACTGGTGATTTTCTTCATATTTGGAACTATGGTTCAAGAATTCAATTTAGGATCTATATTGACGACGAAGCTATGTTGGCATCCATTGAATCAGCCACTATAAAAGATGTGAGGTCAGAGATTAAAATAATAATTGCATTTCAAATTACAGCTTAATGACAAATATTTACAAAATATTGAAAGAAAGACCTATGTGATCTTTTGCCAGGAAATACAATTTTTTTTTTTTAATAATAATCACCCCTTATGTTTTTGGCAATAAGATCACATACATATGGTCTTATTACAAACAATAGATATTCCAAAAATAAATAACACATCAATAAAATAAACCTCAATTACTTGATGCCATTCATACAACCTAATACTGAGCTTGAGAATATAAAATAAAAGAGCAAGTAAATAAAAGAAAAGATGTCGGAGATTACCTCAATCGGGCTTTTTACACCTCACATCGAGTCACCACGTCCAATGGTACTGGATCTGTGGTCTAGTTTCAATATCGAACCGGGATAGCTGATTTCTGCCGAACTAGGTAACCACTCTTAAAATCTCTACTAAACCTTAACCCCCAAAATTAACTTAGGCTCCCTCTAATTTTTCCAACCCTTAGTTTCTTTTTAGGTCTTGAGAGGAAAGAGAGTACTACCAAGGGTTTTGGAGAGAGAAAGTTAGAGAGAGAAATATAGAGAAGAGAGAGTGGGGTATGCCCCTCTAGGAGAGAGAGAGGTGAGAGAGAGATTATGGGGGAGAGAGAGAGGTTGTGTAGAGATGGGAGTAGAACACCCCTATTTATAGTGAATATTTAGGTTTAGGGTTTCTTAGGGTTTTCCCATAGTTTGCCTCTTTCATGATATTGAATTTAGACCGTTGATCAAGGTGACTTGTGCGGTGAGAGATTTGAGCCATCCATTCCATAGATGGGCCATCAACATTATGGAAGGTGCTTGGACCATTATCTCCCTTTCTTTAAACCATTTTCCCATCAATATATTTAAATAAAATAAAGATCATGCATTCCATAAAATTGTATGATCCATCTCACATATTCCATAAGTATATGTCAAATATTATCAAGCAAATAAATACTATTAAATATAAATAAGATAAGGTCAATATTTACTATCTATTCAAATTGACCATATCCTTTTAAAGCAAACGTACAATAAAATAAATAAAGCCATGGTCAATATTTTGCTTCCAAGATTTGACCACATGCCATAAATCAAAGTTACCATAACTTAAAGACTTGAACATAAAGCAAACAAAGAATCCAAAGGGTGGGACGTGCTACCCTTTTGTGGCACATGTGGGCCCCTACACACATGCCACATGGTTGGCCCATGTGCACTTTGGGCCCTCATGAAATTTTATAAAAAGTTTTAAAATTAAATAAAACGAATTAATATATATTTGAATTTTTACAACTTTGTAAAATTAATAACTGTATTTTTATGAGTCCAAAAATCATAAATAAAATATTAAGAGATTCATAAAAATTCAAATAATAAAACTAAAAATCATTTCAATAATAAAATAGACACAATTAAATTAATATGATGAAAAAATGATCCATATGGTTTTAGGAATTCAATCTGTAATTATGGGGTACTCCACCTTCAACTGTGGACTACAGACCACACTAGTTTTATCGACCTGACCCAGTGTTTTTCATGACCCACAGTCCAAGCAGGGGCTCATTAGCGGGTCACCAAAGTCAGGCCGATGAATCAAGGGGTCACAATCCCAGTCTGTGGATTACAGTTTCTCTCCCAGAGACGAGTCAAGGTCACCACGACCTGATGCGACCACAACTTTATGGCGTATAGGGGTATCTCTCGCATATGCATACGCTTAACCCAAAGGTGGATATCTGACTTTTCGAACGATCTATCGATATGTATGCCGTGTGACGGAACATAGATGAAGTTTTGGCTCCCGTCTCAGTACACAAGGGTCACACAGTCCCTCGGCTCACTCATCTAGGCATAAGCTCCGATTTCATTAAGGGCTAACCCAAAACCGCCCAGGTACCTTGGGTTTTTCAACCGATTGGCCTAGATCGATAAGCACAGTCAAGTATAAGCAAACATCATTCGTTTAGTATGGTCCTCGAGGGGCCATACTCCCATTGAGTTTATGTTTCACTATAATAAAAGTATTTCTATACACACTCATAAGGCCTTTAAAGACCACATAAACCCAACAAATATAAGATGCGACAAATATCAGAATGGATGTAGTAGGTGTGCTACCTTTTTGTTATTAATTTCTCAAAAAACAACACATTTTCAAATGATATAGTAGCAATGTCTTTGTTTTCTTTTCCTTTTTATTCTTTAGATCTAACATGATGCACATAGTGCATATCAAATATCAACAATAACTGTAATATCAGCCATCATGCTGATATTTTCAGACGATACTTTCACAAAACTGCTTTTATTTGACAACCGAGAAATTTGGCTTTATAACATCATGATTAGGTATATCGCCTATGGCATGGACTTGACCAGCTATATCAGCCATATATCAGAAGTTGTAATGGATTTTCAAACAAACATTGGAATCTACTTGGTCATGTGCTACTCCCTATGCTCAGTAATGTGGAGAATTCCGACTAGTTATTGCTTTCCTACCCCATCAAAAAATTCATTCAGTGAAGAATCATGAGTGCTTTTAGGAAAACCATCCGTGGATGAGAATCAATAGGATCATTACCACCAGGAATTCTCAATAGAATATGCCTGTACCCACCTTCTTCAAAGGATTATGTGTCTTAATATGAACATTTTAGATTTAGATAATTGATACAGTTATGATCTCTACTTTTTTGTTTTTTTAATAATAAATAGAAAATGCTCTCAACATTCTGGTCATTCACGGTTAACATTGTACTGAAGGGAAAAACCTTGATCTGCATGCATTCAGATACACAATTCTACTATCATAAAACATTGTTGTTTCTTGAATTAGGCATTTGTGCTTTCATGTAGAATCACGAGCAAATATCACTTCTTGGTTGAGTGAAAAAACTGACATGCACTGTGCAACTTGTAACTAAGTCTTTTTAGATATGTTTAACCAACCAGCTTTCACTGTACCTCGGGAGCTTTATTAATGAATGGACTCAACTGTAAACTAAGCAACCAAGTTTTTTGGAATAAAGAATACTAGAAAAATGAATAGTGATGATTACAGAGAAAAGGGCCAAATCAAGCTGAGTAATAACACATGCTTATACAAAATTCAAACTCCTATTTGTGGTTCTCTCCCCATTTCTTGCTTTGACTACTTTGCACTGAGGTTTATTTCTTTCTAAACGATCCAACATTGTCGCTTCATTTCTTGTCTGATATTTGTAGATCTGCAGCTGCTGCTAGAAAACTTGAGGAAGAAGGTTTTCAAAATATATCATGCATTACCTCTGGCCTTCAATCAGTAAAACCAAGTTCATTTCATTCATTTTACAGCCACACGTGTGCACACCCAGAGAGAGAGACTTTGTGAAATTCAAATTACTATATTGCATGGTTTTACCATTATGATGAAGGATTTCAAAACTTCATGTAGGAACATTTGATTCTGTGGGAAAAGTTGAGCTATGAGATGCAGGCAAGGCTGGCCTCGTATCATTCAAGGCAAAATTTCAGCTGCATTAGGCACCATCCTCATCTGTAAGTTGATTCTTTCTAGCTCTTCTCATGGCTACACACTAGCTTTCTCATTTACAAGAAAAACAACAATTATTTCAAGGATAAATTTTGGTGAATTCATCTCATTAATAATCTAGCAATGTTCCAATGGAATGATAAACAAGGTCTCAAGTTTCTCTTATTTGATCAGCTCTTATCATAACTCTTGGAAATTTGAAGGCTCTTATTCACTTCAATGCTATGCATAGTTTCTGAACAATGTAGGAAAATTGCAAAGACCATATCACCTCTTTGTTTCTCTTTATCTTATTTATTTATTTATAATGTTAACCTTTAATTGATAAAAAAAAAAGGGCAGTACAAAAGGCCTTGGCGATCCACAGAGGAGGATGCTCAAGGGAAATTAGAACAAAAAAGTAGAATCAAGTTCTTTTTTAGGAGCTTACAATGGGACATAGCAACCTAATAAAATTGGTCGATCTGAAAATCAAGAAGAAGAACTGTCCAAAAAGAGTCAAGAACCCAAAAAATTATCAATTGTCTGCTATCTCTGCTGCTTCTTTGGCGAGTGTATTAGCTTCCTGGTTTCCTTCCCTCCATGTATGCATCCACAAGATTGACATATTCTTGCAAAGGTGATCAATCTCATCAAAGTGTGCCAGGAATCAGGGGGGAGAAGAAGAAAGTCTTTGAGCCCAAGAAATGGTGTTCTTGGAGTCTCTCTCCACCACTAGAGATTGTAGGTGGAGGGGGTCTATGAGCTTTAAGCTTTCCAACAAAGCTAGAGCTTCAGATTTCATGGAGTTGGCATGGCCAATATGTTTGGAGATGGTGGCCAGTGCAGAGATAAAGTGGTCCCTAAGAATGGCTCCTGCTCCTGATGGACCGGGGTTCCCAATAGAGTAACCGTCAAAATTCAGTTTGAGTTGTCCCATTGGTGGAGGTCTCCACCTAGTGGTCCTTAGCAGACACACTCGATAGACTTGGTGGACATTGCGCTAATCCTGGCTAAACCCCGAGGTTGGAATTCCTTTGTAATAGCGATGGTTTGTAGCTCAGAAGATAATGGGGGACTTGGGCTTGTCAAAAGGTTTGGTCCAAGGGGAATATTCCCCCCAGAATGTTCTGTTGTTTTGCTCTATTCATAGGGCCCATAAGGTGCCGGCCACCGAGGATTTCCAGAGTAGTATCCCCGCCTTAGGCCAAGGATAAGGTTTGATGGCTGAGAGGATGGATGTTACCTCTGCCGGAACATTGAAGATTTTAAGGATTACGCCCCATGTGTTTAGGGCAAAGGAACAATGCAGGAGTAGGTGGTTATTTATTTTCTCAGCTGGTTGGCACATAACACATCAGTTAGGGATTAGGAGGCCCCTTCTTTGCAACTGATCCACAGTGAGGACTCTTTGAGAAAGAGCCATCCATGTGAAGATCTTAATTTTAGGGGGGCAAAGGAGTCTCATGCTTGAGCAGCTGTAGTAGCAGGAGCTAAGGGGAACATTGGAGGTAGGGAGAGGCTTTTACAGAAGGAGGAAACTGTGAAGAAGCCAGAGGGTGCAGATGCCACATAATGCAATCTAGACATGTGGGTGCTAAGAAGGTGGATTGAAGTTTTGCCGCTAAAATTGTGAAGTTCGCCATCTCAGAGTCATTAAGGGCCCTTCTGAAGACTAGGTTCCAAGAGCGAGTGGACCCTATCAATAGAATTTCATCCGCTATAGTGGCCCCATGATCTCTAGCTAGAGAGTAGAGGTCAGGGAATCTGCCCTAAGAGGAGTGTGACCTAACCCCAGGTCTTGCTAGAATAGAATGTGGTTCCCTGATCTCGTATGGAATCTGATTCTGGATTTGAAAGCATGGAAGGCAGAACATATCGACCTCCAAATGCCCGAGGATCTCTGATTAGTCCTACAGTTTGGCAGCCTACGGTGTATTGGAGAGATGGTATTTATGCTTGGGTACATCTATCCATAACTTATCCCTAAGGTTCGTCAGGTGCTAGCACCATTTGCCCAGGAGAGCCAAATTCCGAGTTCTAAGATTATTGATCCCAAGCCCTCCTCTTTTTCTGGACTGGCAAAGTTTATCCCAAGCAAGTAAGTGGAATTTGTTATTGGCTCCATCTCCACACTAGAAAAACCTTCTTATTAACTGTTCGATACTAGAACTGATTGCCACGAGCGTGTGGAAGATGGACATTTGGTAGACCGGGATGTTAGCCATAGTGGCTTTAATCAATATTAGCCTTCCTCCCGGAGAGAGAAAATGACCATTCCATCATGCGAGTCTACAGTCCACTTTGTCTATGATATGAGACCACAATCTCAATTTTGGTTTGCGTAAGCAAAGTGGCAGTCCAAGGTATTTAGATGGCTATGTTTCGGCCTTGCAACCCCATCTCTTGGCAAAATTTGAGAGTGTAGTTGAATCAACCTTAACACCCATCATCTTGGTTTTGTCGAAGTTGACTTTGAAGCCAGTTGCGAAATTCGAAACACCTGAGAAATGGGAAAAGGTTATGGTTCACTTTGATTGTGGCGTTGTAGAAGACCAATGTATCATCTGCGTATTGGAGGTGAGAGACCGTAGGGGCCCGAGATCCGAACGAGAATCCATGCAGGCGTCCAGCCACATACATTCTGGATATTGATCTACTGAAGACCTCAGCCGCAATGGCGAAAAGGAAGGGAGATAGGGGGTCTCCCTGTCTGAGGCCTCTAGTAGAAGGGAAGTATTATTTGGGGGTACCATTAATGAGAATGGAGAAGTTAGCCTGCAAGTAACATGCTTTAATCCATGCTCTCCATTTAGTCCCGAAACCCATCCTGGCCTGAGTTTCTTCAAGGATATCCCAATCTACGTGGTCGTAGGCCTTTTTCCAATCCAACGTAACTACGATGCTAAGGGCATTGGCCAGATTTCTTTGCTTCTCTTTATCATATTTTATTCATTTGTCTTTGTTCTAAAATAGCTATTAAATCTGGTTAAACAAAATATGTAGTTTGAGATAATCATTGCCATAACTTTGTTGCTTTTAATCAAAGCTTAATTCATATTCTTTGTTCTGATATTTAATCATCACATGCAGGTGCATATCTCTCCATTACTTTTTTTCCCGAACAGGCGGATAAACTTTTTCAGTTGGGCCCTACTAGCTAGGACTCCACATAACAGAAAGAATATTAGAGAGGATTTGTTCTCATTCTTTGTGGCTTCATGAAATGATGATGAGCTACTAGTGCATGCGAACTAACAACATGTTGAAAGCACAGTGGATAAAGAAATGTTCCAATGTACCCTGCTCTATATGGCTGCCGAGGTCCGTGTGTGTGTGTGAGAGAGAGAGAGAGAGTTTGATCCATCAAGTACATGCTCCATTGGATAAATATCCTATATTTAGGATATTTAAAAAAAATTACCATTCAAAAGAGAGAGAGAGAGAGATTTTGTTGGTAATTGTAAATTGAAGTTTCCTCTGGAGTACATATATTTTTTTGCCTAGTTTGGCTCCAAAATCCAAACTCAAACAAACACTGGCAGCAACTCACATGAGATTTTGGTGTAAAGCAAATTGTTTCCACACATGCTATTTATGTATGATTTGCAAATACAAAATGTTACTCATGAAATCAACATGTGAACCCACCTTTCAGAAAAACAAATTATCTACTTTTTTAAATTTCTCTTCCTTCAATATTTGCTACCAGCGAACTGCTGATTGCAGAAAGCATGTTACAACACCTCTGATTCACAGAGAACAGTTTGGATAGTAGTGCAAATTTAATACAAAACAATTTTATTCATGAATGAGGGCAAAATATCGAGCATTTTGGGATGTTTTTCAAATAAGCAGGGGAGAGAGAGTGGTATCTTTACAAATAATTGGTCCATACAACCTGGGGCCTAGGCTTGTTAGAACCTAAAAATTTCATTATAAATGCATAGAAGGTAAAAATTTAGAAAACAAGAGGGTGTGTGTTTGCTAAAGGTACTTGAACTATGCATGACATGTGACCAGTGTTTTGAAACATGACTTGGCCAAAGTAGAGGCGAGCTGCTCGGGCAAGTCCAAGTAACTCATCCGAATTCATTCTTATTTTTTTAAAAAATAAAAAAATAAAAAAATAAAAGACATATAATATTGCTCGCCGCTTTTTAACATTAGTTGTTGAATATTGTAGTGGTTAGAGACTAGCTGCCTTTGGGCGCCTCCTTTATGAGGGATATTGGGTGGTTTGATTCCCATGAACTTAATTCTTTTAGCTCCTGTATTTTAACTTTACTGTACTTTAACACGAAAATGTCGATAATAAACGTTCGTGCAACTTTTGATTTGTAATAGACATAGTAATTTATATAAACTATAAAAATCTGATGTACACTTTACTTGGTGGAAACTCGCCTCGACCTTAGGGCGAGGCCGAGTTACTTGGCCGATTTCGTGTAGGCTTTGGCTGAGTCTCATAACACTGCATGTGATCATTTATTCAAGAAGAGAGGGAGATGGAATCAAAGAAAGAAGATTGGCTTTGATTGCTAGCTACTTCTTTTGTGGTTAATGCTTCCTCCTTGAATTCAGTTTTCTCACAACACATCTCCATTGCAGGTGTATGTAAATGGCAAATTTTCTATAAACTTTTTCTTTGATCTACAGAAAGTGACTTTCGACCACTGAATAACAAGATACACAAACTGTTTCCAAGCTTTCAAACTGGAGCATTGATTTGGGTTTTCCAGTCATTCAAATGAACCACTATTGAATGCTTTAAAGCACCATAACTAGAGCTATGGCAATACCGAGGTTAGAGAGCCTAAAATTACACGTTGTATTAGCCTTTGAAACATAAGCCATGACTTAGTAGCCCAACATTCATTGCATAATACTGAACAATTTTTCGTGCAATCACCAATTGCAAAACAATTTTTTTGGCTGAACCAACCAAATGTTTGAAGCGGTCCCTGCGTGTTGTATTGAAATACGAGAATAAAGAAGTACAAAAATAAGAATTACGTTGGTCACACCATGCATTATCACTCTCTTTTTCAATCACTGCTGGTCAATCTCTTTAGCTTTCTTTGTGCTTTTAAAATCACAAGCTGGAAATCCTCTGTTTTTGTTTTGAGTTTTTCATTAATACTAGCTACTTGGAGTCCATTTTCTTGCGATAATAGTGTTTAAAAAATCGGTGATTCGGTTTGGAATTGCTCAATCCGAATCAAAACTCATTTTGGCGATCTGATTCCCGTAATATATCGGGAATAGGTTGTGCCATTGAGAATTGGCGGGTTTGGGTGTCGGTCTATATCAGTTCCCCGACTGGTTCCGTTAGAGACAACCAGAAGATTCTACGAGTGAACTGGCTGTTAATTGAAAATTTTGTTATTTGTACTTTTGAAATCTTCAAATATATTTTTAAAGGCCAAGCTTTCTATGCGTTCCCCTTATCCAACCGTCCATTCTGAATGGAGGGTTAAGATTGTCTCGATCACAATGTCACGTCTCTACACTATTTTATTTTTAATTTTTTTTATAAATTATTTTGATATCAAATTTTGGACGTCTATGGCTCTATTAAACTTGCACTAGCAAACAATATAAAAAAATATTCTCAATAAAATAAAATGACCAAATATCCTTGAAAGTTTTAAGAGATATTTTAGCCATTATATTTTATCGAAAGATTATTTTTAATATTTTTTTATAGGTGCGCCTCAATGTAAAGATGGTACGTACCAAATTTCATATTCATACAGTTTGTATAAAAAAACTAAAAATAAAATACTTTGAGTCATTAATTTTAAGATCAAATGGTGAATAACTATCTTGATCAAAATTGGACGACTGGATGCTAAAGGGAGGATAGAACTTCTATAAGAGAAAGCATAGAAAGCATATGAGGTGAGGTATAAAAACCTTTCTTTTGTCCTTTTGAAATAAAATAGTACAACTTAACCAGTCCACCTCATGTTTTTTTTTTTTGAAATTAAATAATTGACTGGTCCATCCCTTGGTCCTTCCAGCCTATGTTCCTTCCACGTGGAAGTGGTATTTTTTCTATTTTTGAAATTAAATAATTGGCGTGGTACTTTTTTTATTTTGAAATTAAATAAGAGCAATGGTATTATGAAACCCTTTAATATTTATATATGTAGGATTTTATAAATTATCATTAAATTTATCACATATCTTTAAAAATAATATCATATAAGTATAAAACTTGATTTTTTTTATACATCTGTATCAAATTTAGAAACGATCTTTTTAAAGCAGAGTCTCGTAGAATCATTACCGACTGATCATTACTCATTAAATAGTTGACTGGTCTATCGATTGCCCCTTCCACCCATGTTCCTTCCTACTTTATATTTTTTTTTATATTAATTTATATTTTTTGAAATTAAATAATTGACTGGTCCATACGTTTTTTCTTGTACTCTCTCTTTTTTTAAAATTAAATACACGTGGTACTATCTCTTTTTTGAACTTAAATAATTGATCCCCCCCCCCGGGTCTATTGCGTACGTAAAAAGTTAAATAGTTGGGTGGGCTGGCCTAATAAAAAGGTAAATAGTTGGCTGGCCCATCCCGTGTAAGTGGTACTTTCTTCTACTTTCTCTTTATTGAATGTACCACGCACAAGAAAATCGCGCGTACCGTTCCCAATTGAGGAGAAACAATCTTTTATAGAACTCAATGTTTCTCCAAATTTACCATGTGGGACAATTTCATCCCCTTTTCTCAACAATAACGTGTTCTTTTACGTAGAACCAATGGTTTAAAAAGCGGATCGGTGACTTGGATCGGGCACTTCAAAAATCGATCTGGATCGGAAGATCGAGAATCGGTCAGATTGAAGCTTAAAAAAAATCCGAAAAATTTATTAAAATTTATTATAAATATTATTTTTTAGGAATTCAATAAAAAATGAGGGTACTCCATTAAGAATTTTTATTTCTTTGTATGAATATGCGAATATTGATATGTTCTTTCCCTGCATAAACTACTATTTATCATTTAATTTACGTCACACAAAAGGATAAACATAGAATTATCATGGAATAAGTATATCAACATACATGGACTACAATAAAGCATACAATTAGTAACATACGATCTAAAATAAAATGACAGACGACGTCGTTCTTCTTCTTGGTCATGCTGGTGCCATTGATTGAATTCCTTTGACAATTCATTGATTCGATCTAAAAACGAATCATCGATATTAGCAGGCGTCTGACTATATCCAAATCCTTGAGTGTTCTATTGTGTTCTCAATCCAAAATCCCCGAAGCTTGTCCATCTTTCATGCTCACCTACACTGTCGTGCTCATCCCTACCCTGTTGCTGTTGGGACTCGATATGTGAATAATATGGCTGGGATTGGGTGGCCTCGGAATCATCAGCTCTCTCATTTTCCCTTAGACCCCCTTCCCACTCTCCCTCATTAGGTGCAATATCATCGACTCTCCGACGAATTGTGGATACATTGGCTGACTGCTTCCTCTTTCATGCTGCTCATCACATTTTTCAAGATTTTCCTCACCGATAGCCTCAAGGAACGCTCTCTTGTACAACACTGGCTCCTCCTCTTCTACTACCCATTGGTCTGCTGTGTCTGTGACAAATATTGTGTCTAAGTCTATCGACCCATAGTCTTCAAGCTTCCTTCTTATTTGTCGCTCTCGGAAGTTTAAGTTGTAATGAACGTAGACTAGTTTATGAAGCTTCTCTGAAGCGAGTCGATTTCTCCTAGTAGTGTGCAACCATTGGAAAGTACTCCAGTTGCGCTCACAGCCAGTAGCAGAACATGTTTGGGAGAGCACATTGATTGCGATCCTCTTTAGGTGAGGTGCATCAGTACCATATATCTCCCGCCATTCAGCTGTATTAAAATGCAAAAAGCATTGTAAGGGCAAGAACAATTCATAAGATTAAATATATGAATGAACAAAATATTAGCTAGGAGATAACTTGGATCCAAGTTCGAGAATTCCTGGTAAGTCTAGTTTCGAAAGATCCTATAGCATCCCTATACATAGCAAGCTAAAACAAATATATTTCGTTTTAATGCATTATTCCTCACAAATATAACAACTCAATAAAGTTCTTACTCAAACATTAAATAATACCTCTTGTACTGCTGCTACCTGGTTTCGATGGCTTCTCTCCAACTTGACAATAATGTATCTAACCCCTTCCATAATCTTGTGGGGATGTTCAGGTGTCAAATAGAAAATTTTGGGTTGAAGAAGTAACCTGGAAAATATATCGATAGAGAAATGTTATTTAAAATTTCATAAAAAAATAATTTACAATGAAACATTCTAATGATATAAATATTTTGGACGTTCCAAATTTGGTGTTCCACCTCCGTTCTATAATCTCGATCACTTTATTAGCAAAACTACACTTCTCCCCAATAGCTGATTTCGCTCTTTCGATACCTTCATAAAGGATGCCCATGGTAGCTTTCTTGGCAGTATCCACCATTCTTAACACCGTGACCAAAGGGGCAGTGGCCTCTACAACACTGGAACATCGAAACCAAAACCTTATATTTGAGACTATGCCGTCCACTTTTATACCGGTACTGGACTTTGAGAGGCGGTCATTTAACCACTCTTCACAGGTAAAAAAATCTCTTTAATGCACCTTCAGATTCTCGAATGGAGTCCACAGCTAAGTAATCGGTCGCAAAGCGGGTTATGACAGGCCTGATTATCTTTTTTTTCTTAGAGTGGTTGTATATAAATCTCGACACCAACCTTGCTTCATCTAGAGTCTCCTTCACAATTTTGATTTCACCGATCTCCTCTAACATAAGATCAATGCTGTGTGCAGCACACGGTGTCCATACTAGATGCTTCCTCTTATCCATTAACTTGCTGCCTGCAGAAACACATGCACGCGCATTGTCCGTAATAAACTGGACTACATGCTTATCTCCTACCTCCTCCACTATCTGATCATATAGTCGTACGTAGAAGTTTGCATCCTTTTTCGTTCCTGGTACGTCTTTCCTAGACAAAAAAGCTGTACCTTTTGGGGAATAGGCCAAAAAGTTTAAAAACTCCTTTTTGCTAACTTTGTTCAACCAACCATCACTCATGAGAGTAATGCTAATCCTTGGCCAACTCTGTTTATATTCTTCAATCCACTGAGTAACTTCCTCCACCTCTTCATCTAATATTGGCCCACTGAGCTCATATGCCCTCGGGGGTTTTACCCCGGGCCCTACTCTTTGGATTGCACTGACCATAGGTGAAAAATATGGGCTATTGGCTGCATCAAAGAGAATCCCTTTATCGTAGATCTCCCCAACATGTTTTTTGTACCTTTAACCATGACTTTTAGGGTCATCTGTTGTGACTTAAGCTTTGAGAGAAATGTGCATATACGACCATGACCTGCAATACTGACACTCCTAGATAAGTTAGGAACTATTTCTTCAACGTTTGATTCTTGTTGACACATACTGCGACCAACCCCTCCATACATATTTGAGCTGGGCTTGCTATACATGCTCGACCTGGGCCCACCATGCATGTCTAAGCCGGGCCCGTCATACATGTCTAAACTGGGCCCGCCATACATGTCTGAGCTAGACCCACCATGCATGTCTGAGAAAGACCCATCGGGCATTCTAAACCCACGTTCCCTCTGATATTGTTTATGTAAACTCAATTTTGTAGCCATGTCCAGGTCATTATTATATTGCTCTTCTAGGTCATTATTATATTGCTCTTCTGTATCATTCATGCTTGATGGCGTATATAAACTAGCTATCTCCTCATTCATCCTATGTTTGGCAAGTTTTTTACCTTTGTTAGCATTAAGAATTGCCGCCATCTGTTTTTTTACATTACTAGGGACACTACTGTATGCAGAAACATCGCCCTTAACTCCTGCCAAGTGTTGCTTGAACCAATGTACCATACTACTTATCACTCTTTGACAGTAATTACAAATAATTTTGTCTTTTTTGTTGCGATCAAGTCTGACCCCATGTTGCCATGTAGAGTCTTCTACAGATCTTGACATGATTCAACTTTTTTAATATGTAAAAAGTTAAAAATTAAGTTGACAG
>NW_006499728.1:4089760-4104703 GCF_000471905.2 Amborella trichopoda | reverse complement strand
ATATATATATATATATATATATATATATCGAATAATTGGGAGTAGGTCTAGGATCCCCTTTTCCTGAATAAAATGATTCTCAACCACCTGTAGTGTAGAGAGAGAGAGGCACAATGCCCACCTCAGTAGACACCCAAAAAGCCTCCATTATTATGTGAAGAAACAAGCCAAGAACACCATTATTCACCTTTCTCTTTCAAAAATGGTGACCAAACAAGCCAATAACACCATTATTCACCTCTCCTTTCTCGTTCAAAAATGGTTACTAGGATCCCAGGTTCATGCATAAGGTTAGCAGCCACATGTGATATATAAGGAGAGATCATCATGAGAGACAACAGACATGAGAGCTCTAAGACTGACCTCATAACAAAATGGGACACTGTCACATGAGTATGGTCAGAAATTGTAATGGGACACTGTCACATCAGTATGGGGGACACTGTCACATGAGTATGGTCAGAAATTGTTAGGTTTTTATGGGAATGGATTATTGGAGTCTAGTAAAGAAAATGAAGACTTAAGCTTCATTTAGTAGGTAATGGCTACCATTTCAAGGAGCAAGACAGAGATTATTGGTTCAGTAATTGCAATATATTCACTGGACAATAACTCTTACTTGTACTGATAATAAAAATACCATGGAAGTCTGAAGAATACAAATGTTACGAACTCTCTCTTACAAGCTTAAAATAAAGTTTTTATCCCATTGAAGAACTAGAAATAAAATCTTACATTTTTCTCTCAGAAGTTTCTCTTCTAGGAGAACAGCCTTAGAAGAAGAACCCAACCAAGAGCCTTAAATGCCAATACCCCTTCTAAATGGAAATTGTAGTTTTGAAATAAGAAAATCTTCAGGTCGATCATTTCGGCCTTGATCATCATAATTGTGCAAACAAATTAGGAATTCAAACCCTAAAAATACTTTATATTATAACTCATTATATAGACCGTTTATTTCTCCCTAAAAATAATCATTCATGGGTCTGTAAAATCTATACTATTTTTTTTAGCTTCAATTTCATAGTCGATGTCGTAAATTAATTTTAGGATCATCATATAGATTTATGATGCCTAGAGTGCTCTCTCGACAAGGACTCAAGGTGAGTCTTTACTTATGTTTTCTTAGACCCTATGCTTTATAGAAACTGCATCCCTTCTAAATGTCTTGTGTTAGGTTTTACAATATACCGAGTTTGGGAGATGCACCCACATGGGAGTTATGTGATTACCCAAATTCCATAGATACAACTAGTAAACCTTCAAGGAAATTCGTGTGACTCTGCATTAGAAAATGGATTAATTCCCCCAACAAATCTCTCAATTAAAGACATTTCCATTTTGATCAATTTGCTTTAAGAGAGTGCAGCCCATGAGTCACCGATTGTCAAGTGACATGCGAGTTGCGTACCAAATGAATTTTATTTTTTTAATGGGCTTAGTTAACATATCCGCTATCTTCATTATTACATTTTTGTCATTAAAAATTTTCAAGTCGCACAAAAGAACAAAAATTCATGAAAATAGATACAAATAATAAAGGTTTAAAATTCTCCCCCTTTTTTATCTCTCAGACACTTGATGGTCATGCATTTTTAATACGCTATCAAGGCCTTGACATTAAAAAATTATAAATAAAAGTGACAAAATATATACCACTGCCTAGAGAGATAACAAATAGGTCCCTTGTACGCCCAAACATTGTTTAATAGTGGATAAAACAAGTAGCAATTTATTTTGTTTGCTAAATAAGCATGATCCACAAAAACTAAAATTCAGAACTCTTAAACCAGCGAAGAGGTTTTTGTCGAAAAGTAAGTCGAGAGGATGCTATATTATGTGGCCTATTTGCATGTGCCATGTTATGATATAGTCCATCTTTGTAATATCGGCATCTCCAAAAGCTGTTTCCCCATCAAGTTTGTGCAAATTGCTTGTTTTCCCTTTACAAACACATCTCCTCCCTTAAAACTTTTATACACTGAAGTGCATAGAGATATGAAAATTGGTTGGAATTAAATTTTTTCAAGAGGGGGCCCAAAATGAGAGGGTAATGGATTAAAAGGTGGAAATAGTATTTTTGGGCAAAAACGAGAATCAATTAGAAACATCAGTATCATGGTCACTTGTTCTGGTGGGTACGGGTCAAATAATTATTTCTCATCCCAAAAGGTTCAAAATTTATTTCTCAAATTAGTGCTCACGTTAGGAACTTGGAATATCCTCTCACTCTGTCCCTTCCGTAAGATACAAGCTATCACTATAATGGCTAATAGCAATTGTGACTCTTCTGTAACAAAGATAATTGGTCACATGGTATATAATCTCATTTACTACTCTATAATGAACTCTTTTTACATATTTAATAAACATATCATTCCACATAAAATCCTCGATGTTTTTGTTACTTCATCTCATCTTTCTCATTGTTCCGGAGAGATGTTTTTGAGCTCCAAATTATTTAATTTCAAAATACCTTTGAGAGATGCATTATTTAATGTTTCACACTTTTGAGACTATTCCAACTCATGATCATCTATCTTTTGATGGGTATTTTGAAATTACATCAAACCAAATTGATAAAATATTAAACAGCTAATCTCTCACTAATATTTTGATAAATTTCCCTGGATATTTGATTAAATTAACTTCCCGGTAGTTACAAATGGCCTGAAAAGTGGACCAAGAGATCACCAAATCTTCTTCCTTTCAAGGAGTAACATAAATTTGTGTGAATATGATCTAATCATAATTTCCAAACTCTACTTACCCATTTTTGGGTGAACTCACACCAGGTCATCATGTCCTTTTTGAAAAAGGAAGTGTTCACAATACGAAATTATTAAAATAATTTTTTGGGATACCTGCATGATGAACCCAAGAAATTTTAAATGACACTATGAGATAGCATTTTCCCATTGGGCTCTCGCCTTCTGATGTTTGTTTCTTCGGAAATGCCCCTGCGGCTAGAAAAGTGCATTGCACTCTGTTTTTGTAAGCCAATTCCTTACTTAGCTGAGGTCGTGGTGGAAGCAACCTCAAACTTTAATCATCGCGTTGTGGTTTTCATTCTTACTAACACCATCCAATTGATACTTTAAAAAAACTAACTTATAAATTATTTGAAAAATTAGGTAAAAGTCTCTCTTTCTCCCTGAATTATGAACAAAATAAATAAAATTGCAAGTCCGAAGACCCGTTTCCAAAAAAACAAACTTGCTGTGAGCCATTGTCTAAGTTCGGGCCCAATTAACAAAAGCAATATTGAATGATTAAGTGGGGTTCCATTCCAAAATAATGTAGCAGCCTCCCTTTATGGGGGCCCACACTGCAACTAAGATATACATATATAATATGCTACAAGTAGTCTGCGCCGTCCATTTTCAAGGGAAAGGCTCCATCTCGGCCATTTTATATGAATGAAAATGAGAGGTCGACACTACCTTGTGATAGAGACATTATAATAGTTGAAAGCCACCTTTCTCTGCGTTTGTGTGTGTGTGTGTGGGGCTGAAGGGCATGTATGAGGACATTAGGTACATGCCCGCCGGATTTGGAGGTTTGCAATTTTGACTGAAAATTCTTGGAATCAACCGTCTTTGAATTTTTTAGTTTTGTTTTTTTTTTCTGTTAAATACAGTATGATCTGATTTAGACTTGTATGAGTTTTTTTTTGTAGATCAGTGAGGAATATAAGTCTTTACCCGTTTTAAAAAATAATTAACGGTTTTCGAATTTGTTAGTGGGAATGAAAACCTAAACCAATAGCTGAAGCTCAAGTGGTGCTACCACCACTACTTCAACCCCAATCCCTAGACTTGCATGAGTCGAACCTAAAAAACTCCATATTAGATCCTACTGAGTTGAAGCCGAATTCAGGTTTTCGACATACATGCCCAGACATTGGCCGCGCAGCCCAAAGTAAAATATAATGAAAAATAGGCTGGATTTTGGCATGGCCTGGGCCAAAACAGAACTCCCGGCGCCGCCCCTTTGATTATTGTTTTGAAATTCATCTCCAGAGTAAGTCTCAAAACTCTGGTGATATGAACTCAGGAATCTCTACTCTCTCTTTTTTAATGTATTCTCGTTCTCTATACGTTTCTGTCCGCTGTCATACTTAACTGTATTTCCTTCTCTTTGTCCACACACCTGTGATTGGACTTCCAAGTCTTTTTTACATCAGCATTCAGATACAAGTTAGAGTGAAGACATGGCGGGATAATGATCTTGAGATAATTGCGATTACGGTTATAAGAACATGGATTCAACAAATTTCTCTCACTCATATTCACGAATTATTTTCGTGTAAAATTGATATTGAAATCACCTTCTTATATGAGAAATCAGAACTGTCCTTTGTAGCTAAGGCATTTGATCGAACACTCGATTTAGAAGGTATTTGCTTTACAATATTCATTGCAACTTATTGAAATGACTTTATGATAAAGCACGATGTATATATATTTTAAAAAAAATTTAACTTTACACCAACAAGATCACTTACAATGTCCAATTATAATCAAACCACTCTTGAAATAAATAAAATAAAAATAAAATCCGTTCTCAATTGCTACCTCTTCAAAGACAATTATTTATTCAAGAAACAAAACTATAATTTATTGCTTTATGGGAAGAGAAATAAATATTTAAAAAATATAAAATTGCTGGAATTACCACAACCGGGTTTAATACACCCTACGCCGAGTCTCCTCCTTCCGATGGTGCTCCTGATGGTGCTCGGGATCTATGATCGGTATATTAATTTTCCTATTATGGCAAAAATCTACTCAATGACTTAATCTTCATCAAACCTCTTAGCTTGATTTTAGAGAGATAAGAGAAGAATATGAAGAGAGAAGAAGAGATCTACTAGCAAAAGGTTCCACCCCTTTGCCACCCACAAAGAACAGAGGTGGTGCGTGCCACCAAAACACAGTACAAACACAGTACAACTTAGAGAGAGATAAGTACCACCAAAACACAGTACAAACACAATACAACTTAGAGAGAGATAAGTGCCACCAAAACACAGTACAACTTAGAGAAAGATAAAATTGGGGCATGCCTCCCCTTTGGAGAAGAGGGGAATTTTGGGTAGGGAGAGAGAATTGTTAAAGATAGAAGAGAATATGTATATCATTTTATGAAGGAACACCTTCTTTTATAGATTTTTTATGCTATAGATTTTATCTCAATTCGTAGGGTCAAATCTCAATCGTCGATCTAAGAAAACTTGTGGGGTGAGAGATTTGAGCTATCAATCTCTTTAATCCAGCATCAAGATTTAATGAGATGAGCTAGAGCTTTATCCCTTTCCTAAATCTATTCCCATCAGAAAAACTTATATTTTAATATATCAAATCTTTAATTATTTTATCAATTGATTAAAAAAAGTAGTAAATATCTCAAATATTCAACCTTATCACATAAGTTGGCTATACCTAAAAAGATAAGCTAACCAAGAGGATAACATTCTTCTCAACAATGTTACGTGGGTGGGTGGAGACGTGCCACCTCGGTGTGGTCCCCAACTAATGCACATCCTTTCAAATTTTAGGCCCCACATTTTATGAAGGTCCCAAATATTCTAAAAAATATTTTATTACATATTTAATTGTTTTTTAAATCTTTATTTTATTTAAAACATTGAAAAATTAATTTCTTTTAATTTATAAATTCAAATGACAAAAATTTAAATAAACAATTCTAAAAATCATATAACATAAAATTAATTAAAATTAATTAATTTTGATGGGAATAGGATCCATTAGATCTAGGAAATTGTCAATACATGAGAGCACTCCACCTTAAACTGTGAATCACGATTCGCCTAGCTTTCTCAAACTGACCCAACAATTCCAATGACCCACAGTCAATGTAGGGGTTTATGATTGGATCACCAAAATCAGCAAATAGACTAGGGGATGCAATCTTAGTTTATGGATTTTAGGTTCTCCCTAGAGACAAAAATCATAGTCTTCCATACCATGATGTAACCATGACTCTATGGTGAATAGGGGTAATCTCTTGTACATGTACACGCTTCACCCTCATTGGTGAATTTTAAAACGACTATCTATGTATATGCAGTGTGATGATATAACGATGAGGTTTTAGCCTTGTCTTTAAAGGCTATTCATAACACACAATGGCCACACAGTCATTGGCTCTCATCTGGGCGTAATCCGACCTCATCAAGGGATAATCCACTAAACCCTTCTTGGTAGATCCCTATGCTCAGGTATCTTGGTTTTTTCGAAACCTCGGTTGGCCTAGCTCGTCAAGTTTAGTCCGAGTATCAGCAAATAACATTTACCTAGTATGATCCACAAAAGGACAACACCCCCACTGAGTTTATGTTCTACGATATAAAATGTTCATATAAGCTCTCATAAGGCCTTTAAAGGCCACATAAACCCAATATCTCCCACTTGGCCTTTGAAGGCCTTTCATTCTCTCTTCCTCACTTTTTCTATATATTTCCCAATAACAATATCTCTCAATACATTAATCATGGCTTTTGCCATCAATCCTTTCACAAAAGGACTCATAGAGGCAACGCCTCTTTCTCTTTGCTGCTTGGATCTCATCCCGAAAGTGGTTGTAATCCATCTTTCATATCGTATCGTAAATCATGAACATGCTGTCACAGAAAATCATCTTCGCATGTGATCGTATCTTCATTAGTTTAAAGGACTTCTTCAAACAAGCCGCTTCTTTTTGTAGCCATACAATCAGCGCCACACATCTAGGTTCCAAGGGTGAACAACACCATAGTCTATTGTTCCAGCCGACCTGTCAAATACTAGGTGCTCCCATTGGAATATTTAGTTTTATACGCTTGGAGTTATTATGGAATCATGACTCTCATTTACATGCATATCGCCGCTGTGTTGTTGCAGAAGATCCTCACTGCCTCACAATGCACGGGTTGAAAGTCAAATTGATTAAGAAATTTCTTAATCCATACGGCTTCCTTGGCTGCCAAATAGCACGCCACGTATTCTGCCTTTAGAATAGACAATGCCACCGCATCCTGTTTCTTTGATTTCCAAGAAGCTGTTCTCCCTTCAAGTGTGAATACGTATCCAGAGCATCTGAATCCTTGAGATAGCTTGCATCTGTATATCTGAATATCCAAACAGCTTAAAAAAAAACGTGGGACTGTAGCAGCTCCCACTCAATTATTGCATATATAATATATACATTCTCAACATTCTTATATATATATATATATATATATATCATGAAGTAGCATAGCAAGTCTCATGCAATAAGTAATTCAATGCCCAT
This sequence comes from Amborella trichopoda, assembly GCF_000471905.2. The sequence goes on along the minus strand of NW_006499728.1, from coordinate 4,097,407 downwards.
TGATTTCACAATATGTAAAACCTTTATAAACCACAAAGGTTCAACCACACTAGTTATCTTGATAGTAAATCCATACAAACCAAGTTATCTAATCAATATAACATGTGTCAAAGAAGCCTAGCAAGATAGCCTTCATACAACATTCCATATGGTTTAAGGTCTTAGGTAATCAATGATTCTAAATAACTACAAACATGAGTCAAAGCATGTGAGTATTTAAAAAAAAAACCTCATGCATGACAGTCTTCTCTCAATTTTATAAATACCTTAAAGGCAAAATGATTTTCTTCTTTTTTAAAAAAAATTGACTTGGTATACACAAGCAATGATTAGATAATAGTATGATGGTATAAAATGATTTTTCATAAAGAATTAGTGGATCTAACATGATTATAGGGTTTTCTCAAAACATCCAGTTTAATATTATAATTATGTTTAGTCTTCAAAAAATTATTTTACCACTTTCACCTACCAAGTCATGTTTACAACTACAAAAACAAGCCACAAAATCTATATTACAATTTTATCTAAAATAAAACATGATTAAAGAATGGTTATCAAAATCTTGACAAGAATTTATTTTTGGCAAATATGGAGACTTTATGAAGAGATCATCATCACATGCAACACATCATATTACTGGACATTATCGAGAGGATGGTCACTAAGATCGAGTTCATCAGAACACTCCTTCTGTGCTTTTGCATATTTGAATGAGGCAGACCCATATCTTGTGTTTCATACTTAGGACTCAAAGCTCTTGATCAAATCACATCTCCATGTATATCACTACCTTAAGTAGTTCGTACTCTTAGCACAAGGAGGCACCATAACACACGGTATTCATAAATAAGCTCTTTTAAATTTGTCAGCACATATCACTCAATGTCCATATACTCTATACATATTCATAAAACAATTAGCCAAAATATAACCAAAGCACATAAAGAGTAACTGAATCCTCTTTCCCTATATGACCTTACCATGTAATGTGAGATATATTTAATACCTCAAAACCATGTAATGTGGTACCTAGGCTTTCTTGATTCATTACTTTTACAATCGTTTGGCGATATTGGAAGAACACATAATTGATGAAGAATATATTGGTCTTCGATTTCACGTGTCACAATGTATCCATCTCTTCAGCACTTGGATTCTTCCTTTCTCACACTGTGAAGAAAAATCTTCTTCATCCCATCATTTCAAATATCACAAATTTGATTCTCCCACTGATCTTTAACTTTTCTTTGCTACCTCCAAGCTTATCTATGTATCCATTCATTTCGAAGAAACCAATATGCTGTTATAAGTATTGTGTTTCTTCTTTTCTGTTGTTGTTCTCAGATCGAACACTCTTCATATAGTGTGTCGTACCTTGCCAGCTCTGTATTACCTCTCTTTGAAGTTTTATTATAATAAACCATATGTATGGCACACTATAAAACCCCTTTAAATGAGCCCTAAAAATGTATCCATTACTAGGAATCCAAAGATGTCCATTAACATGCCACATCTTTTAGTTTACTGTAGAATAGAACATGAGCATCCCATGATAAAAATATGATATCTCTTAACTCTTAAAGAGTTTCTTTCTAAATCCTTTTGAGCACTGAAATAGAATAAAAAATATAAAATAGTGCTCAGTTCCATCCCTAAATCACACCATTTAGTGAGTTTACCTTTTAGTGACTTGTTACATCATAATGCAATTTTCTTAGCAGAAAATCAGGTTGAGTATCTCTCAATAAAAAAAATTGTTTCTTTCAAACTTCAAAGAATTTCTTTCTGAAATCTCTTGTGTTGAAAACTAGACTCAAAACCAAATCATAACATCATGGTGTAAATTCCAAATAATATCTTCCTTCAGAGAAATAAATAAGGTGACATACACACCACAAAATAACTTATACTGCAGAATTCTAGAATGAATATTATTTAGTAAAATTGTATTTTATCTCTATCCTTGTGGAGTTTTCCTTCCAAACTAATTTTGTTTAAAAGTTAACACATAATGGTGGCACATATATTTCCACAAGCCTCATATCACTATGTCAAGTAGGCTTGATAATTATAGATCTTTAAGTCTCAATGAAGAGCACACCACAATTGCAGAAAATTCAGGATGACCTCTCTTCAATCCAAAATTTTTATTCCTCTCTTCCCACAGATATTTCTCTCTCAAATAAATTTCATTAGAAACTAGACTCAAAATTGAAGTCTAAAAAATTAGTTTTAGCTATAAAATATTATGTTAAAAATAGAAATAAAATCTTGACTTCCAAGTCATGGAAATAATTTTTGTTATAGAAAACAACACTTGCGTACCTTTCAATGACTCGATCATATCTTTCAACCACAAATAATTTCTTGATGATTTTTTTTTTTTTGTTTGAAAGTAGACTCAATTTTATGAGTCTCAGTAAAATTTCAGTAATAAATAAAATCATATCATTGGTGGGAAAAATCACGAAACTCAATGGACAGTTCTTGGATTTTGCAGGGTCAAAACTGGCACCCTTCAATCATGAGTCCATAACTTTCAATTCCCTTAGGGTCTCCCACTAAAATTTTGTAGGTAGATCCTACTCTTAAAGACACACAAAACCACTTAGTATACAATAAAGAAATACATCATTATCGTCTTCATATAACTGCTCCAAAATAGCACAGAATATTCATTCTGCAAAGTGTCTTTCCCGGTGTTTTGAATATTTCAATAATTTTTAACCAGGGCGTATTACTTGACCACAAAGATTAGTAGCTTTCTTACATCTCATTCCCAAATCTCATCTCGACTCAATGTCAAATATCAACCTTACTTTGATACCAATGAAAGGACTTTATAATAAAACACGATGTATATATATTTAAAAAATTATTTACCCCTACATCGGCAAGATCACGCACAATGCCCAATTACAATCAAACTACTCTTGAAATACATAAAATAAAAATAAAATCGATTTTCAATTGCTACCTCTTCAAATACAATTATTTATTCAATAAACAAAACTAGATTTTATTGCTTTATGGGAAGAGAAGTAAATATTTAAAAAAGGTAAAATTACCAGAGATTACCTCAATCGGGCTTAGTGCAACCCACATCGAGTCTCTTCCTTCCGATGGTGCTCGAGATCTATGATCGGTATGTTAATTTCCTTACTATGGCAAAAATCCACTCAATGACTTAATCTTCATCAAGTCTGCTTGATTTTAGAGAGATGAGAAAAGAATATGAACAGAGAGGAAGAGATCTACTAGCAAGGGGTTCCACCCCTTTTCCACACACAAAGAACATAGGTGGTGGCAAAGAACCCCTTTGCCACCCACAAAGAACATAGGTGGTACGTGCTACCAAAACATATTATAACTTAGAGATAGATAAAATTGGGGCATACCTCCCCTTTGAAAGAGAGGGAAATTTTGGATAGGGAGAGAGCATTGTTAAGGAGAGAGAAGAGAATATGTATATCATTTTATGAGGGAACACCTCTTTTTATAGATTGTTTATGCTATAGATTTTGCTTCAATTCGTAGGGTCAAATCTCAACCGTCGTTCTAAAGAGACTTGTGGGGTGAGAGATTTGAGCTATCAATCTTTTTGATCGACCCAAGAATTAAGTGGGTCCCATATTGTATGGAGGTCCCAAATAATTTAGAAAATATTTTATTTCATATTTAATTTTTTTTAAATCTTATATTTTATTTAAAATATTGAAAAATTAATTTATCTTAATTTATAAATTCAAATGACAAAAATAAATTATCAGAAGATTCACAAAAATTCAAATAAATATTCTAAAAATCATATAACATAAAATTAATTAATTTTGATGGAAATTGGATCCGTTAGATCTAGGAAATTATCAATACATGAGAGCACTCCATCTTCAACTGTGAATTACGATCTGCCTAAGTTTCTCAAACTGACTCAGTAATTTTCATGACCTACGGTCCACTGCAGGGGTTCATGATTGGACCACCAAAGTCAGCCAATAGACTAGGGGACGCAATCCCAGTTTATGGATTTCAGGTTCTCCCTTAGAGACAAAAATTATGGTCCTCCAGACCATGATGTAACCATGACTCTATGGTGAATATGGGTAATATCTCGCACATGTACACACTGCACTCTCATTGGTGAATATTAAAACGGTTATCTATGTACATGCCGTGTAATGATATAACGATGAAGTTTTAGCCTTGTCTCTAAAGGCTATTCATCACACGCAAGGGCCACACAGTCCCTTGGCTCTCTTGTAGGCGTAATCCGACCTCATCAAGGGATAGCCACTAAACACTTCTCGGTAGATCCCTATGCCTAGGTTCTTTGGGTTTTTTCAAACCTCGGCTGAGCTATTCGAGTATCAGCAAAAAACATTTGCCTAGTATGGTCCACACTTTCACTGAATTTATGTTCCACTATATAAAATATTCATACAAACTCTCATAAAGCTTTTAAAGGCCACATAAACCCAATACTTATAGCATGCTTTGTACTGATGAATGAGGTCATAATTGTACTCGCTTATATTTGTGGCGGTATCTACCGGCTGGTTGTGGAACGCTTCATACGAGCAGTCCCATTATACCGACATTGAAACCGACCATAGGAGAGTCGTGCCAGGCATTTTTCACGAACCATTCGTATCGGTTATACTGATATTCGAGCAAAAATTTCATTTGTTTTACAAAGGACCAATTATGAAATGAACCGATTATCGGATGAAGCTCATGTAACAACATTGAATTTCATCGAACATTCCTGACGAACAAAAACATACCAAAATATTGTAGTCGATCGTTCGTCCCCAAACGCTAAACCTCATCGGTCATTGTTTACATCGAATGTAAATTTCCTTGGGCATGAATCCCTTTAGATCACAGGTCGCATAGAGCGTGTGGCACACAGGTCGTACAAATCTTGGACCATAGGATATTATTGTATCAGTTCACCAGGACATGAACCACATAACGCATAAGGCACTACATGGGCCACATGAGGCACGAAGTGTATAGACCATGAGACATTTTTCTTTTTTCATTGTTTGAAATGTTAACTCGAAAATATAATGTGGGAACTAGACCTGGGTCCGACCTGACCCAGCCCAAAAAAATATTTATATCATTAAATATATTTTATAAATTCAGACCCGAAAATATAATATGGGACTTGGATTCGGACCCGGTCGGACATAGACTCGGATCCAAATGGTGTTCATTGTTCAGGTACGAGATTTAGAACTGGATACGACCCGTCGGGTTCAATTTTTAAACCCATACCTAAACCTAGGTCAGGGCTACCCTTTCGGTCCCGGGTTGGGCCATTGCCACCCCTATTCCTAACACCACCCTTCTACTTAAAATAATAGAAGGGCGGTGCTCACAATTTGTGAGAGACTCCTCCCACTCCCAAAATCTCGGGGCGTCAAACACGCCCTCATTGATGAACTCTCTAGTAGAGGCGAATCATGATCAGAGGCACGATTTTTGGTCCCCTTGATCACAAATATACCATATTTTTCTTATTTTTCATTTATATTTTATTTGTGCGCTTCGTATAGCCTATAGCTATGCAATCTTTATGAAAAACTTATATAATTTATGAAAACTACACCATATATGCTCGGTTGAAAACTGCCTACGTCCAGAACGTTCTGGACGGTTCAAAAAGTATTAAAAGATAAAATAAAAATATGAATAATATATTTAAAACATAATTAAACAAAGCACATCCAAATAAAGCTGAAAAGTAATAAAAAAATGGAGTATTTTTTGAAATAAAAAAAAATAAAAATAAGTGTTCATAGCCAAAACACTTCCCAGTTTTTGGCAAAATGATAAAAAACACGTTACAAACAAATCCTTTCTTTTTGAGTTTTATATTTTTTTAGTTTTTTTAAAAATACTCAATTGGATCATCAAAACCAAATCAGCCATACCCAATTCCGGTTTGACTGGACGGTTTTGATTTGGACTGGCCAAGTTTGCGAACACTGCTCACATCCCATATCATAATATTATTGTAAAATTTTCCACAAATTTTCTAAAATTTAAAATTATAAAAGATGTCCAAAGGAACGATAAAGGTCCATAGTATCATAAACTATCAATTATTGGAAAGTTTTAGATTATAAATAATCAAAGCGTAAACAGCATGTGGTACGAATTTTTTTGATTGGCAAACTTTAATAAATAAAAAAAGGGAGACTACAAGCATATAAAAAAGCTACAGGTCAAGAAGAGAGAGAGAGAAGTGATAATATACTTAAAAACAAGCAGAGAGAGAGAGAGAGAGGTCATAATATATACTTAAAACTAGGGGAGAGAGACAGAGGGGGGAGAGAGAGAAGTGATAATATACTTAAAAACAAGCAGAGAGAGGTCATAATATATACTTAAAAGTTAAAACTATTGGAGAGAGACAGAGGGGGGAGAGAGAGAAGTGAGAATATACTTAAAACAAGGGGAGAGAAGTGATAATATACTTAAAAAAAAAGGAGAGAGAGAGAGAGGTGATAATATACTTAAAACAAGGAGAGAGAGAGAGTAGTTAAAAGGAGGAGCCATAATTGTCGTAACAATTAGCAGCATAAAAGTGGCATTCTTCTTATTCTCTGTTTGTAACAGGTGTGTATGTGGATGAAACGAGTGATGTCAGTCCAATAATGTAGTGGAATAATTGGCACTCACATGTCTTTGTTGCCGCCTTTGAAAGCTAAGTTGCACCTTTTAATGGTCTGCCATTGAGACAAGCCACGAACAATGATCAACTGCAATAAGAAAGGACCCAAACCAAAATTTGTCTCACTTTCTAAAGAAAATTGGGACCATAGAATCAAGCTCCAAGAATGAGGCGGCCTCCACACGACTTGTTTAGAGAGAGAGAGAGAGGTGGTCTATTATGGCTCTCTCGCTCTCTCAATGTGGTGAATCGGTATCAATATGGGCCGAAAATTCAGGATCCTTGTGAGGATTTGTTGGTGTCTTTTAAGCGTGTGTATCAACACATAAATTCTGTTGCGGATTGTCTGCCAAAATGTGGTACGAGTTTTGGAGGTGCTCGTGATTTCTCACGATTTGATTCGTGTTTAAGTATTTTGTATTCTCCTATCTTTTTAATAAAATAAAGTAAGTTTCTCAAAAAGAGAGAGAGAGAGAGAACCACCTAGAGAGAAAGAGAATCACTTCTTATATTGGAATACATTATTTGACAGGCAAATAATAAAGCCAGGACCCTTTCTAATTGCCCTTTAGTTTTAAGTATCATCCTCACCAATGATTTCATGCGACCGTTGTATAGTAATATGATGCAACAACTTTAAAAAACTATCTTATGACCATTTGTTTGATTCAAATTTTGAAATATACACTCTTTTCGTTTTAATGAACAATTATAAAAAAAAATAAAAAAAATTTGAAAACACAATCTAGAAAGTATTTTTTTAGTCCAATTAATATAGGGCATTCATTTTGATGAGATGATTAGATGTAGGTCTTAGAAGGATTTTTTTCAGTTCTAATTTCTTTGGATGACTTTATTATCATTAAATGAACAATATTAAAAAAGAAAAAAATGATTTTGAGTTTATAAAAGCTATGATCTTGAAATTCACAAAATGAATGATCTAGATTCGTTTTTAG
>NW_006499728.1:4057609-4089534 GCF_000471905.2 Amborella trichopoda | reverse complement strand
AGATTGATTATTGAGATGAAAAGAATGTGTGTACAAAATTTAAAGTCATACAAATACTACGAACATAATTTTTTAGAAATATCGTTTCATTATACAATAATACAACCGTTGCATTAAATCATTGCTCATCCTCTCAAATGAATGTGCGCGAACAGATTATGTTGGCAAGTAACTAAGCACTCCCATGTGTAGACTCTTTAAATAAAAATGTTAAAAGAAATGAATGTAGGATTCCATGATTGGCTTTCTTTAAGCAAGGCTAGGGTTAGGAAACTCAAGGTCATGTCAGAAAAGACGACTTCTTATGTAAGTTGGACATGTGTATATTTTTGGGGTGGATGAGTTAAACACGTGTTTATAATTTGGTAGTGGAACTATAAGATTTTTTATATTTTTTAAAAAATTAAAATTAAAATATCTTTGTTGATCAATTACATCTATTATATCTTCTAACTTCAGCTAATTTTATTCAATCTATATCATTTTTTTAACCTAAAAAAATATACATTTCTAAACCCCATTCTCTCTATTTCTATGTTTTTTTCAAAACTTTTATTTTTCTCTCTTCCCTTTATTCTTCCCAAATATATCTCTCTCATTACGCCTGAATTTGAGGAGAATTATAAGGAGAGAGAAAAAGAGAGAAGTTTAGGAAACAACATAAGAAGAGAGAAAGAAGGGGTTTAGAAAAGCATATCTTTTTAATATTTGTTTTGGTTAAAAAGAAGTGATTAAAATAAGAATACACATTTGAATGAGTTAAAAGATATAATAGATAGAATATCTAATTTTAAAATTAAAAAATAAAACTTAAAAAATATAATAGATAGAATACCTATGCCGCTAGATATATTTTAAAACCATAAATTGATTAAAAAATACAACCTAAAAACATCAACTACAGACATATTTTCCCAAACTTTTGAACTACAAACATATTTTCCCAAACTCAAAACACTCATTTTATTATTATTATTATTTACTAAAACCCCATCACAAAACAATAAATCATTTAATGCCATTAACTCTCTATGTCAATGATGTACATACGTGTTATTTTTTGAAAGATCAATTTTTGGAGGTCACTTTGCATGTACTAAAAGCTGACTTTTTTTTTTATTTTTGAATGTTCAAAAGTTAACATAAATGCATGTGTCTTCTTGCCATTAGCCAAAATAAAAAAAAAATATAAAAATATAATTTATTTTTAATACAAAAATATCACAACCACTCTTGTCCATCAAATTTAAAACCAAATAGTTATAGATGTACTAGTGACTAAATTCAAAGCTCAACAATTGTTTTTTTGAAATTTGTGACACATCTTAAGCCATCTAATTGGACATATAATAGTTAGATTGAATTGTGACAACATTATATCAAAGATAAATAGTCTCATAGCATACCATCCCAGCCAAATTCGAAAGACTTTATAGATTTAGAACAACAATTATCTCTAATCTCATAACAATTGACTGATACCGATGCCAATCATTACTGCCCGTATCATTGCCAACTTTCCTATTGAATTATTGGAGGTTTTTGTCGAAGTATCCAATCGAGAGCGTTTGTTGTTTGTATACTTGTACTATTCCTTTGCCCAAGTTGCAGGTTGGGAGGGGCACATGGCCATTTTTTAGCCTCCAATAATGAACTTATCAGTTTCTAAAAATTCCAAAATTTATGGAAAATTAGAATGCATTTGTTATTTGAGTTAAAAGAAAAAGAAAAGAAAAAAAAAAAGCAAAGTCTTATTAGTATGTTAGCGAGTCCCTTTGTTCATGACACAATCAATCCCATTTTCCAAATGGCGATAACGGTGGCAATGGATCTGATCAGACCCGGCACCTGACGGGTAGACCCGATCTCAGGTCCCGGTTCAAAACCTGGATCTAAATACTATTCGGGCCCAAATTCAGCTGGATTCGACCCAAATAATATGGATATAAATGGGTATTCATAAATGTTGCGAATACACTTGTTTCTTAGGAATTTCCAGTAGTTATGAATAAAGAAAGTGGGTATTTGTGGGTATTCATAAATGTTGTGCGGTTATGGAAATGTTGCCAATAATATAGGTATATGATGGTAAAAAAAAGGGGAAAAGAAAGAAAGCTCATTATCCTAGCCCACGTGTGTCACATAAACAGACGGGTGGCAATGAACCTGACCAGACCCGGGATACGACCGGTAAACCCGACCTCAAGTCTGGGTATGGGTCCAAATTTTGAAGCTAAAAGGTTGGGTTTGAGCCTAAAACCTAGATCTGAATTCTATTCGGATCCGGGACAGCGGTCAGACAAACCCCACCCGTTGCCGCCCCTAATATGGTGATGATCTCATGAGTACATATTTGATGTGCTACTTCATTGTCCACTTCACCAATTTGGTGTGTACTGGTATCAATTCACTGGGGCCTTATTATTGAAGTGACCATGAGAGATACCCAATCATAACATTGCCTCCATGATACCCAATTGTAACATTATCTCCATCTGATATTCCTTGCGACGTTATAATGCACAGGAGAAGCACTTTCCAACTTTGCCTCTCCACCACAAGAAGTTTCCTTTTTCATGAAAAGAAAAAAATGTTAGACCTAGTTTGGCCTCTGCAATATTTTTTCAAGGAAAAGTGCTTCGTGTGTGAGGAGTTCTACTTCAAATTGCTCGGTGTGTCTTAACGTATAAAACCAGACCTTTTTTAATGAATAGGGTATGTATGATTACATATATTTCGTTTTTATTTCTCGAATAGCCCGGAGAGAGCACTTTGAGGTGTTTTCAATAAGAAGGGAGAGAAATTATGCGAGTGGACCAAACACTGCCTTTGCCTACACACTAAGGGTTAGGGCGAGAATCATTTTTCTTTTTATTTTCTTTGGGTAAGTAAGATGACTTTATTTATTAACAAATTGCATGAGTACAATAGCCTTACAATGCATGTTCAATCACTTACTTTTTCGAGAATTATCAAAATACACATTGGAGATTAAATACTTAACATTTTACCTATATTTTTTAATGGAAAAATATCTCCATACCTTTTATTTTTAAGTTTCATTTCAGAACAGACCCAAGGTTTTAAAAGATATCTTGAGGTATAAAAATTGTAGATTTTATTTCTTCTAACCCTTTGAGCTAATTTAAACTTGTGTTTTTAGGCCAAACAAATCTAAAAAGACATGCTTTTTATAAAAGCTATTCTTCCAAATTTCTAGAGAGAGAAATGTTTCATTGAGGTGAGATGTTATCGGGAGGAGAGAGGTGTTTGGAGAAATACAAGAAAAGAGAGAGAGAGAGAGAGGCAGGAAAAGAGAAAAAGAGAGAAGTTTGGGATATTTAAGTGAAGAGAGAAAAAAGATCGGGTTTAAAAATAGTATGTCTTTTTCACATTTGTTTAGATTAAAAAATATGTTTAAAATGATAAGGGAGTTAGAAGATATCTTTTGAAACATTGAGTTTATCAAAAAATGAAACCTAAAATAAGGTATATAAGTTTTTTTTTTTTTTTAATTTAATTTCAAACTACCATCAAAATACACATGACCATGAGTTAGAGTCGTTAAAAGTATAAATTTTTAAATTGTTGAAAAATTAAGTGTAATTTAATAAACTTTCGTACTCAGTAAAAGGTCATGCAACGATGAAGCTATTTTTGATGTTTTAAATTTTATAATTAGAGATGAAAATATTTTTTAAAGCTATCACAAAGATATGCTTGGAACGGGTACAGGGGCTAACTGGGGATGCTAGGGAATTTAGCATTTGACAACCTTTAAGGAAAAAAAATGTGCAAACTCCTATCTCTACTTTCCGTTAAAGAACCAATTTGCAGAAATCCTATCAGAGTAATGAAAAATCACGAAGTCAGAGCCAATTAGGAAGGTACGTTTTACTTTGATTGTTTAGAGCCTCGACTCTATACAAACCGCACCATATATATAGTCGAGGCTCTTAACAATCAAATCAGAGCCTATCTCAAAAATTTCATTAGAAGCTGTTGTTTTGATGCTCAAATATCCTCAAATTGATCATTTCGACATCAAGATGCATGTACATGATAAAAAAATGGATTTCAAGTTTTGGAAATAATGTATTTTTAAAGTATTTTTGGACCGTCAATTTTCAAGATTTTCAAGTTTTCATAGATCTCTTGATCTTCACTATTTTTTAAGCTTTAAATTTTATAAATAAAGATGAAAATATGTTTTAAGGCTATCAAAAAGATTTCCAGTATTGAAACTACATTTCTCAATACTATTTGAAGGTAGGCTCTAATTTGATTGTTTAGAGCCTAGGTTCTATACAAAGAGGAAACTAATAAACCTTTTAAGCTAAGGACCCTGTTTTTATGCGGCCAAGCCCGCATATATAGAAATGCTGGCCTCTTGGTAAATCAATTTTTGAGATGAATTTAAGACAGTTTTGAAAGACATGTAACCTCTAACATGGATATCATGGATATAAATATATTAGTAAATTTTAAAAATAAAAAATAATAATACTAGTAAAAAGACATTTGAACCGTTAGTTTTCCTTGTGTCAATCCCAAGAGTAGGGTTCTTTTTTCTTTCAGTCAGAGGGGCTTAAATAAACGAAAACAATTTGTAAAAATGGTAAAAAATATTAAAATATAGAGGGATAACGCTATACTTTTTAAAGAACTATTAATTTGTTAAAATTTGATTCGGTGAAACCACAAAGTCGAAATCTGATTCTTTGTAAATATGTGTTAACGTTGGATTGGCTAAGATTTCAGTGCCCTACAGATCACCCGCAGAAACATTTGGAAGATCAATAGATGTTTATATGGTCCCGCTGGAGCATATCTCTATTAACTCCCCGGGCCAAAAACCTATGTAGGAGAGCTCTTGGATTCACTAAATATGGTGAAATAACCTCCTCAACTCGCATTATCTATGCATGTGCCGAAAAAAATAAAATCATGGTCCCTCCATAGTTGGGGGGCTGAAAATCTTTGATCTTTGCTCTTCAATTCTCTTTCTCCCACATATATAGAATTCTCTTTCTCCCACATATATAGATAACCTCGCCAAAATGGGCGTCTATGACGATCTCTAGTGAACTAATTACCGCTTTATACTTAGATCATGCTTCCGCACAATTTCAATAAAAGTTTATAACATTGTAAAAATAAATAAATAAAAAATACCGTAAAGCAGTAGGCGTACAAAGTAACTGATCTTAAATAATTAAAAAAAAGCTTTGATGATGATGATGAGTAGGTTGATCATAAATAATTAAAAAAAGAGCTTGATGATGATGATAAGGAGTACGCATACAAAATGATCCTGTAGGAGTATAGACAGGCTTTTTTTTTTTTTAGCAAGCTGGATAAATTAATGTGTAAACCTCACATGATTAGATTCCTTTATTGATACTCCATGGTCAGATTCGTATATAAACAAGACTATTTCCCCTATAATGTGACATTTATTTATTAAGACCAATACACTTATTCCACGTGATAATAAAAATAAAACTTTGAATTATTGATCACTTTCTTTACATAAGAAGCTACACGTGGCATTCAAATATGATCTCACACTCTAACTTAACTTGCCCCCTTTTTTCTCTTTTTTTTAGCAGAAATATTATGCTCCCATAGGAGCATAGTGTGTATCTACTCGCGTATTTAAAAGACACATAGGAGGATTTCCTGGGTAGGAAATTTGGGGAACCACCTAAAAACTATTAGATAATTATTTTCAAAAAGCAAAAGAAAGGGTAGATTTTTAGTTTTGTTAAACACTTAGATCTTGCCCTTTCAATTTTTATTCGGTCTTGACGAATTATTTTTATTCAATTTTTATTTTTATTTTAGGGATGTTACTCTGTGGATTGAAAAGGTTACATCCAAATAATTGAGATACTAAAATTACTCATATATTGAGTTTTACCCCAAGGAGTAAATAGATACTATGGTTCTGCAGAGAGTACAAAATCTTTTGGCATATCTATTCTGGCTATAAATATGCACGATCTCGAAGCTTGCAAGAGGAACAGCCCACCCTACGTGCCTACACTAGCAAAAACCACCTTGCCTTGTTAAGTTTCCTCATCTCTTCTCTAACTCCCCTTCTTAGTCCCTTTCCTTTTAAATCTTAACTTTTATTTCTCTCCCTTTTTTCTTTGCTTTTATGCTTGCACTTCACAAACTTTCCCATAATTTCTTGCTACTCTTTATTCATTTTGGACAAAGTGTAAGGTTAAGAGCTTATACCGTAGCATAAGTTCAATGGCTTAGATTGAAGTGGAAGATGCGGAAATTTGTGAATTTATTTTGTGCAATATTTTCTGTACATATTGTTTGTATATTTATTTATCATGTCTAGATGAGGTACACATATGTACAAATTTTAAAACCCGCATAAATTTTCTTTTTTTATTTAAACAAAGGTTTCTATTTATTTAGGTAAAGGTCTATTTGGGTTGTTGGGTTTATACTATATTTGCTTTAGATTCTTATGCTTTCTAAGCGAGAGAGTTTTTAATGTATATTCTTTCTCGCGTGTTTGAGGTGCTTTGTACTTGCTCAACATCTGATCTTATTTTATTCATTTTTTTTCTTTTATTTTCTGTTACTTTTTATAGTCTTGGGTAAAGATGATGAAACCACAACTCCAATCTAGCTCAAGCCAAGCCATATTGGTGGTTCCCAAGCCGGCTTTGAAGACAAACCATGGCTCATTGGCTCGGGTCAACAGGCGGGTGACTCAGCCTGAATCTTGCAGGAAAATCGAATCCGGCAAAGTTTTCGCCGTTTTGAAGGAAATTCCGACGACCACCGAAAAGAGAGAAGAGAAGGTGACCACCATCAAGGCAAGGGTTACAGTGAAATCAACGGTTCAAGACTTGGATGATATTTTCTTGGATGTCTTGGGAAAATCCTTGAGGCTGGAGATTCTTAGTGCAGAGTTCAACCCCAGTAAGTCTCTCTCTCTCTAATACTCTACTTACAGTCTCTCTCTCTAGAAAATCATTCTAGCAAGTGGATTTCAGGCACCGGAATAGAGAAGGAGACTATAAGGGGTTACGTGCACAGGAGAGCTGGGAAAGGTAAGATGGTGTCTTATGAGGGTGAGTTCAAGGTGAAGCCCACTTTTGGGCCAGTGGGCGCGGTGTTGGTGACCCATGATCACCACAAAGAGATGGTTTTTGAGAGCATAGTGCTTGAAGGCTTGGCTAATGGTCCAGTCCATATAACGTGTAACTCATGCGTTCATGCCAAAGGGGAGAAAAGGGTTTTCTTTGCTGACCAGGTGAGAAGGAAGAGAGAATGTAGTGAAACCATTTAGCAGTATTTTGAGATAGGAGAGAGAATATTATGTTGAAAATTCTTTTTTTTTTCGAAATGATTCTGTTTTGGGAAACTTACTTCCGACCATTTTTTAAACCCTTATAACGAAATGGGCCTCAAATGGGTTGATATTACTCGCCCCCTTTGAAATTTTTTTATTATTTTGATAAATTCGACTTTGGTCTGATTTTTTAATCATGAGACAGCGTTTAGATCTCCTTTTGAAAGTTTAAGGCGGTTCAATGTTTCAGCATTTAGATCTTATTTTTTGAAGATGAGCACTCACCTTTTAAACAAATTAAATCTTGTTTTATTAATACTCATTGTTCTTACTAACCCTCAGTTTGCCTTTTCCTATACCCTTTTATAAAGTTTTTGGGCACTGCTTATTTTGTTTACTCCTGCCGATATTACATCAGTACCAAATTCGTTGTCATGTGGGAGCATGCTATCCATTTACTCTCTCGGGGATGTAACCTCTTCAACCCCTAAGAGAAATTTCCAAATTTAACCATTTTTGTGTTAGAAAAATGTAGTTTGACAATCCATTTTTTGAAAAAAAAAAATTAAAATTTAATTTTTTTTTTTTTTAAAGTTGTTCCCAAAATTTTGGATCGAAAAAACTCTTTCTCAAGTAAGTCTTTTAATTGAGCGAGTAAATTCAAAGTAGATGCTCACGCGGGAGCATGATGTAAGCGCCCAAAATTTATTATCATGAGGCGATTGCTAGCTATTCATAATCGGACACTTTTTTGTGTGAGTCCTCAAAATCGGACACTTTGCAAACGGTTTTCACCGGTAAGGTTTTTAGTCTCACATAAAACTTGGCTTTTGTGTGCCATGTCTCCCACTCAAGTTATTGATGGTTTCCATTTCTTAGGAAGATTGAGTCCTAGGAAGATTGAGAGAGAGAGAAAGAGAGAAACCTACGTAGTATAACATGGACCCAGACACAAGTGAGGTCCAAATCATTTGGATCCTAACCAGACCCACTAAGTCAGATCAGGTCCAGATCTAGAAATAAAAAGTAAAAAATATACTTTTATAGATTTGGTTGCAGTTTGTATAGAGCCTAGGCTCTAAAAAATCAAATTAAATCCTACCTTCAAATAGTATCGAGAAATGTCGTTTCACTATTGAAAATCTTTGTGATAGCTTTAAAATATATTTTTATATTTATTTATAAAGTTCAAAGCTGTAAAAATAGTGTAGATCAACATATCTATGAAAGCTTGAAAATCTTGAAAATTGATGGTTTAAAAATGCGTTACAAAACACACTATTTCCAAAACTTGAAATCCATTTTTTTCTCAAGTCTATGCATCTTGATGTCATCAAGATGATCAATTTGAGGATATTTGGACATGAAAACAATCTCTTCTAGTGGAATTTTTGAAGTAGGCTCAAATTTGATTGTTTAGAGCCTCGACTCTATATAAACTTTTTCCAATAGATTTTGTAATATATATGTTATATATTTATATTTTATAGTTATATATACCAAGCCAGGTCGGGTTGGGTTGATCCCAAACCCTGCCCTCGTCTGATCCAGTAGGGACCTAAGTCTGAGCAGGACATGACTCGATAGTCTAACACCTTGACCCAAAAATGGTTCTGATCGACGCACAGGTTTTGCGGGCCTGGTCACCCCTAAACATGAGGTGTTGGAGAGAGAGAGAGGTGTGAGAGAGAGAGAGAGCATCGTCTTGGAAACCTAAGGTGCTGTTGAGAAAGAGGGGGAGAGAAGACACATTGGGGCACTCAATAAAAACCTGAGGGTTAATGTTGCTGTGTTTTTTTGTAATTTAATGGAGAAGATAGGCCCCTGCCTATATTTTCATTTTTGAAAGTGTAAGTGGAATTGTGGTAGCGGTGAGAATAAAAATCAGAACATGGTGATTAGGGCGTGCAGGTGCTACTGATACGACCTCAACCCATTTCCAAAAAAGAAAGGTGAAAGGGGATTTGGGCCCCCATCCTCTTAAGAATTAATAAGTATTTTAAAATATCTCTAATCACTCTCTCCCACCGCCTCGGTCCTCGGACTGTTCAAAAACTAATTGCTTCTGTGGACCCGCAAGTACCCGTCGGTCAAACACCAACTTAAGAGTGCTCGATGACGTTGCAGGCCAGCTTTTGGAAGACCGCAAAAATAAGAGTCCGCCGTCCCAACTTTACTGGCCAATGAATCCTCGTCGGTTCTACTCAATCCCCGTGAAACTTACCTTATTGCTCAAATACCGCCATTCCTCCTTTTTTTTCTCCTTGAAAGTTAGGGTTGGCCATCGGGTCAAGTCAACTCCGGGTTGGGGTCCGGGCGTTGGACCTGGCAGCCGAGTCGGGGTCTACTTGACCTTGACTCAATACATGGTGGATCTTGGATTAGGTTTGGCTTGGATCCTATTAAGTCGGGTCAAGTTGTGTCTAGGTTAGTGATAGCTCGATCCGCTCCCACGGGGGTATATAAGTATAGATATCAACTAAATATTATAAACTATATAATTATTTTATTTATTTATTTATTTTATTTCTAGACCTGACCTGACTACCTATCCAAATGATTTAAAACCCAACCAGGTCTAAGTTACACCAAGTCGAGTCCTGTTGCCACCCTTATTAAAACTTAGACCTTGATAAATCCATAAAATTCAACTCAGCCCATCTGAACGTAGAAACACACTTCTTATTTAACCTCTCTCTTACTTTACTATTTCTCACTTCCCAACAGGCCACCCTTTCTCTGCTCTCTCTTGCTAGAGAGAAAGAAGTGAGGTAAGAGAGAAAGAATTGGCTAATAAATAAATTTTTAAGTTAAGTTCACATTGAATAGGGTTTCATAGATCAAGAGGGGGGTTGGGAAAGGGCTGGGGTCATGGTGGTAGCATCCCTACATTCTAGGCACCACATTGTGGTTTTATTTTTACTCACACCACCCTATTAGCATTTTCAAAATAAATAACTTCGAAATTATTTGAAAAAACAGGCCCTGTTTTACTCATTAAATTATCCACAAAAAAAAGAAAAGAAATAAAAAGTAGGGGGTTTATTTAGCCAACAAAAGCTTGGGCATAAATAGTTGGCAGTTGATTTTAGCTATAGTACATCTCAAGTTCGATTCCTATCACTCAAATATCTTTTAAAAAATAAAAAAATAAAAAAAAATTAGAGGATTTCATTAGGTTGGGTTTTAGCTATGCTACGCTACATCTCAAGTTCGATTCCGATCATTGAATTACCCCGAAAAAAAAAAAGTAAAATAAAATAAAATAAAATAAAATTAGAGGATTTCATGGGGTTCTATATCGCTAATAAATTTAGGAGATGGAGGAGAGTATTGTTTTCTCAAGAAAATATTGCAATATGAAAAGATTATAAGCTCATGCAGGAGTAAAACTGGACATAAAACTCCAGCTGAGCATTTAGGACCTGAGATTTTGGGTTGGACCTGCAAGCTCCCAATGATTGCGAACTTTGGAAGTGTTTGTAAAAATTTGTGCCCTAGGATTGAACATATGTCGTTCAACTCTTGGGCAATCGGATCTAGGTGTATAAAAGC
Source organism: Amborella trichopoda (assembly GCF_000471905.2). The sequence continues at coordinate 4,078,655 of NW_006499728.1, read as the reverse complement.
TTAAAATCATTTTCTATTCTTTTTTGAAATTAGTCATCTAGGGAATTTTAAAAAGCGCATTTGATAATTTTAAAAATCCTCCTAACTAGGTCTTTTCACCTATGGGAGAAAATGTACAATTTGCTCTCTCTGCAAGTCTAAATGTACAATTAGAATAATTGGTTCACCATAAGTGCCCATTATAGTCATCAGAAAATCAAAGGGGAAATTTTCTGGTGCATTTGCCGACTCATGCATATGCCTTATCATCATGGGTTTATGGCTCAAAAATGCATATGAAATCACTGCATATCCGTTGGTTGAAATCTATGAACTTCAAGCTTAAAAAACGGGGCATATCAACGATCTTTGAAGAATTGAAAGGAATTTTCCTTTTAAAAAAAGGTAAAATGGCCCACCTGTAGGCTCAAAATTCAATTTTTTTTGTTGTGCATTGTGTATTATATTAATATTTATCGAGGTCACAATCCGTCCGATATGAAATTACATTTTTCCGCATGAAGTTTGAGAAATTTTTTCGGACATTGAGCACGGTCAATGATACACCAAGAGCTGCCGTCGAGTTGATTGTGACATTCTTCAACCTGCATTGACCTTACTGTGTGTTCAATTTTTTATTTCACATTCATAATTTATTAGTAGTTTGAGTCAATAAAAATTGGCAATGAAACCTGACTCGCGGTTAGATTTTGAAAGGTTGGATTCACTAAAAGAGTTGAGCTGTAAGATGCACCTAAACCCTACCCTAAGCAAAGTTGGCGTCCTTTTTTACGCCCTCTCTAAGGGTCAGGTCGGGTCGACCCGTTGACCCAATGAGTCGACCTGAACTGGGATTGGGATCTGGATATTAGAACTGGAGGGGGGTCGGGTCTAGGTCTGGGTCTGAGTTCATTTGACAGGCTTAACATATGTCTGGTCGGGTCTGGATCCGAGTTCATTTAACCTGAACCTAACTGTGTTGAATCGAGGTCAATGCAACTGACCCAACCCAATATTTATATATGTATCGTATGCATCCCCTATAATATATATTTATATATTATAAAATGAAAATTTTATCAAAATACCCATAGGAGATTACTTATTTAACATTTTGCCCTTTTACAATTATTGAAACTCATGTATTTTGATGGGCATTTAGAAATTAAATAAAAAAATATCGATAAAATATTAAATAGTTCATCTCTCATAAATATTTTGATATATTTCCTTAATAAATATCTAAACAAAATTCAGTATCTATTATCTAGTTAGGTCCATGCCTAAGTCCAATGACCTAGACTCGATCATGTTCCAAGTGAGCCGAGTCGAGCCTGACCCGCCCCAATTACACCCCTTTAATGTGGGTGTCGATATCAAAACCTGGTCGTTGAGACTAGCAATCTTTCGGGTTTCCATCTACTTAGACACCATGTGTCCAAATATTAATTTCAAAGAGCGTTCCCACCATGTCCAAACATGTTAAGAAAAAATTACCAGTTTTTACCAAAAAAAACTTCTCATGGCATAAGTTTTTGTTGAGGGGTATAATTGGAATTCACCCCTCCAAAGTATTTTACAGGTGCATTTCTGGATGAGTTGCTTCAAATAATTGAAGCAAAAATGGCTTTTGTTTAACAGTAATTTATTGGCTGAAGGACAAAATTCAAAATTATTCTCAAACAATGGAAATAATGGCTTTTATTTAGAAACATTTTAAGAAATTATCTAATAAATTTCAAATGGTTCCCCCACATTTTCTCCATTTTTGGGTAGTTATTATCCGTTGTTTTTTGTCTTTTTATGGTTTTTTTTGCCCTTTTCCAATTAACAAAAAGTAGTATTTCTGTTTTGTGGATTTTCCCATTCGGTTAGAAATGGAGATCTCAAGTTCTCTATTTATCCTCTTTTCAAATAAGAAAGGAGAAGAAAATTGTTGGTACTAAAGTAATTTCTCTGAATTCGTTGCAGGGCTGCTTTCAAGAACTGCTTGAGAGAGGACTAGAGAGAGAGAGAGTTAGAGAGAGAAGGGACAGTTCTGGCACAGCAGTGGCTTTCCCTTTGCTTAAAACCCCAATCGAAAGCACGTACAGGCCCGGCACCATCCCGTACAGGCTCCCTTTCGATCCTCCTCACGAGCCCACACCAACGGAGCTCGCATGGATCGACCTCTTCCAAAAATCTATCCCTTCTTTCAGGTTAACTTCAATTTTCATCTCTCTCTCTCTCTCTCTCTCTCTCTCTCTCTCCCTCTCTCCATTTGTTCATGCTATAGTATAACATGATCCATATAGTCATCTCTCCATTTGTTCATGTTATAGTATAACATGATCTATATGGTCATAATAACATCATGGCCACGAGGTTATACAACCTCAGTGGCTATGTTGAATGGACACGGTTACGTGTGTCAGTCGGACATGGCTATATATCGGTGGCTATGTTCTATGGATACGGGTACATGTGTCCAACATGAGTATATGCCTAAGATAAAAAGAAAAATGGGCGATATAACTTAGGAAAAGTATACAATCAGTCTATGTACCTTTCGTACAAGATAATCACAATTACTCTTGACCGTTGGACCGTTGGATGTGAAATGAGACAGTTTTATTTATTCTATTGACAAAGCTCAAAGTTCAAAAGAAATTTTCTTGAACTGCATGATACACTCAAACTTTCAAATTTGATTGTGACCTCTTTGTATAAAAGGTAAACTGTCTCATTGTATAGAATCGCATAACTATATTACAAAGAGAAAGAAATCTAACCTCATTATACTAATATTCCATTACATAATGGGTAGCAAGAAATAATTAATTATACCTTAATTAGCTGAATCTATAGATATTCTAAAGTTCCATAGATGTCTTCGAATTTACATGGCTACTCAAAACAAAAAAGGAAGATCAAGTCTGTAAAATAATGTACTTTGTGGTTAATAAACAAGAATCATGTACAAGAATCAGTAATGTTGGGTATGTCGAAAGGTAATTGGGAAAAGGCTATAATGATGATGATGTTGATGATGAGTGTGTTGATAGGTGTACAACACCCATATAGAAGAATCCATAAACCACATGTTGGTAGGTGATATAATGATCCAGTCCCACGAAAAATGTCATTAATTTTTCCTCGCTTCATCCATTACCATCTGAGATGTTTGAGCACATGGTCATGTAGCTACAATGGCTATATGGATCATGTTATATTTTCCTTTTCGATAATTGCTCACAAGAAACATGGTCCCAATAAACTATACAGGAAACAGGCAGAGAGTGATGATACGGTTCCTGAAGCTCATGCAAAAGCTGAGAAATTCGCCAAGAGGTATTATGTCTATCTTAGTTATTAAGTCATAATCCTAACTATGGTATGATGAAATGATGGACACTGATGGAGAGTGGAATCCACCATTGGGATCACGTTCTGTTCTCGTATGTCCCACTCCCTCTCCTTTGTTATCATTTCATTGTTTGGTGATTGTACAATGATGACCCCTATGCAATATGATTTTTCGTAGTCCATTGGATTATACCATTTTTTTTCCTTGCATGTTGTTCATCAGCACCTTGCTTTCATTAGCTGAATTACTTAATGTCAATAAGAATACTGAGTTTTGAAAGATCAAGGCACCACATTTTAAATATTGGCCTAGTCTTACAAGTGTCTTAGGGAGTAACATGTATGTCTTGAGCTCAAGAGATAGAACTTTTTATATGTTTGATGACTCTCATTCCTCTGTGGTTGAAGACACAAAGGAGAACACCGACAGCTCTAAGTACTTCTTAAATATTTTCTTAGGCTTACAAGTGTTTATGTGGTACACCATTTGGTCTTGAGCTCGAGGGATAACCACTTCAATGATCTCTTTCTCTCCCTCTCTCAGAGACGCCAAGGTGTGCCCGGTGGTATTTTGGTGGTGGCACCAGTGAATTTCAATTACCTCATTACACTTTCGAAGGCTGGGTACTTTTAGATGATGTTTTTGCCAAAAAAAAGAGGTGTTTCCTTTAAAGTTTCTTTCACCGGCTTATAGTATCATCAACATGCTGCTTGGATCAATAGTGAATAAATAAATGATAAATAAAGTTTTTCTTCCTCTGGGTATTTGAGCTGTGGGGATCAAATTTGGGGCGCAGCATTGTAATCGTCAACAACTCATTGAAATTATGTTTTAAGTTGTCACTATTGGCAGTTACACTGCAATTTGATCTGATAATTCCTTATTTAATCTGAAATTATATTTTGAAATACCTCTGGGGTATGTTAGTTATCCCCAACATAATTTCAGATGATCTAACTACTAGTTTTAAATGGCATCAAAGGTATACAAAAGTTCTTGAGGACTTGAAGGCAGATCCTCAAAGTCATGGTGTGCCACTAGATTGCATTGTAAGTGAGCTCTATTTGCTTCCTTAGAAATCATATTTTTTTGTCAATTTGTCTACTTCAGTTTGACCTTTTCCTTTTTTCTGTGTAATTCTAGCTTTTAAGTAGACTTCGTGAACAAGCCTTAAGAGACGTAGGTTTCAGGGACATATACAAGAAAGTTAAGGTAAAATTTAACTTTATTAGATTTTAGTTCTCTATTTATTTGTTGGTTTAGTTTCTTTCTTCTCTTATTGCTATTCGATGAGATTGAATGCTTTCGTTTCTACAAGGTCGAGGAAAATGCCAATGCTTTAACACTATTCAATGAGGTGGTTCAGCTTCATGATTCCATTGAAGATGCAAGCAAGAGAGTGGAAAGCTTGATTAGGGGAGTCTTTGCTGGGAACATTTTTGATTTGGGATGTGCCCAGGTAACATCACAAGTTCAGTTACAGACTTACAGTTATTCGTGGCATTATATGATATATGTTTTTTGTCGATAAGGAGGCGTCAAGTTATATGGTGTGCTTGTAATGCAGGAGTTTGATGGACTTGAGTTCGATTAATAAAATAAATGCATCTTATTCCCACTGAAAAATAAATAAAAAATCACTGGAGCTTCCTTGACAGAGGCAATTATATGTTAATGGTACATAAAAATATCAAATACCATCCAAATATGAATGTTGTTCAATATAATTTAAAGTTCCTTTGCATCTTTGCAAACCTTTATGTTTCCATTTAAGTCCTTGTGTTCATTGTTGCGGAAAATGTGGTCTTGTTGTGGTTCTATAAGCTGCATCATGGTGATAACTCTTTTTCAGTTTATTTTATACTTTTTGGTTTTCTTTTGTATTGTTAGTTTTTAAGCAAGTACTAATTTGATTTGAAGCATCCATTCACTGGTTTCCATGTCCTTGGTGTTTCTTGAAGATAGCGGAGGCCTTTGCAAGAGATGGAATGTCATTCAGAGCAAGTTGTGAAAATCTAGTGGCTCGACCTTGGGTTATTGATGATTTAGATATTTTCAAGTCAAAATGGAGTACAAAATCATGGAAGAAGGCTAGTATCAACTGTTCCCTCTCTCTTTCATCTTCTGTTATACTTGAATTACTTTTGCTCAAGCCTGCAATAAGAATTTCAATTGAATGATTCTGGATATATATGATTAATTGGTTTTTAAGAATTGCATGTCTGGTTATTGTACTACTCTGTAGTGACTCATCTTTTGGCAGCCTCTCTAAGAGTAATCTTTGAATCTTGCAAAGGTGATCATGTAGGAAGTACAGTGTTGTGTTTTGTTTTGTGTGTACTTGATTCTCTCATTTTTTATGCACTCATGTCATTTTCTTTTTTGTATTGGACCTCAAGGTATTTCAATTTTTTTTATCTTCATCAATTGCCCCTTTGTATTTTGGGAATCTTGCTCAGTTTTGGAAAATTAATAAGACAAGAAAGAATAATTTTTACATATAGGAAGATTTGCATGCCGAAGCTGATAAACTATAAGGGTCATTCATAATTTTCCATAAAACATTACCTTCAGCTTCTTTGGGCACATATATGAATAACACAACTTACAACTGTCACTGTTAATTGTTATATGTTGATGCTTTCAACTTGTTAATTCATCCTACTTGGTTTTCTATGTTTATGGTCTTCCCAAAATGTTGCGTTTCTCTTTATTTACAAGACTGATACCATCTTTAGAGTTCAGTAGTAAGTTTTTCTCTCCTTGCTCTAATTTTTTCACTTGGTTCTGCAATGGCAGGCTGTCATATTTGTCGATAACTCGGGTGCAGATGTTATTCTTGGGATGTTACCCTTCGCTAGAGAGCTGCTTCGACGTGGTACACAGGTTTTGCTCTTCTCCCTGATCGAATATCTGTTGGTCTGTTGCGCTAAATAAAGAAAACATTTATTAAGTTCCATATATCCGACAATTATAGGGAAAATAAGAGGCATAAAATACCTCTTGTAGTTCTATTTATGTATGTTCAGTTGTCCACCATCTCCTCTTCACTATGTGCATGTTTCTAATTTCTATTATTTTATGTGTAACTGTATAATTAATAGTCACTTGTGTAAGATTTTCTAGTTGAATGGTTCTCACATTCTCACTATGCACATGTAAAATGGTGATTTCACTTAAATTTGCTAACTGATAGGGAAAGGTATTGGAGCTTTGGCTAGTTCGAAAAATAATTCATACCAGTGTTTCAAAAATTGCCAATCCGATTTGGAATCTGGCTATCCGGATCGGATATCGGTTATAACCGATCCAAATACAGTATCGGTAAAACCGGGCGGTTCTTATTTTTTTATTTTTCAATCCGGTTTTTTTTTTATGAACCCACCCTGGTTGTTTTGAAATGTGATTTATACCACTTTACCCCCCCCTCGCCACATGATTGTTTTGCCACCTTGCACTCCCTCTCCACTTACCCTCCCCCCACGCGTGACACCTTGCGCTCCACTTTTCACCCCCCCCACGTGATTGACACCTTGCACTTCACTTGACCCTAGCTTAAAGTCTCAAGCTTCACATGGCCAAGAGAGCATACTGTGAAGTAGCTCGTTGGGTTTTTTATAGTACTCACACTTCTCACATCCCTTCGATGTGGCATATACCTGTGAGTTGAAAAATCGCTTGCAAATGTTATTAGCTTGGGTTAAAGCACCGAGATAGTGTACACGCGATGGTGTACGCACGACGGTGTATGCCCGTCATGAATAAGAAAGTTGTATGTCCGATTGTGGCAATCAAATTTGATGCTAAAAAAAGAAAAAATTTATTAAAAATAATAATTAGGTGCTCATCACCCCTATCTTTCACCAATAAAATTTAAATTTACTTACCAAAAAAACATAAAAACTCTATTAAGCTACTATGTCATGGTATTATTTCATTATATGAGTAATAATTGATTAATTAGTTAATTAGGATTAAAAAATTAGTACTAGCTCATAGGATAAAAAAAATAAAAAGTAATACAACAAGCAAAAAACAATGTAGTACAACATCTTCTTCTTTTGTCAAAAAAAAAAGAAAGATAATCAACAAGTATCATATTTTTCTTGTTAAAAACAATTAAAAGATAACACAATAAGTATTTCTTGTCAAAAAAATAAAAAGTATTTCTTAATACAACCTAGGAATAAATGGGATAATTATATTTTTTATTTTTATAACATGATGGTCTTTAACATAAATTTAGTAATATTAATTTCAAGATAAGATTCATACAATGAGGCCATTTGAAATCTCTCTCTTTTTACTAACAATCTCTTCCACTAATTTATTCTAAAAACCTAAAAAATTAAAGAAAATTGGTATGCATTCTAATAATTTCTACATTGATAACCAAATCTTTTATTTTATTTATTAATTTTTGCATTATAAATCATATAGTGTACTATTTTTCTTACAGTTGTCAATAATACATTTTAAATTAGATGATATTATAAAATATTTTGGATTTGTTATTATTTATATAATAAAATAGTTATAAAATATTGTTGGTATATAATATTATAGTTAGTTAGGTTGTAATAATTTGGGTTTTTTTAGCGGATTAGGGTTTTCCGCCAATTTGAGATTTTAGTGGCCAATTTTTCATCGATTTAGTCAACTCTTTATTGTTGTCCATATATGATTATATACTTAATCCATGATAATTCTATGATTTATTTTGTGTGATGTAAATTTAATGGTCAACATAAGTTCATACAGGGAAAGAATATCTCAATATTCATAAATTGATGAAAACAATGAAAGTTAATAATGAAGTATCCTCATTTCTTATTGGATTCCTAAAAAACAATATTTATAATGAATTTTAATAATTTTTTCGGATTTTTTTGAAGCTTAAATCCGACCGATTCCCGATCCGGATCGCCGATTTGCCAATCCGGATCGATTTTTGAGTTGCCTGATCCGGGCCACCGATCCGCTTTTTAAACCATTGATTCATACATTTTGGTGGAAGAGGAAAGCATTGGAATAATTTTGGATAAAACAAATAAACTTTAGGAATTAGACACATGCCTCTAACAACCGATGGTACTTAACTTCCCTTTCTTGCTCTCAAATGCCAGGGTTCCGCTTTGAGTAACCATCTTAATCCTCTGAGAAGCAATATATTTGAGTTTTGGTTCAAAGGCGAAATTATTGTGAACTAACAATATAAAGTAAATGAAATGTACTAAAAATTCTTAATACAAATATGGAGAAGGATGAAACGTTACATGCATCTTGATTCTTTGGTAGAGCAAATTATTTTTGGACTTCAGGCCCCCTGATGGAGCACGTTCATTTTCTTTGGAGGTGCAGCATCGTGGTTATATTTTATCTTTCTTGATGTTCATTTTTCTTTTTTAAGAAAATAAATTGGTGAATAATATCTTTTGGGGCATGGAGGAGTAAAACATGTAAATTTTGTAGACTAAGAGGCTAGTAATTGAAGAGTACATTTGGTTGTAAACTTACAGTTCGAAGCGAAGTTCAGATTACACAGAAGTTTAGGGGAGGGGAAGTAGATGATTTGATGTGCAAGTTGAGATCTATGGTCAGGCATGAATTACCCTGTTCTGGGGCCAAAGAGGAGCCCTGTTCTGGGGCCGAAGAGGTGTGGAGATATGCAATTATCTAGCTTGATTTCAATCCTAGCTCATTTGGAGAGTCTAAAAACCATCATTACAACATCGGTATTATGATGATTCTGTGTATTAATCTCATAGATTTTTTATGAGATCTATTATATATAATGACCAAACATAGAAAAAGATATATGGAGTAAACTGTCAGGTTGGCCTGAGATCTCTGGACTCTGGTTTTAGTTTCATATAAGATCATTCTTTGAGATACAGCTACTTATATTCTTATCAGGAATTTTTGAGTTTCTGTGAAAATTGAGTTTTACCTCTAAGACACTTCTGAATTTTTCTATTTGTTGCTAAAAGCATGATTCCTTACATTTGGTGATATCGTTCCTTGTTTTTCTACATCCCTTTTAAGTGGATTATGAAAATTACATTCTGTATCTGGTTTGTATGAGAGATCAGTTATAAAACTGGAATTTGAATTCATTTCATCCTTTCCTTGTTGCTTTTACTCAACTGATCACTTAAGGCAAGTACAAGATGTTGTCGTTAACAAGAATTAATGTTCACCGGAAATTGTAGATCAGGAATCATTTTTTTTTTTTTTGTGGGTTTTAGATTGAAAACAATTAAACCTCTTTCATTTAAGAAATTTTAAAATCTGGATTCTGGAAAACTTGGTTGGTATATGTGTGATAAACTTTCTCCAAAGCTCTTCTTTTGAGAATTCAAGAAGACCCAATCTTCCTTTAATTTTTAAGAGCATGGCATCTTTGTGAGACATTATGTTCTTCTTTCTCTTACAATCCTGGTTAATTATTGCAGGTGGTTATTGCTGCTAATGATTTACCATCCATCAATGATATCACTTATCCAGAACTGATTGAGATTATATCCAAGGTGACATGAGCTTCATGATATACTAGAGTTCAGCCCTTGCAGAAAGAATGGGGTCAAATACTTCTCCCCATGAACATTATAAATTGTGAAAGAACTCTATACTACCTATTTGTCTGGAAGTAGAATCCTAATAACTCCTCAGACCCTTCGATGTCCACAGCGGGTGGTTGTTGTTCCCATTGAGTGTTAAAGCTTCACATTGGATGGTTTGAGATAAGCGATTAGTGACCCTTTCCAAACAAACAAGCACCATAGTATCTAGACTCTAATGAAGCTACAATCATTTTCTTTTTCAAAGTCATCCATTTGTAGTTTTTTTTCTTTGGGGTATGCTAGTAGCCCCAACTTTCTGGTAGTATTATATGGTTCTATGGGAGATAATGTTACATTTGCTTTCTTGGGCAAAACCCTAGTTAGTAGTAAGTTTAGGTCATCATTGACCGTTAGATTGAAATCAGGAGGATATGTTATAGTTTGATCACAAAGTCCAAAATAAAATTTCTCAAATGAGAGCAAGTGTAACATTTGCTCCCGTGAAAGCATAGAATACAAGCCAATCTATCTATCTATATTTCTATCATATGAAAATAAAGAGCCAGATATACTACCTTCAAATTATGTGCTATGTTCGGTGTGGAGTAATACTTTTTTAACTTTTTAAAGGTATTCATGCAAATTAAATTTGATACTAATGCTTCATGGTAACTACTTTTATCAGTTGAAGGATGAAAATGGGAAGATATTTGGGGTGGATGCATCAGGGCTTTCAATAGTAAATTCTGGTAACGATTTGCCGGTAAGATCATGCCTATACTTATACTCCAGTTGGAAAATGCTTCTATGATTTTTGCATGAAGAAAATGCCTTTTCTCACGCACACAAACACTTACACGCACACGAACTAAGCATTCTCTCCTCTCTCAACACACACCAACCATTATATTCGTGTGGAAATGGGCTCAAGGCACCGGTAGATGGAGAGTGCTACAACTTGATGTCATGAGTTCTACTCCCACTAGGTCCTATGTTAACACTTAAAAGAAAGAAGAAGTTCGCGTACAAGTAATGCACATGCTAAAAATAAATATTTAAAAATTTGATATGCATGTCTTTTCGCTTACACCTACTTATGAAATTCGAGAAAAAATAAAAAAATAAAAACAAACATGCATGTCCATTATAACATATTTTAATCATGTCAATTTTTTCTCTGTCCATTGTTGTTAAGAATAACGCCTGTTTATCAGTTGGTTTTTGAAAATAGGGAGATTTATCAAAATACATACAAGAGATCAACTATTCAATATTTTACCCATATTTTTTTATTTATTTTCTAAATAAAATACACACAAACATGAGTTGGAATAGTTTGAAAAGGATAAATTGTTAAATTATTGGTGTATTTTAAAAAATTTCCCTTGAAAATATGATGAATATTTAATGAAGAGAAAATTCCACACGTCCATTACCTTTCTAATTTCTGCCAGTTGTAGCATTAATTTAAAAGAATTAACAATTTTTCCAATCTTGTTTGCAGGTCATTGATCTCTCCATGGTGTCTCCGAAACTGTCCCACCTTGCAAATGATGCAGATCTTGTCATTTTGGAGGGAATGGTACATATATTTTCTCTTTCCAAATAATGCATTTGTTAATTAATTGAAATGGAGTTAATGAAAAAATAATTTGTTGTGGTTATATATATTTTGGCAGGGCCGTGGAATAGAGACTAATCTCTACGCCCAATTCAGATGTGATTCACTCAACATTGGAATGGTTTGTTCTCTCTCATATTATATTATTCACAATGGAATGGTTTCATCTCTCTCTCACGCGCACACACACATACAGAGGGATGAGTTATTCACTCTCTAATTATTCACATTGAAATGATTTGATCTCTCTCTCACACACACAAATTATTCACAATTGGAATGGTTTGTTCTCTCAAAAACTAAGATCATGTGATCATGAAACCTTTGTTTCAACAGGTGAAGCACCCTGAGGTGGCTGAGTTTCTTGGGGGGAGGCTTTATGATTGTGTGTTCAAATATACTCAAGTTCTGTGATCAATTGCAGAAAGAGTCACACCCATTTGGTCATGACATGTCATTGTATCTATTTTTTCATCTATTGTCCAATATTTCACATTGTGTCTGGGTTTTTTATTCTATAATAAAAACTTTTACTTCTGCCTGTTAATCTCTCTCTCTCGTGGAGAGGACACTCCTCAACATACTAGCAAGCAATGTGATTTCGTTCAATATTGTGTTGTCAGCAGATCAATAATGCAATGACGAATGGTACAATCAACTTGTTTAAGATAATAAACGTTTCCTTCAGAATAAAAATCGGGTCAACCTGTTATTCAATGTCATCTTTCTCGACAGCTTGGAAAATTTTTGAATGCTAAAAAGGAATCCCAAGGATCATATGGACTTAACTAGTGTTAGATTGTGCAACTCGGACCGAGTAGCCAGCCCTGGCCCGAGCCGATTACTTGGGCCGAGTCCGAGTTACTCAGTCCGATTAGTGTTGAGTACTGTAGCAGTAAAAACAAGGTAAAAAAATTATAACCTTTTTAATATAAAAAATGAACGTTTAAAGTAAAATAAAGTAAAACACTTAATCCAGAAAAGAGGAAAAAATATAAAAATAAGTATTTATGCCTAATAACACTTGTCAATCTTTGCCAAAATGATAGAAACCGTAAAAAAAACATAACGCAAATAAATTCCTTATTTTTTAGGATTTTTTATGATTCTTTTTGAAATTTTTTTAATATCCCCAAGTTGGACACCCAACTTGGGACAACTCGGGCTCAGCAAGGGCCCAAGCCCGAGTAACTCGGCTGAGTAGTTTTTACTCGGCCAATTTTTCAATCACTGGACTTCAACACATTTCGATACTAAGTGAATTTGAGAAAGGTAACACAGCCGCAAATTCAGTCCAGCAGAGAGAGAGATGCAACTTTATTGTTTTTGGGACTTGAAAGCCGCTTCAAACTGGCAACTGAGTTTTCCAAGATGGGCCCTCACACTAATATTAGACCAGTTTCCTCAAAGTTCCGAGGATGAGTAAGAAATTCCAAAAAACTAATAAAAATAAAAATACCCAATAACAGCAAAACATCCTTCGATGAAAACCTCCACTACCTCGATTAAAACACTAATTCTCTTTTTTCTAGGGTCGGCTACATGAAATAAGACTCAGATGATGATAAAGAATATAAAACCTCTTAACTCAGTAAAAAAAGTTCCGGTTAAAACCTGCTGTATCTCCTGAAAACTTATTTCCTTCTCTCCTTTCTCAATCCACATTTCAATTTCAGTTCATGGAATCCCCACAACGAATACAGACCAACAACAAAGAACCAGGAGTTACCTCAAAGGCCTCCCTTTTCCTTTTTCTCTTTTTATCCAGCACTAGTGCAAAGTAGCAAAATCCACATATCCATGAAACAACATATGAAATTTCAGTAAAGAGACGAAAGAAGACACAGTCCAAACCACAAATGCAAATCCATTACTCTCCGAAGTAATAAGCTCTCCTCTAAGAAAGAGTAAATGCTTTGATAGAAGATCCTATACTACTTATTTAGAGTGAGAGAAATGGAACCATGAGCTAACTAACAGAAGGTCCCTTCTCAGTGGTGTAAGGGTAATACTCCTTTCCATTGTCAATTCTTGTGGTCTGACCCCCGATATCGACAATTGCAGAAGTGACGGCAAGTGCTGCACCAGCAGAAAGCGCAGTGGGGATGCTCCTCGCTGCCAAAACAGGAATTGTTTTTATTTGAAGGGCTAAAACAAAAGTCTTGATATGATACAAGAATCAATAAACTTGATCAAACTGCAAGAAAATACAAGAAGACCAATAAGAACACTAGCATATAAACGATTAGACAAAAACACTCGATTTGCTTCTCTTTTTGGTAAGTTCTGGCCATCCCAAGATTAGAAATAAGAATGCGGCAACATGGGGCATGATGACCAATTTTATCTATTATAGCCACTAGGTATAGGAACTGTTTCCATAAATGAGGGCGGAGGTCATAGATAGATTCGTAGGTTTAGAATATCATAAGTGAAAGAAGCTTTGTAAAGGATGAAGATAGGAACGGCTTTAGGACCAGATGGTATTGAGGTTTGGCAGTGCATGGGGAAGATTGGCATTGATTGGCTGACCAAGAAATTTAACAAAGTGTTTAGAAGAAAGAAAATGCCAAACGAATGGTGGAAAAGTACTGTGGTACCTATTTACAAGAACAAAAGAGATACACAGAATTGTACGAACTATCGGGAGCTCAAACTTATGAGCCAACATTATGAAGCTCTGGGAGAGAGTGATTGAGCAACGACTAAAATATAAAACAACAAAAAACCAATTCCGTTTCATGCCTCAAAGAGGTCAACAACTGAGGCTATTTTTCTACTTAGGGCGAAGGGAAAAGACCTTCACATGGTCTTTTATTGATCTAGAGAAAGCTTATTATAGAGAAAACTTAGGATAGAGTACCTCAAGATTTGATTTGGTGGGTGTTGGAAAAGAAAGGAGTTTCCAGACACTACATTGACTTGGTGAGAGATATGTATGTTGGAGCGCTAACAAGCGTACGAACAACTAATGGAGAGACGAGTGAGCTTTCAGTTACAATAGGTCTACATCAAGTGTAAGCATTGAGTCCATACCTCTTTGTCTTAGTTATGGACGAGTTAACTAGACACCTACAAGATGCGGTACTATGGTGCATATTGTTCGCAAATGGCATAGTTTTGATCAATGAGACTATGGCATCAACACAAAGCTAGGACATTGGAGGGATGCTCTAGAATCTAAAGGTTTTAAAATTAGCCGGACTAAGACAGAGTATATAGAATGCAAGTTTAGTAATAATAGGAGTAGAGACAATGAAGTAGTTAAAATTGACGGTCAGGAAATACAATAAATAGCGCACTTTCGATATCTTGGGTCATTAATAAAGAAAAATAAGGAGATTGAGGAAGATGTTGTACATAGAATTAGAACTGCGTGGGCAAAGAGGAGATGTGCAACCGGAATTTTATGTGATCGCCACGTACCAATGAAGCTGAAGGGTAAGTTCTATAGGACAACTGTGAGACCAGCTTTGCTCTATGGGATGGAATATCAAGCAGTCAAAAAATAATATATACTCATAAAAGAAGTGTAGTAGAGACGAGGATGTTGAGATGGATGAGTGGCAAGACAAAGAAGGGATAGAATTCGAAATGAAGATATTCAAAAAAATTTAGATGTGGCACCAATAGGTGATAAGTTAATAAATAGTAGTAGATTTAGGTGGGCTGGCCATATGTGGTACAGACCCAATAGAGCACCTGTTAGGAGGTGCGAGATAGTTCGAATAAAAGGTTAATAAAGGATAAGGGATAGACCCAAAAGGACATAGTTAGAAGTAGTGAGAAAATATATGAGGGCTTATGGTTTCACTAAGGGTATGACCCTTAATAGAGCAGAATGACGGACCAGGATTCATGAGCCGACCCCAATTAGTTGGGAAAAATCTTTGACGATATGACCGTCACTAGGTATAGGACACATGTAATACACTAGCCTAGACTTACATGTGCATTCATTATATGTATCTTAGTTTTATTGATCAAGTCCACAAGTTTTATGCCTACATGAATCTACACGTACATAGCGTAGTTGCGCACAGATGAGTAAATTACATCATGCATGAGCCTGTGCATGATTTAGCAGACCATGCCTAGAGCTCGTAAGGAATAGATGCCGGAACAAGTGAATCCTCCCACAAAATTAACCAGAAGGTCTAATTCAAGCTCCCAAAACCAGAAGACACTTTTGTAAAATATAATTTTTGACCCACAATGTAGATAATTGACAAGGAACTCTAATGATAAGAAGGATGAGTATGACAATTTACCAGAAAAAAAGTACAAAAAATAAGTGTGGCTAATATTACAACGGTACTTATGGGAAGCATAATATCAGGTGTCCTTAAAAATAGATCCCTGATTTCAGAATCTTGTGGGCACAAATCCATACTAGAATAAAGGTTCTTAGATCTTTTTCAGACAATATAAGTCATAGTTGCTGGAACCTTGTAGGAAAGGTCACATACCTGCTCCGGAACCTCGATCCCGCGATTCCAGCTAGGGTTCTTGGATGGAACGTGATCTCTATATTGTGATCCTTGTTCCCAGCAGGTTTGAACCACAGTTCTCAAGTGTATGACAGAGTGCATAGGATGTTTCTTATATTCGGCACTGATTCATATGCACATATTCAGGTTTATGCCCAATGGTACAGTGAACCCACGCATCATTCTCGATCCCTTAAAACATACTATTGTGATTCCTTCCTCATGAAATCGCGCTGCCCTGTGACAAGGATCGTGATCCCTTGATATAGAATTGTACGGACGACGATCCCAACCACAAGGAGCTTCCAACAATCCATGGTTCTGCAGACCCGAGCCAGCTCCTCCCTCCCGGGAACGAACCCGCACCTGACAACTATGATATAAATAGTTCGACATATCTAAAGACTGGAATTTTATGGATCCACTATCAAAGTGTGAGCTTGTTATTTTCTGCTGAAGTACACGAGGATTAGCCCTTTTTCTGTGAGAACAATTACAGACTAATGTAATCCCACAATTAAAGATGAGTGATACCACAAGCTACCCTGATTTTGCATTGTTTAGAATGATACCTCATGCCTTGACAATGAGAACAATCTTATGGTGAAGTGATAGAAAGTCCTCTACTGAGTTGGGTACATGCTCCAGTCTCCTTCAATGCATAAGAACTAAGAAAATCACCCTACTATATCTTTTGCACAGTAGGCTTTGGACCTTTGATCTAGTGTTGAGCACAATGCATAAGAACTAAGAAAGTCACCCTCCTATATCTTTTGCACAGTAGACTTTGGACCTTTGATCTAGTACTGCAAATTTATAGAATAATAGGTAATACTACAGCAGATGGGTTCCACTGGTCAGAGGTTCAGACAGCAAACTAAACTAGCTGGAAGCTATGAAAGTTAGCAGTACATGAAAAACCATAAGATTTTCAGAAATAAAAAAATAATGGAAGTCAGCAAAAACATGAAAATGAGGTAATTTGCAGAATCCAGTGATTGAATGATTAATTCGTGTTTGAATGGGGCTGCTCCATTAGTGACATAATCAGATATTGCACCTGGAGTCGGATTCTTGGTGCCATTAAGAAGGATGACTGTAAGGGGGCAGGAAGGGAGGGCCACGAGGCTTCAAATGAGTTCATGTACTGGCAGTAATATGGTTTTTTATTTTTCCCACAAGGCTTGCACTCTTGACATTCAGTATCATGATCATCACTATCAAATGCAGCCGCATGATATGTCATGTGGCCAGGGGCACCACAACCCCACCCCTACAAGCGGGAATTTGTGATGCACCTGCAAATGCAGGAGCAACAAATTAGGCACGATCCGCCCACATAGGTTCCCCTTGTGGGTGGAAACCTTACCCAAGAGCAAGGAAAAAAATATAATCCCCCTAACCCTCCCAAAAATCCTTAGAACCATATTTCCATGGTTCTAAGGGGATAAAAGAACCACCCCCCAAAAAACAAAAACAAAAAAAAAAAATCAATTCTTGTTTTTGTTTCCAAAACTTATGAAAAATTTGGGGATTCTTCCTTGAACCTTTGGGCAATTGTTTGAGATTGTTGTTTGGGCATCATTTTGAAGGTTTAGGATGAAGATTCACCTAGTATTTTGAGGGATTCAAGTCCAAGGAGATTAAAACCTAGAAAGTTTTTTTTTTTTATCTATTTTGGGTTTTGTATCGGAATTTCGATCAACTTTTTCAGTAAGTTACATGTCTTACTACATTTTTTATGAAACGACATCTTCGTCCTCATCAAGTAACAAGGATTCGGCTTGGAAATATTTGGGACTTAACAAGCCAAGGGATCGAAATAGTGTTTTTGTATGTTATGTCAGAAAACAACATATTTGGGGGATATTTTCCAGCAAAAGCAACAGTTTGCAGGAATTATCGGGAATGTAAAGGTACGCTCTCAAGCAACGACGATTTTAGAAGAGAGATAAGAGAAGAAAAGAAAACAATGAAACAAAAAGAATTGTTGGATGAAATTCAAATATGTAATGATGAAGAACATGAAGACTTCATAATTGGAAGTGAGAATAGGGTTATAAGGGAGAGTGTTTTAAGTGTTGGTGAAAATGCAAAAGGTCTCTCCCCACGGGGCCAATGGATGCATTTTGTACCCCCACAACGTTTTTGGAAAGTTTCATGTCCTACTACACTTTTTCTAAAATAATGTCTGTCTTCATAAAATACCCAACATTTGGCATGGTAACATTTGGGATTTAACACCCAAGGGATTGAAATAGTGTTTTTTATATATTATGTCAGAACAGCATTATTTTCTAGCAAAAGCAACATCTGCCCAAAGCAACATCTGCCCGAATCATCGGGAATGTGAGGGTATGCCCTCAAACAATGGATGAGATTAAAAGAGAGATTATGGCATATTTGGATAGCCTATGAAAAGAAAAGAAAACAATAAAACAAAAAGACTAGTTGGATGAGATACAAATGTGTAATGATGAAGAATATGAAGACTCCAAAAGTTGGAAGTGGGCATAGAGTTGTAAGGGACAGTGTTTTAGGGTGTTGGTGGAGATGTTGGGCACAAAAGGGGCCAATGAATACATTTTGTACCCTTAAACCCGAAGTTGTGATAGATGTTGATAGGAGGAAAAAAGCAAAAGAAACCACACTTGAAAATAGATACATAAAAAAAAGAGGCATAACGTGTAAATACATCACCAAGTGGATTTTCCGAGCCGATATTCCTTTTAATACCACGCACGGTCAAGGCAATGAGGAATTCAGCAACGGGCTTAAACCTCTCCATTTCATGAGCCCAGGGAGCCTTCTTTTTGAAGGCTGCAATGAAAGATGTGAAGAATTTTCGAGTTCTCAAAGTGAAGGGTGGGAGAAATATGGGGTGACTGTCATGTGTGATGGATGGACTGATGGAAAATCTCAAGCATTTACTAATTTTTTGGTCGAT
Organism: Amborella trichopoda; assembly: GCF_000471905.2. The sequence continues at coordinate 4,059,709 of NW_006499728.1, read as the reverse complement.
TGTCCCTTAGGTACTTCTACGAAATCTATTGATGCATCATACAAATGTCACATGATGCAACCTACTTGTGCGGGTCAGTGGTCGTTGCATGATATTGTAAACTTTGTTGGGAAAGAGAACGTGGTACAAATTACACTGACAATGGTGCTAATTAATATGCACCTGAGCATCTCTTGACTTTGACGAGGAGGCACATGTTTTGGATTCCTTGAGCAGCTCACTATCTCAATTTCATGCTTGAGGACAGGGCAAAGACATCTATGATTAAAATGGCAATTGCAAAGGCTACATTTGTCATCAGTTTTAACTTTAGTCATACCCTAGTCCTAAGCATGACAAGAGAGCTAGCAAAGAAGAGACAAATAGTGAGAGAATGAGCCACTAGGTTTACCATGACATTTATCACTCTTTAAGCCTGTGTGAGCAAAAAGATCCCCTAAGGAGTATGTACACTTCAGAAGTGGACTAGAAGTAATCAAAGCATCAACATGGGTGAAAGCCGAAAAAATTGTTTCTAACACATCTTATTGGCCCCAAGTCTACTTTTTACTTGAAAACAATTCATAGTCCTTCGGTGAAAGTGCTTCAATTGATGGATGGAGATGTGAAGCTAATGAGACAAAATATGTCCCATACTTGAGATCGTACATAGGAGATGGGATACCCAGCTTTACCGAGCCCTACATGCAGTTGGGTACAGTTTGAATCCACCTATTCATTTCAAGAACCTTTCCATTGCATCAGATTTTATAATAAATGGATGGTTCTAGGCATAGTTTTCAAGATGGGATCGCAAAATTGATGTATTGGCCGATTTAGTCCAAAATAAAAACCGGGTTTGGTTGAAAACTAGTCAAAACCAATATTTGACTGGTTTTGACAGGTCCAACTGGCCAGTTTTGTCTAGTTAGAATGGCTTAACAAAGTTGGGCAGCTTTTTTTCGTAATCTATTTCACATTGTTAGACCGTTATCATATTATTTGTTCAAATTTTTAAAATCTAATCCATCCGATTTGATCATGATTGGATCAATTTTGATTGGCCCAAACTCCTGACTTGTTTGATGGCCCATCCAATCACAATTACTGGTTCTCTGATGTACTTGAGAGATTGCACCCTCATCCTTCTATACAAGATGACATCCAAAGTAGCGAGTTGATCAAGATCAAGTTGTGGTTAAGAACTTTAGACATTACATCATGATTCAGAACATGATACTACACAAGCAGGTCACCAAAAAAAGCATTCGAACTTTTAACTTTGAATTTTACATTAAACTAAAAATTGGTGACTTTATTGTTCTTTTTTTTTTTAATATTTTAAGTGTAATTGGTGACTTTATTGTTTCCTCTTTACTTTGTTATACTTGTATAGTTGGTGTTAAAATTTAATATTTAAAATCCCGTTGTGCGGCAACTCGAGCACATTTGAGCACGTACATGTTTATTTGCTTAGTTTTCAATTTTCTTGAATCTAGATTGTGAGAAAATTGAAATCTATCAACCATTGGTTAAGTAACATTTTTTCTCCTTTGCTTGTATCTTTGCTTTTTATTGCAGCTCCATACCAAAAAAAAGGAATCGGCTAGAGAAACAAAAGCTGATTGATCTTGGCTATGTCCATTATACGAGCACCCTAGGGAAAGATGCTTGAAGCACATGTAAACGGTGATAGAAAATCACCATGGAGCACATTAGTTTTTATGTAAATGTTTGGGATCTTTTTTGGTCACTAAATTATTGTAAGTTACAAAAGGTGTAAAAGGTGCCATTTGGCCTAAGGTTTTCCTTCTTGGGATTTCCTTTCTTTCTCTCTCTAGAAAGGATTTGATTCTTTTCGGTGAAGGGGAGGAAGGGAAAGAGGTCAAGAAGGTGATTTCTTGCCCCCTCTTTGTGGAGAGATCGTGTGAAGCTTACATTGCTCAAGTTCTTGGATCATCCGAAGAGAATAACAAGGTAAATCGTGTGTTTTGGGTGGTTTCAATAAGGTATTTTGGTGAGAATTTTTACTAGTTTTCTCCATTGAGAGTAACAATATATCCCCCTTGTAAATTTCTCATTGATAGTGGAATTTTTCTTATCGGCATGCTGTGGAGGTAG
>NW_006499728.1:4043858-4053897 GCF_000471905.2 Amborella trichopoda | reverse complement strand
TGAACCACGTTGTGGTTTGCACTTGATTTCCTCTTGTGATTGGGGTCCTCCATCTCATATTTATTTTTCCTGATTTTATTGCACACAATTACTTGGGCTTGTTATTAGATTATCGATTTCACATATTTTGGGTTTGAGTGTGTGATATTGGGTTATTAATTAAATTAGGGATTTGGGTATTTGAATTTTCAACAAGTGGTATCAAAGCATTAGTCCTTTTGAGTTAGATTCATGATTTCCTTAAAACCTTGAACGCTTTGAATCTCGTTACATCATTTGGTTCACACCTTGCACGCTTCGAATCTTGCTTTTGATACACCTACTGCGCATTTTGCTCTGGTCTCATTGCTCATATTGCGTCTCACTCTTCGACTTGCACGCTCTACTTGTTCGATTGACTTGAACCTGTCGGAGAGTAGACACCCTTTCTCGAGTCATAACCAAAGGAACCTTTCTCGTTCCTTGGAGTTTGACTTCTGCTTCACGACTTGCTCCTCGGTGCATATCGCTTCGCCTTGGTCCAACAAGGATTATATAAAGAATTATTAAAAAAAAAACAAACGGAATATGGCTACAATTTGATGGTGTTTCGCCAATAGGGTCTTATTCAATATAGTTGGAGAGAAGACAGCAAATGATTTGTGGGAGAAGTTGGAGAGTGTTTACCAAAAGAAATCTCTTAAAAATCAGATTCTACTAAGAGAAAATTGTTTAGTCTGAGGATGAAAGAGGGGACAAAAGTTGCCGATCATTTAGACACTTTCAATAATATTATTTGTGAATTTAAAAGTGTTTGCGAAAAATGAAAGATGAGGGTAGGGTAAGGTGGTAATGTTATTATGTACTTTACCAGAAAGTTGTAATAATTTAGTGGCAACTTTAAGTTGCACTAAAGAGGACTCACTTGACTTGAGAATGGTCTGTAGTACTTTGCATGAAGATGAACTTCGGATAAAAGCATCTATTGGAGAACTAAAATAAGTTCACATATCAAGGGGTCGTTCAAGTGAGAGAGGTAATTCTTCTCAAAATTCTTCAAATGGTAAGCCCAAAGGTTGATCAAAGTCTAACGGTCGGGAAAACAAGTTTGTTTGTTGGGGATGTGATAAAGCAGGTCGTTTAAAGAAAAATTGTGCGAAAAGGAAAGGAAATATTCGAAAAAGTAAGGGAAACCAATGAGTTCAAAAAAAAGGTAAATCAAGTGGAAGAATCTACACCCGATTTTATCAAAGATGAAGTTTATACCGTAGGATGCAATCCCGAATTTCATCAAAATTGGATATTGGATGGTGGTACTATGCGCGCACAAGTCATGGTTTAGTTCATATGAACCATCTGATGGTGGTTCCGTGTTGATGGGGAATAATTCAAGTAGTAAAATGGTCTGAATTGGCTCAATAAAATTAAGGATGTATGATGGAAGTATTCGCACACTTGAGAATGTTTGGCATGTATCAGACTTGAAGAAGAGTTTATTTTCCTTTTCTTTTTTAGATTTCGATGGCTATAAATTTACCAAGCGTGCTCTTGTTGTGATCAAGAGTGTTAGAGTTGGTAAGTTGTATAAATTATTGGGAAGCTCCATTATTGATAATGAGGCCAATTCCATGGTGGAGAGAGTAATGATCTTTTACGCTTATGGCATAGGAGGTTGGGCCACTTGAGTGAAACTATGGAGATTTTGATGAAGTTGAACCTAATTCCCACCATAAAACTTTGGGGAATCCGCATTTTGTGAGCATTGTGTCTATGGAAAACAACATGGACGTAGTTTCAAAACCGGAAGCATACAAGCAAAGGACTACTTGAATACATTCACTCGGATTTATGGGGGCCCTCACCCACTATGTCATATGGTGATGCATTGTATTTTATTTCTTTTGTAGATGATTTCTCAAGGAAGGTATGGGTGTTCACTCTTAAATAAAAGAGTGATGCATTTTTTGTCTTTAAGCATTTAAGGCTGAAGTTGATAAGAGTACGGGGTGCCACATCAAGACATTCCAAACCGATAATGGGAAGGAGTACAATTTCGATGAGTTTACAAAATTTGTAGAGGTAAAAGAATCAAGAAACACTTCACCACAATCTACAATCCCCAATGAAATGGTGTTGCGGAAGGATGAATTGCACTTTGATGGAGCGAGCTAGAAGCATGTTGAGCCATGCCGGATTGAAGCAAGAGCTATAGGCCTTTGGTGGCTTTGAGGGAGAAAGCACCCCAAGAGGTATAGTCCGGAATCCTTTGTGATGATTCTGATTTAAAGATTTTTTGTTGTAATTCTTATGTTTTAATTCCTAGTTGCCAAAAGAATAAGCTTGAACAAAAATCAAAGAAAAGCATTTTTGTTAGGTATAACAAAATTGTGTAAGGATATCGGTTATGGGATCCAAGTGCACAAAAAATAATTACAAGCTGGGATGTGCATTTCGATGAGTCCTCAATGTTGACAAGAGGTGTAGGAAAGGAGACTAAAGAAAAGGAAGAATCTCGAAATGATACCCACGAAAATGATTTTCAACCCTATGTTCTTCCATCATCTAGTAAAGGACATATATCGAAAGATGCAACCACAAGTGTCAATGAAGAGGTCATTGATGAAGAAGGGCAAGTTGGTGAATCAAGCGATTTCCATGAAGAAACTACACCATCCATGCCAAGAAGATCTACATGGATAGTTCTCCACCCAAGCATTTAGGGACTATGTAGAAGTACTACATGCTTCGGTGGTCATGAATGAAGAACCAAACACTTACCAAGAAGCTATGGAAGGGGATGACTCCATATCTTGGAAGAAGGCCATGGAAGAAAAAATGTTGGCACTCAGAAAGAACAAGCCTTGGATTTGGTAGAATTACCAAAAGGTAGAAAAACGGTTGGTTGCAAGGCTAGTTGCAAAGGGTTTTGTACAAAAGGAAGGTGTCGACTTGAAATTTTTGCATTGGTTGTCAAGTTAGACTCCATTAGGTTGGCGCTTGGGCTTGTTACATTACATGATTTCGAACTTAAACAAACGAACGTAAAAACAGCCTTTTTACATGGTGAACTTGAAGAAGTATATATACAACAACCACAAGGATTCTTGAATACAGAAAAGAAAGGCTAGTGTGCAAGTTGAAAAATCCATATATGGACTCGAGCAAGTATCAAGACAATGGAACAAAACTTTTGACATGTTCATGATTGGTCTTGGATACGAAAGGAGTGACTATGACTATTGTGTTTATATGGAATTTTTTAAATGATGGTTCTTATTTGATCTTTGTCTTATATGTTGACGATATGCTTTTGCATTTAAGGATAAGGCTAGAATTAATGAGCTCAAGGCATCTTTGAGCAAGAATTATGAAACGAAAGATCTCGGGCCAGCAAAAAAAATACTTGGAATTGAATGATGGAGGGGGGACTTTATCACTTTCACAAAAGAGTTTTGTGGAAAACATGCTTGATATTTGGTATGAGCAAGGCAAAAGCTAGTAAAGACTCCATTAGCTCCTCATTTCAAGTTGTCTTCCATGCAAAGTCCAAAGACTGAAGATGAAAAAGACTATGGCTAGGGTGTCATATGCAAGTGTTGTGAGAAGCCTAATGTTTGCTATGGTGTGTATTAGACCAGACATTGCACAGTCGATTGGTGTCTTGAATCGGTTTATGGAAAATCCCGAAAAGGCTCATTGGGAAAGTGCAAAATGGGTGCTTTGCTATTTGAGAGACACAAGTGATTATGCCATGACATTTAGCAAAGGCTCGAGACACATTCAAGGCTATGCCCCTATATTGATGCAAATTATGCCGATGATCTTGATAGAGGAAGATCAACTACCGGTTATGTTTTCAAGTTTGCAAATGGACCAGTAAGTTGGATGTCTAAGCTTCAGTTAACAATGCAATTGTCAACACTAAGGCCGAATACATGGCGGCAACAGAAGTAAGCAAAGAAGAAGTTCTTAAGGCTGAGTTGGGGATCAACTCCAAACCCATGGAAACATTATGTGATAACATGAGTGCTAGTAATTCGCCAAAAATTCGGTTTACCACAAGAGGATGAAGCACATATTGGTCTGATACCATTATGTTAGACAAGCTGTTGAAAATGGATTAGTTAAGTTGGTGAGAATGTGGCAGATATGCTCACGTAGACGCTTCCGGTTGAGAAGTTAGAATGGCGCTTAGCTTCACTAGGCTTCATGAAGAGGTAAACATGGGAATTCTCGACAAGGCAAGTAGGTGATTTACTATCAAAGTGGAGATTGCTAATGGTGATAGAAAATCACCATGGACAAATTTGTCTTTTATGTAAATGTATTGGGTCTTTTTTGGTCACTAAGTTACTGTAAGTTAAAAAAGGTGTAACAGGCGCCATTTCCCCTATGATTTTCCTTCTTGGATTTTCCTTTCTTTCACTCTCTAAAAAGGTAGGGTTTCCTTTTGGTAAAGGGGAGAAAAGGAAAGAGGTCAAGAAGGTGATCTCTAGTCCCTCCTTGTAGAGAGATTGTGTGAGCTTGTATTGCTCAAATTCTTGGATCATCCAAAGAGAATCACTAGGTAAATCGTGAGATTTAGGTGGTTTCAAGAAGATATTTTGGTGAGGATTTTCACCGGTTTTTTCCATTGAAGTAACATTATATCCCCCTGGTAAATTTCTCTTTGACAATGGAATTTTGCTTGCCGGCTTGCCTGTGGACATAGCCCTACAGGGTGAACCACGTAAAATTTGGTGTTGTGGTTTGCTCTTGATTTCCTCTTGTGATTGGGGTATTCCATCTCTTATTTATTTTACCTAATTTTATTGCACACGATAACTTGGGCTTGTTATTAGATTATCAATTTTATATATTTCGAGTTTGAGTGTGTGATACTCAGTGATCGGTTAATTTGGGGTTTCTTGTATTTGAATCTCCAAGAGCACATGGATGTGGACCCAATTGTATTAGATGAACCAGATGAACCAAGTGAGTTGATAGTACATCCACAATCAGAGCGGGTGTTCAATGATGAGTACCTTACTTGGTTGTATGCCGCGCAGCACTAAATCACGAAGGAAGAGAATTGGTTTGACATTGGCATCAGTTCCAGAGATTGAAGACGAGGAGGCTGACTCGCATGAGACACAGGAGGAAGAAGTGTATGTAAGGAGGACAATACTGATGATGAACCCAATGTAAGAGCAGCCATCCATCTCCGTTGCTTTAGTGCTTAGAACGTGCAACAATCCTTTGTTTTCTACTGAACGAATAAGATTCCTACCAAAAAATACACAGTACCCAGAAATGGACCTCTTTCAATCAAGGTCTCTTGCCCAATCTGCACTCGAAAAAGCCACAACAACTAAAGAATCTGCATGACAACATACATTGGGAGTATACTAATCCATCACTCATTGTACCTTATATTACCTTACTATTTGTTTGATTGCATCACCACATCAGCAACCCCTGCCCCAAATTCCCCTACACTCACCACAGAGCCAAGTTGTGTCTCAGCTTTTAACTCCAACAGCAGCAACCCCAGACCTTTCCCGACTTCAAACTCATGCAGTAGCTCTCTTTACTCCTGGCTCTTGCAATGATTTTTGCAATGCCCTCTCTTCTTCTGTTTACTGTAGAGCAATATTTTTAATAATGAACTTCTCGATGGATATTAGTTTGCTTTAAATTTTAGTCTCTCTCTCCTCGTTCTTCTCTCTTCTTTTCCCCCTTCTTTTCTCTTTCCCACCCTAACAAATACAAATGTAGTCTGAGCACCCAACTTGTGGGATGCCGTCTGATATTTCTTCTTCATGTAAGTTTACACCTTCTATTCAAAAATTAACCTTTCTCTCAAAAAAAATGTTTGTTTGACTGCATCCATATACCCCACTCTCAGTTCATGCTTGTATGGTGATAGATGATATGTGACAACGACAATGTCTAGCCTCGTGAACGTGAGGTATTTCTCAAAGCTCCAACAATGTTACATTATTGTCTTCGATCGTCATAAAGTTCAATGTCTTCTTCCTTTAGCTTTTGATTTATAGAAGCAGAAGTAATATTCGGCTTACATTCTTTCATCCTAATTCTACTAAGCAGGTCTAATGCATACTTTTTCTGTGAAGATCAATCAGCCTTCTCTTTTATCCATTTGTACTCCCAAGAAGTACTAAGTTCTTCCAAGATTTTCACTTGAAAGCTCGTCAAAGTAGACTTAATCTCTCTTATGTGTTCCTCTGAATTTCAAATTATCATAACGTCATCAACATATAGAAGTAGTATTGTTATTCCATGTTTCCTAATGTCAATGAAAAGAAGGTAATTATATTGATTTCTTGAAAATCTCGTCTGAAAATCTTCCAAACCATGCCGTTAATGCCTTTTCTCAGCCACCTATAACTCAGCGGCTACATCACATATACTTCTTCCTTCAAGTTACCATGGAGGAACACATTCTTCACATATAGTTGATGTAATAGCCAACCATGTGTCATAGCCTGAGAAAGAATGAGTCTAATCATCCCCATTTTGACTAAGGGTTTAAGGTCTCGTCGCAGTCTAATCCATGCTCATAGTATATCCTTTTGCTACAAGACGAGCATTGAAATAAGGATGCCTTACCATACAACATGAAATAAGGGACTTTCCACCAATTGCCGTAAATGGTAGCCAATTTATAACATATATAGTGGTGTGAAATCGCTCATTCCATAACTCAAGAGGAACTCCACATGTGCATTATAAAGAGTGCACTCCCCACAATGTGCCTATATTTTCTCTCGGCCACACGGTTCTGCCTCAGTGTACGTGGGCAAGATTTTCAGTGATTTATTCCATGATCAAGAAGGAATTCATCACCACCATTGCTTTGGAAAGTATATTTGAAAAGTATATGTTATATTTTTTTTCATTTTATATTTGAAAGCATATGTAACTTCAATATTGCAGCTGTTATATTTCGATAAGTGTGTTATACAATGGGCAATGAAGCAGTTAGTGTCATATAATGGCTTCATGTTGTTAAATGGGAGCCAATTCGTATGCCCCTCATTCCAGAAATCATACTTCCAAAGTATCAAGCTAAATCAGGTATACCTTATTAAGTGTCTAAAGCAATAAACTTGTCTTCACTCTTCCTAGATTATTGTTTTAAGCACATATTTTAAAGCCCATTTGCACCTAGATTCAACATCTAATATTGCATATCTATTACCTTAGTGCTATGGCAGTTGATTGACATGACAAATTAATCCCGGTCATGGAAAGATCCGTGCTTGCATAGTGGCGTGTATCTCTGGTTGTTAATCCTTATATATGGTTTCTTTTAATTTTAAATTAATTAAAAGGGGTGGTTTTCTCTCAGAAAGCAGCATTTTACAAGCACCAGGCTAAGAAGGTCAAAATCCCTTTATCTAGGATTCTTTAGATACTAAAGAAACTTGTAGTTTATAAATTCAATTATACTCGAAAGACTTGGCTAGACAAAGACCCCAATATGTAAAATGTTTCAGAAACTTGGCCCAAGGGCTTTGCAATGGTTCTACAGAGCACTTAACAAGCTAGGAATCCATGGAATCACATAGGAAAAATTCCAAAATGACAGATCCATAATCTACTACTTTACAAGTACGATGGGAAAAGTCGTCATTCAAACTCTTATGAACTCATTTAATCTGGGAACTTATCAATTTTGTTAGCATTCGAGCGCTACAAAAAGCAAGCTACCCTACAAGCAGAATCCCACTAATTATAGTACCATAAACACCAAAACAAATCTAAAAAAATAGAATCATATAGGACAATGCTCCTTCTTCAATGCTATGCGCAGCGCATCAATGCTATATAACGAGTAATCGTTCTAAATGTATTATTGATTTACTGTTCAAGTCAACCAGCTCAGAGTTAAATGTATTACTGATTTATTGTCAAGTCAATCAGTTCAGAATGAAAAGGAAAACAACTAAACTTGTGGCCCAGCAACAGCAATATTGAAAGAGCCAATTCAAAAATCCGAAACATAAAGATAACAAGGAAAACAAATGAACAGACAGGTAGTCAAGAAAACATCCTAGGCACAATTCAATGACCGAAAAAGAAGACCCAAAAAGAAGAAGAGATAAACAGATGGGGGCAACTAATCAAAACAAAAGTTAATGATTAGAAGAAACGAACAGATAAGGAGAATAAATAAGGAAATATTAGGCACAACTCAATAACCAGAAAATAAGAGAAAATACTAATGCATAGATCAGGGTGACAAATCGTATAAAAAAACCTTATCAAAAGAAACAAACAAATCATGAACCTTAGAAACAATATTAGGCACTATTCAATAACCTGAAATAAAGGGGAAAAAAATAAGAAATATATAGATGGGGACAACTAATTAACACATAAGGAAACAATCAATACAAATGAACAGGTGGGGCAACTAAATAACCAACATAAGGAAACAATCAATACAAATGAACAGGTAGGGCAACTAAAAAACCAATCTCAGGCACGCTTCAATAACCAGAAAAAAGAAGAAACAGAAATACCTTTGAAACCAAAAATGGTAGCTCCTGCAACAAAACCACCAATTGCTCCATTAACAAAATCCTTCTTCATCCTGTATTTCTCCATCAATTGCTCAACACCAATATAAACTCCACCAACTGCAGCATAAGTAGCCCCATAATCCCCCATCAATTTTGCAGTCCTTATGAGACCAGGAAGGGCCACATGTCTCTCAACCCTAGGCACATCGTGCCAGGAAGCAACCACAGTTCCCCACACTGTCCCTGCAACTAACCCCATGGTTGCTCCCTTGATCGTCTTCATCACTGGAGTATCATCATCTGATAGGTATCCATACTCCAAAGAATCCATGGCTTTTATCGTCTATACTCCCAATCAATTGTTTGGAAAACTCAAAAATGTTCCTAATGAATCAATAGAGAAAGAACCCTAAATTTACCTCTGTTTTCTCGTACGTGAATGCAAAGAAACAGCGGAAAATTGGAGAAAAATAAAGATTTAACCATTTGCGAAGCTCTGATGGTTTCAAATAGGAAAACGAACCAAACAAGTTTTCAAACATATGAAAGAATTTAGAAATCATAGCAATAGAAGTCTGAATTCAAAGAAAAAGTGGAGATTCATTTGTTCATAACAATCATCCTATTAAATGTAAGAGAAATGGTACAGGTAGACTTACAGTGAAACGAAGAATTAGAGCTTCTCCCTTCATATACAGTAGTCGTCGGATTGAGAGAGAAGATAGAGAGAATACTTTTTATTGGGTATAAAATGGATTATTACATTTAACCGACCTTATTCTTAGAAAGATTCTTGAAAAGGCCGTGAATGAGTTCATATGATTACTATTAAAGTTCCAAAACTAACAACGAACGGCCTATTAGCTCAGTTGGTTAGAGCGTCGTGCTAATAACGCGAAGGTCGCAGGTTCGAGACCTGCATGGGCCACAGGGAAATTATATATTCATTTAAATTTCTAATTTCTTTTCCTCTTTTCAAGTTCATTTAATTAATTTATTTTCTTTTTTAGTTCTTTAAATTTATTTATTTCTTTAGTTCTTTCAATATATTTTTTTATTTTTAGTTCTTTTAATTAATCTATTTTCTTCTTTAGTATTCATTTAAATTTCTAATTTCTTTTCCTCTTTTCAAGTTCATTTAATTAATTTATTTTCTTTTTTAGTTCTTTAAATTTATTTATTTCTTTAGTTCTTTCAATATATTTTTTTATTTTTAGTTCTTTTAATTAATCTATTCTCTTCTTTAGTTCTTTAAATTTACTACTTTTGTTTAGTTCTTCTAATTTATTGTTTTTTTTAGTTCTTTTATTTTTTGACTTATTTTTTTTTCTTTTCCAGTTTTCTTAAATTTTTTTTTCTTTTTTAATTATTTTAATTAATTTATTTTATTTTTTAGTTCTTTCAATTTATTTAAATCTTTAGTTCTTTTAACATATTTTTAAATTTTTCATTCTTTGAATTTATTTTTATTTTTTTATTTACTTTTATTTATTTTACTTTTTTAGTACGTTTAGTTATTATTTCTCTTT
>NW_006499728.1:4009442-4025914 GCF_000471905.2 Amborella trichopoda | reverse complement strand
AAGATGATTCTGAGGCCACCCTATCCCAGCCATATTATTCACATATCGAGTCCCAACAGCAACAGTGTAGGGATGAGCACAACTGTGCAGGTGAGCATGAAGGATGGACAATCTTCGGGGATTTTAGATTGGGAACACAACAAAACACTAACACTCAGGGATTTGGGAATAGTCAAACGCCTGCTAATATCGATGATTCGTTTTTAGATCGAATCAATGAATTGTTAAACGAATTCAATCAATGGCACCAGCGTGACCAAGAAGAACAATAACGTCGTCTATCATTTTATTTTTAGATCATATGTTACTAATTTTATACTTTATTGTAATCCATGTATGTTGATATACTTATTCCATGATAATTATATGTTTATCCTTCTGTGTGATGTAAATTAAATGTTGAATGGCGGTTCATGCAGGGAAAGAACATATCAATATTCGCATATTCATTCAAAAACATGAAAATTCTTAATGGAATACCCTCATTTCTTATTGAATTCCTAAAAAACAATATTTACAATGAATTTTAATAATTTTTTCGGATTTTTTTTTAAGCTTTATTCTGACCGATTCACCGGATTCCCGATCCGGATCGCCGATTCGCCGATCCGGATCGGTTTTTTGGAAGCCTGATCTGGGTCACCGATCCGTTTTTTAAACCATTGGTTGCAACATTTATTTGTAGAAGTAAAGTTGTCATGTTCTACACCTGCATAATATAGTTAGGTAATGTAGATTGAACACTTTTTTTAAGATAATATAATAAAGCAATACTCCTTTTAATATACTATTAACTTTACAATGTTTAAATAAAATAGATAGTGTAAATTACTGCAACCTACTTCTATAAGTAAGATTGACACCTTATATAAACTTTTTCCTCTCAAATTTGGACTAGGTAAGATACGCTACTCTATAGTACAAGATATCATGAATAGTTCAAGACCATATACCCACCCATAAATTTCCAGGGCCTTATTTCCAAAAGCTTGATGACCACTTTCTACATGATTATCTTGTTTTTCCCTACAAGATTATTTTTTTTTTTGGAAATTTATCAAGTGACATCTAATATTTGGGCTATTTACCAATATAAAAGTTTCTTGAGTCAGGGGAACCATGCATCATCTAGCTATCCAACGTTCATCTTTAACAACTAAAATATTGAATATATGGTGTAAAAAGGTTAAAAAAATATTTCTGCATTTTAAAATTTTAATTTTCTTTTCGTTTTCAGGATCATCATGCCTTAGATCTTGGCTCTGTAAATAATTTAGATCCAAAATCCAACTCTAAGATGGACTCTAAAGAGGGGGGCGTATTTGCACTGATGAGTCGGCGGACTCATAGAAACCCCATCCTTTCACATTTTAATCATGCTTCAGATAACCCATCATCATTCTAATCAAATTGTAAATACTGCATCGCACGCATCAAAATGAGTTTTGAAATTTATATAATTACATCTAAGGTAAAATATTAAGTTGTTCAATTTTTAGATATATTTTGATAACATATTATGTTCCACATTATAATTCACAAAAAAAAAAAAAACCCTTTTTCTGCATGACACGATTCCCCATGCCCTTCCATAACATACACCACATGGCATGCACCTACCCAACCGACCAAATCTTTCCACAATAGTATCTCAATTTTACTTGTTTTGGAAATAGAAAACACTTAACCAAAATAAAAAAGGTGTAAAGTTTATCAGGATAGGATACGTGTTCTCCTTATCTGATAGATCTATCTTGGCATGGGACATCACGAGAGAACACCAAAAAAAAAAGAAAAAAAAAGAAATGGAAAGGACATTTATGTCTCTTTATGATATTAAATGCAGCATCAGACGTCAACAGACCCGTAACATTTATTTATTTAATTCTTGATTGATTGATTATTCAAATTTACTGTTTTCTTATTGCGAATCATCATCAATGCTTGATAATTTATGAGAATTGTTGGGACCATTGCCAAAAATTATCGAGCAATAAGGGTGATTTTGTTGTACGGCTTTACACATGCATTTTCTTTTCTTTTGCTCTATGTTTTAAAATTTGGATTGTTGGGCCAAGTCATTCATCAGATTGGATTAAAAATATTTGAAAATTGACGGTTTAAAATTGAGTTACAAGATACACTATTTTTATAATTTGAAATCCATATTTTTCTTGTATCCATGTACTTTTGTATTGAGATTATCAATTTGAGGATATTTGAGCATAAAAACAACTTCTTCTAGTGAAATTTTTGATGTGGGCTCTAATTTAATTGTTTAGAGCTTCGACTTTATATAAACTTTTTCCATGTATATAAAGGGTTGGTTTTAGGGAAAACCGCTCAAGAACCCATACCCTCCGGAAACAAGTCGCCCCAACTAATTTTTATTTGGATCGACGATCTAGATCGAAAATCGTTCGCATTTTATACCCATGCTTTTCACGCATTGAAAAATGGACATAATTTATGTTTCCATCATTATACCTCATAGATGCGATTGATTGTTGGTGAGGCGTCACCATTGGAAAAAAAAAGATAGTTCGTAACGAGTCAGAGCATCAAATAATTGATTTGATCAATTATAGTTCTCGGACTTCTCATGGAGTCTAATTTTCATATAATTTACAAGCCTGTCACATCGAATATTATGAGCCCAACTAGAAGTATCCATGGATAATACTATTCAGCATCTTATCTATTTGCGACTATTTCAATCATAATCAGGCGTACTTTGAAAGGTATTTTAAAATTCTATAAACAAATATGGGTAGAATGCTAAGTAGTAGACTTTTCATGGGTACTTTAATATTTATCTTAAAAACAATTATACAAACTAAAAATAGGAAAACTTTATTAAAGTATACATAAGAGATGTTCTATTCAGCATCTAATCTATTTGGTCATGCGTATTTTGAAGGCTATTTTAAAAGTATATAAATAAATATGGGTAGATTGTTAAGTAGTAGAATTTTCATGGGTATTTTAATATTTAATCCCATAAACAGTAAAACAAATATGCTCTCAAAATATTGGACAAAATGTGTATACCCCAAATATTCCATTTACTTGAGTATGGGCCGTTGACATTGGGCAATATTGTAAGCTCTTCGATTTATAAAATCTTTATCTTCTTACATTTAGGATTCAAATTATAAAATATTTATCTTCTTACATTTAGAATTCAAAGGATATTAGGTAAAATTGGCAAGACCAGTACACCGCAATCCGTGTGCCCACAATCCGAACCTTTTTACCTTTGGAAAATATTTTGGAAAATATTTATATAAGGATGTAACCTTATATTGTAAAAAAAAAGCCACGACTCAAATATCCATAAAAAAAAAAAGTTGTTTCGATGTTGAAAATCTAATTGATCATCTCAGCCTAGAGATATATGGATATAAAAAAGAATAGATTTTAAAGTCCAAAAAGTCGAATATCTTGTACTACATAATCTAAATTGCTCAGTTTCAAGATTTTCAACTGTTTGTAGATATACTCTTACTATATCAGTTTTTGAGTCTTAAATTTCATAATTAGATATGAATTAGTTTTTCACACCATCCTTCAAATTGACACCAAAATTACATCTTTCAACCACACACACGCACAAAAGACATCCTCTCTCTTTCTTTGGGTTACTGCATCAACCATTCTACATCTGCAAAAAATGAGGATCTACTAGACTATGGAGAGAGAGAGAGAGAGAGAGAGAGATCTCCATTTTTTGAGAAACTCGAGAAATCTTGGCCGGGAGAGGGGATAGAAGAAGTTTTGGGTACAAAAATGGCTTGGGAATAGGCCTTTTAAAGGTGCTATTTCCTTATTTCTTGAAACGGCAGTTGAGGTAAAAATAAAGGGAAAGATAAATAATACAGAAAATTAAAAGAAGCAAAAACACAAGATTCATGTGGTACAACACTGCCTATGTCTATGGGGCAGCAAACCTTTTCTTTTATTAATTAAAAAAATCATAAAATCACAGTGCAAGCATGGAAAATACAAAAGTTTATAAGCCCTCTCTTACAAGGCCCAAAACAAGATTCTTCTCTCTCTTGAACAATTACGAAGATAATTCACCATTTTCTCTCTTTTCCTTGCACATAATTTCTCTTAACAAAACATCTTTCTGTGAAGAGAAACACTCTTCTCTCTCTTGAACAATTACGAAGATAATTCACCATTTTCTCTCTTTTCCTTGCACATAATTTGTCTCTTAACAAAACATCTTTCTGTGAAGAGAAACACCTAGGGAGATACCCATGTAATACCCCTTTCCTAGTAGTCTTAGGTTTCCTATATCTGTGGGACTAAATTGTAGGTATTAGAATTCTAATAGGAATACAAAACCTTCCCTAAAATAATGAGATTTTAACTAATCCCCCGTATAATATAAAACCTACGAAACATGGGCTTCACGGTATTAACATCTCACATTTGAAGGTGTTTTTCGATAATGAACAATTAGTTCCAAAAAATTGCTACCCACCAGAACCACAAATCTCAAGGAAATCCTATACCAAGTGAACTTCCCCAATGAGTTTCGATTATCACTGGTATGAATTTTTTGCAATAAAGTTCTTTCACCTTCTACTACATCATGAGCAAAATGATACTAAACATCGATATGCTTAGTTTTATCATGGAGGGTTGGATTCCTTACTAAAAACAAGCGACTGTAGTTATCACAATAAGGTGGCATTCATTTTTGCGCAATTCAAAATTCACTAAATAACTTGTTTAGCCAAATTGCTTTTTTAGATGAATAAGTAAGTGATATGTACTCAGCATTTGTAGAAGACAAAGCTACTACAAACTGCAACTTCTATAACTAACTAACTGCAACTTCTATAACTAACTAACTGTAGCACCTCTCAAAAATGTTGATAACTAACTGTGGCTCCTCTCAAAAAATACATGGTAGGCCTTTTTTTTTATCCAAATCACTTGCAAAATTTGTATCAACATAATTGACAACTTTTAAATCTATTTCACTATAATAAATACCATAATAATAAGTTCCTTGCAAATAACAAAGGATTTATCGTAACTAAGATTAGCCCTATATTTGCTAACAACCAGTATTGTAATGGTCACTTCGGAGTCTGCTATGTCTGATCTAAAAAGTGAAATAATTCGGTGCTTCAGCTAATTCGGGAGAAAACTTCAAGCTTTTTATTTTTATTTCTATTTTTTTTTTTATAATTTTAAAGGAGATATTTTTATAATTTTATAAAATAAATAAACTTGTTACAAATGAAATATATAAAATTTTAATATAAACTGATATTGAAATGTCGGACAACATCCGGTGACTTAATGTCGGTTGGCCTTTCAAGAAAACCTTACCGAAATTACAAAGAAGGTCAGTCAACCCACTTATTTTTTATTTTTTTCCAAAATTGGCCCTTGATCTGAGGATGAAATCTTTGGTCCTAATTTTATTTTATTTTTTAGTTTTTTCGTTAGTAGGGTAGTGGCTTAAGCTTTAGGGTAGTGCCCTACTAACAAAAAAAATTAAAATTCAGTTTGAGGATGTCCTGGGACTAAGGGAAAATTTTGAAAAAAATAAAAAAAAATAGGTTGACCGACCTTCTTTGTAATTTTCACCTATAAATGAAGCATTTTGTATTTTAGAAAAAAATTTAGGATTTGTTCGTAAAACTCTATATATAATGAAAGAACCACCATAATTGAAAATGTTGTATTTTATAGGTGTTGTGAAAGTGCTTTTGAAAATGTACATAAGGGAAAATAATGTAAAGGCATATGCTTTGGCAATGAGAGGTATATGAGTGTAATATATATATATATATATATATATATATAGCGGAGAGAGAGAGAAAGAGAGAGAGAGAATGAATGATTTTTTACAGAAGAGGGTGCTTTAGGAGAAAATAGGATGTACAGTGTACAACTCTAAAACATGAGCTGTTTTGTCTTCGTACCAGTTGTGGATCAGTGTGGGTTTTTGGTGGTCCACATTGGTCGAGAAAATCGTAAGTATTTTTTCGTTCAATTAAATCCATACGGTACGGTTGTCAAAGAAAAGAGAGAACAAGTTTATCTTCTGAAGAGAGAGTAGAATCAAAGAGAAGAGAGCAACTTTATGAGGAGAGAGAGAAAGAGAAGAGAGAGTAGAATCAAAGAGAAGAGAGCAACTTTATGAGGAGAGAGAGAGAGAGATCATGTGATTAAAATACGAGGGGAGAATGATTGATCATTTGATTACAATATGAGGGGAGAGAGATAATTTCCTCTCGTTTGTGTCACGTTTTTTATGAGAGAGATTCGGATTCGATTTCCGTGTCGCACTCTATTTCCTCGTTGGTGCCATTATCGTTTCAAATTTTCTTAAAAATAAAAAGCTCGAGGAAGAAACATGGAAAATTACTAAATCCCCCAGGTTGGATGTTCTCTTTACAATTTTTCTTATTAAAATCTTCCTTACAAACCACTACTCTGCACAAGTGGGTCGAGTACCCCTCGCAATAGGTCCCTCGTACTGTAGCAGAAAAAATAGTTAAAAATTTATCAAAAGTTCAAAAATTAAGAAATATATGTTTTAAGTAAAATTAAGATCAAAATTAATTTTAAAAAACAGTAAAAAATAGATATTAAAAAAATCAATTTTTAACTGGGGTTATTTTTTAAATAATCCAAAGAAGATGAAAAAAATGTAAAAATAAGTATTTATGGTCAAAATATTTTTCAATATTTATAAAAATGATAGGAAACATAAAAAACATATCACAAATAAATTCTTTATTTTTTGAGATATTTATGATTTTTTTAATATCCCCCAACGGGAAACCCAACTAGCAAAAACTCGAGCTCGGACCGACCGAGTAGTCAAACACTATTATGATCCATTACTTCAACATATTTCTTTTTCTCACTTGTCCTTAGAGTAGGTTTGAGACCAAAAAAAACAAAAGCAAAAAAACGAAGGAGGAAACACGTAACATGTTATTTTTCTTTGCCTCTGTGAAGATATGAGAGAAGGGTCGCATTCCATGTGGTCCACCACTAAGGAGGGTACGGCCTCCATGGTTTGATTGACAAATATTTAATGAAACGTCGAAAAAATGTTTTTACCTAGGGCTGCCAATGAAGATTCCATCTAAATAAAGTTTTTTAGCAATGAGCCGCCCTACATTCCATATGAAAAACGTTTTTACTTGGGGCTCGCAATGGGTGTGGCCGCTAGAGGGTTGGGCTAGGGCTAAGGTAGGGCCCGGGCCAGGGCCAAGGCCACGACCACGATGCAGCTGCCCGAGCCTAGCTTTCTTTTTGCTTAATTTTTGTATTTCTAACCTGCTCAACTTGGACGGGGCTAGGGCTTTTGGCTTAATTTGGACTCAGGCTAACCGTATAGGGACTAAGGCCAGGCTGAGGCCAAGACTGGCTCGGCCCTCAACCCCACCCAATTGCCAGCCCTATCTTACTGCTTCACAAAGACACTCGCTCTACACACGTACATGCTGCCCTCCCGTAGGCGAAATGTTGAACTCTTTCTCTCAACTTGTGACTAACCAGAGTGAAAAGGGTTAGCCTACATAAGTACTCTTACACGCTAAGATTCTAGAGCAAATCTTACTTTCATTTAACACTTTCTACGAATGTAACCAGACTCGCCTCGCCTCGGCCAGAGGACCTCTACTCAGCCCAGTCTTGCCAAAAGGCTATAAAGAAATAAAAATTAAATTAATTTTTTTTAAAAATAAAATATATATTAAAAATAAATTCAAACAGTTTAAAAAATATAATTTATATATTTTAGGGGGCCATAACCAATTTAGGGGCCATAGCCAAACGACATTTAGGCGCCTTGTTTCAAACCCGGAGCATGTTTTTTCTCAAAAAAAATTCTCTTGCTCGTAATCTGTAGCAAATAGGAGCAATTCTTTATTTTTCTTTCTGAATATTAACAACTATAGGATAGTTTATGGTTCAACTTAAGTGCGTTGGTGCCAAATGATGAAACTACTTTTCTTGTTGTGACTTCGAAACTGCAAAAATGTGTTTTTATATTAAAATCTCTAACTAACAAGTTGTACTTTGGTAATTTTACGGATTTATATTAGTTGGCCAAATTACAATAGTGTTCATGATTAATTGGGGTCCTCAACTCAAAACAAGTAATTTTCATGTAAAAATACATTTTTAAGGTTCTAAATAAGGAACAAGCAAGGTAATTTCATCATTAACTTAATTTGGGTGACCCTAGCCGTAGCAGTAGCTGTTATTGAAGAAAAAACATATTATGAATTCGGTGTCAAAACAAGTGGGGTATTTGTATCACTTTTCTTACTTGATCACTTAAATTGGCCCAAATGAAAAAACCTAAACAAAAGCAGTTCTATATGTTTTCTTGAGTAACTTCTCCCATGTTTCAATTTTGTCTTTTACAAAAGCGTTTATTTACATTTAATTTCATCTATCCCCATTTAATTTCATCCATCCCTCAATTGTCAGGTAGTAATAGAATACTTGTGCTGCCAGTTAAACACATGGTAAAATTATCCCCATCAATTATTGACATTGACTAGATGAAGTGGTATTATTGAAGCAATATTTTGGGAATCACACCTAGTGACCAACCTATCGTCGGTTGATACATATCGTGCGAAACCAGCACATGCTCGAATATAAAAGATAATGACTCAGTTTTTTATGAGTCCCCTACTTATACTATTCTCGTGCAGGTTTCCTCTAACATCTATTTTTTAATGTAGATCTTGGATCTGAATTTATAGAGATCCATGATTTATTGATGATCATCAATATAAAAAATAAAAATAAATAAAATTTTATAACATTTTTTCGCTATCCATTGGATAGGAATGCCTAGTTGTGGAGATCCATCTCTATATTAAAGATGGACGTTTGTAACTCCGAGGGCGAATGAGCCTGACGCACGGCACACTTTTCCAAAAGACGAAGTATTAGAAAATGGGTGACGTTTATATAAGGTGCCAAGAACCGCCCTCAGGTGAACCTTAAAATCTTATTAAAAGAAATATTTTTAGTGCCAAAACTCTTATTTTATCATTCTCTAAAGTCTATTTATCACCCTCATAATGAAGTTAAAAGCTAAAAAAATAGTGAAAATCTAGCAGATCTATGAGTATTTAATTTTTTTGATAATGGATAATTTAAATAATATATTATAAGATACATTATTTTTAAAACTTAAAATTTAACTTTTTATAACTATCGATATCAAAATGATCAATTGAAAAATTTTCTAGTGATGAAACAGGTTTTTGAGGTGCCCTTTACTTCAACGGTATAAGGTTGACACCTTATATAAACCTTTTCAAAGTATATACATTCCGTTAATGGAGTTCTCAAAACAATTTATGGCGTTTGCTCTCTTTTTATAAACATTTGTGATGCCATTTACTAAATGTTTTGAACGTATTGCACGTGCCTTGAAATGTATAATTGGAAATGGAAGGCCATAACAATAGTAGTGGGTATTGCACGTGCCTTGAAATGTGTAATTGGAAATGGAAGGCCATAACAATAGTAGTGGTCTGGTCAATGTGAAGACAAGAACAATGGGGACCGTCCATCAAATTTTCAGTAAAATAATCACAGCCACAAAAAGCCAAAGTCCATTCCGTCCATAGAACGCGTGAATCACATATCATTTACTTTCTAATGAATGAGCAACCAATGCAGGGCACAGGACACTGAATAATTAAAAAAATACTGATTTCTGTTAAGATTTTTGGCAGTAGCTCTTAAATGAAATGAAAGATGGAAAGGAGATGAGTATTAGTAGATATTTATTTAACATTTACCGTATTTCTTAATTTAGATTAGTTTTTATCATTACCATTTTGGGTGTGATTTCTAAAAGATTACCTCCTTATACTGTAGAAGTAAGGCATACCTCATATATCGTTATGTGTCATAATCTTTATAAAGGTTTAATTTATTTTTATCTCTAATTATAAAATTTTAAATTTTAAAATTGGTATAGATTGAGTAGATCAATAAACACTTTAAAATAGATGGTTCAGATAACTTATTAGAAAATGCATTCTTTTTTGAACTTGGAGTCCTTCGTTTTTTTATGTCCATACATCTCGAGGTTGAAATGATTAATTGGAGGATTCTCTAACACCAAAACACTCTCTTCTATAGGTTTCTTTTGGTCTATTTTACTTTAATAGTATAAAGTTACAGTCTTATATAAACATTTTCTTTTTATTTTCAGTCGTATTTGAAATGTAGATATAGAGAATTAATATTATTGGATGTAGACAATGTACAAAATTTTAGAGATTGATGGGCAAACGGCAAAGGGGATTTCATCTATTGAAAAATGTATATATTTATATATTTATTAGGGATTGCTTACAAATAGACAATTTATCTTTTGTATATAGAGGTTACAATCATTTTCACTCATTAGGTATTAAATTTGATGATTTGGGGTTCGTTACAAGCTTAATAATTTTTTTTTGGAATTTTGTATCTATTCAATGATACTTTTATATCCAGTCATTTTGAAATTTAAGAGACAATAATAATTATGACTTTTATTTTAAAAAAAAAAAAACTGCGAGATGCTTTTTTTTTTAATAAATTGGATATTTAAAGTAAAACTTTTGGGGGGAAAGTTTTCCTTCCTCCACATCACTTTTTGAATCTAAAAAAAAAGAAAAAAACAGATGAGATTCATATACGGTATCAATAATTCGATTGTTTATAGTCTAGGCTCTTTACAAACCGCACCCAAATAACAATCACCTTTATCCTCTTTCCACGAACAAAAATCCACTGTTGTGCCCAAGGGAGGAAGTAGATATTATCCTCCATAAAAGGAGGAATCTTTTAGCAATCATAATATATACCATTCATCTATTCGCCGAAATGCACCGAAATCTGAAGCCAAAATTTGATTTGCAGAAACTTTGAACTTAATTCGGGAAGGACTGAAAACTTTTCATTTTCAAAGGGACATTAATGACGTAAGCAAGATGGAGTTGGGGGTGGAGCTTGTCTATATATAGGTATGAAGTGAGGTTAGTAGAAAAGTGCAGCCAATAGATCCCAAACCTGAGTTCACAGGGTTGATCAAAGATGATGAACTCACAGGTCCAAGCCGGTTCACGCTCAGCCTTATTAGTGGTTCCGAATCCGATTTTGAGGCCGAGCCGTGACTCGTTGGTCCGGCTCAATCGGCCGGGATCATGGCCGGGAAACCGCCGGAAAGTGGGTATGGGCAAGGTCTTTGCGGTGATATGGGACCGTTCGGTGAGCAAGAAGACGGGGGACAACGTGATCACGGTGAAGGCGAAGGCGACGGTTAAGGTGACGGTGGGCGGGGAGTTGACGAACGTTGGGTTGGGCAGAGGGGTGGGTGATTTATTGGAGGTGTTGGGGAAATCGGTGAGGTTGGAGCTTGTCAGTGAAGAGTTGGATCCTCGTAAGTGGAAATCTCTCTCCCCCTCTACCACATTGTATTGTATGGAAACATGCTTTAGGAATTTTTTCTATTTTTGTCAGTGTGTGTGGAGAAAATATCAAAATTTACAGAGGTATTCTTCTGTTTTTGTCTATAAGTGGAGAAAATATCAAAATTTACAAAGAGTGAGTGAGAGGAGGATATCAAAACCTTATTGAAGGTCCTCTCTGAGTTTGTGCTTGTGTCTTAATGGTATTAATTTTTTTGTCTTTTTTGCATTCTTGTGTGCATGATTTGGAGATATCTTATTTTGATTTACCTCTCTCGCTTCTATCTCTTTTTATCTCTCGAGAGTTGTAAAAGAATCCTTGTGTTTTCAGAAACGGGGCTTGAGAAGCCGACGATGAAGGGGTATTTACACAGAAAAATAGGCCTCAATGGCTTGGACGTGGTGGAGTATGAGGGTGAGTTCAAGGTGAGCCCCAGTTTCGGGGCAGTGGGCGCGGTGTTGGTTCGGAATGAGCACCACAAAGAGATGTACTTCGAGAGCATAGTGCTCAATGGATTTGATCAAGGCCCTATCCAAATCACATGCAACTCATGGGTTCATGCTCGCAGTGATAATCCCGAGGATAGGGTTTTTTTTTCTGACAAGGTAGGAGAGAGCTATATCTTTTATTTTTAGGTTTTATTTTTTGATAAATTTATGGTTTAAAAATATATCTTCTAACCCTTTAATCATTTTAAATTTATTTTTTAATCTAAATAAATATGAAGGAGACTTGTTATTTTTAAATCCAATCTTTTTTCTCTCATTACTCATATACCTTAAATTTCTCTATTTTTTTCTCTTCCTATCTCTCTCATACTTTCTCCTTCCGTGTTTTTTTTAAGCACATCTCTGTCTCCTCCAGGTGACCTCTAACCTTCATGAAGTCCTCTGTCTATCTAAAAATTGAGGAGAGTGATTTTTAAAAAAGGCATGTTTTTTATTTATTTATTTAACTTAAAAAATAAATTTAAATTAGCTTAAGAGTAAAAATAAATAAAATCTAAAATTTTTATGCAAGACATCTTTTAAAATCTTGTAATATGAAACCTAAAAATAAAAGTGTATGAAGATATTTTTTAGATCCATGTATATTTTCCGGAACAATCCTCTCTGGGGCAGAGTAAGGGCAGAGTAATAGTGAAACCAAAGGCCATGTTTTTGGTGAGTCAGCCGAAATTATTATTGTACGGACCCATTGTGCATCAAACGCGATGGACGTCAAAGAAAATAGTGCATCCCAAAAAGTTAAAAAGGATGCTTGAAGAAGCAATTTGAAAAACAGTATTTAAAGTTTTTTTGAAAATAAAAAAGCAGCATCATGTTCATGTTAAGATTAGCAAATCATAAAATTTTAGACCAAAAGTCTAACTTTTAAATGATTTTAGAGGGTGACTGCACAACAATAGGTGACGTGGCCCACTCACCCAATACTTCTTCATAACAAAATCTAGGACTAATTTCAAGACCCCAAAATCTGGGGATAAAACCTCTTTTGTCATGGACTAACCTCAATAAAAAGATTTCAGATTTGCACTTTCTATACATCTAAAAAAAACTAATTTCTCAACAATGAAGAGCGACCCGTTCAATTTTTAGATGGTGAGATAAAAGTATTTAAAATGTCAATATTTGACTTTTTTTTTCTCTAAAAATGATAATTGATTGATTCTTAGGTGGTTGCCAAAATTTTAGATTAAACAAAGACGCGATTAACATGCGGCCAGCCTGCATAATGTAGAAATATGAGCTTGGCCATAAATATATTTTTAAATATAATTTGATCTTAATTTTTAGAGACTATATAACATAGGGATCATGGATATGAAAATTAAATAAAATTTTAAAATTAAAAATAATAATTATATCAAAAAAACACTTGGACAGTTAGTTACAATAGTTTTTAGATGGACCACCTATTTACATCCATCTGTAAGATAAATGCTTTATACCTCTGGCCTGCTTATTATAAAAATAAAATGACATAGTTTTATTGAGTCAATTGACTTAATATTGTTTGTGATCCCCTCGTGCATCGAGCAACTATCTCTAAGATACGTAGAAAATGGTGCATCTCAAAAGTTAAAATAGATGGTTGAAGTAATTATTTGAAAAATGCTCTTTATATTTTGGGAAATGTTTCTATGCTTCCTCCACATTATAGAAGTTCTATCCTCCCCTACCATCCAGCCGTCCAATTTTGTTCAAGAGAGCTACTCACCGTTTGATCTTAGATCTGATGTCTCACAATACGTGCCAGCTTCTCATTAGGATGCACCTATAAAAAATATTAAAAATAATTTTTTGATAAAATATAATGACCAAAAAAACCCCTTGAAGCTTTTCAGAAGTATTTTGGTCATTTTATTTTATTAAAAATATTTGTTTATATTTTTTGCTAGTGCGAGTTTAATCGAGGAATGGACCTCCAAAATTTGGTGTCAAGATAGTTTATAGAATTTTTTTTTAAAAAAAATAGTGTAGAGATGTGACATCGTGATTAATTTTTTTTTTAAAAAAATACGGCAATCTTAGCTCGCCCTGCATTCAGAATGGACAGTTGGATAAGGGGCACGATAGAACTTCTATGCTGCAGGGGAAGAATAGAAAGCTTGCCTTTATATTTTTTGGAAAAAAAAGAAATTTCATATTCATAAGCATTGAGATTAGCAGATCCTAAAATTTTTTTGGACCAAAATTCCAAACTTTGAGATGATTTTAGAGGGCCTCCCAACAATAGGTGAGGAGTAATTTCAAGACCCCAAAATCTGGGGATATAACCTCTTTAATCATAAACTAACCTGAATAAAAAGATTTCAAATTTGCACTCTCTATACATTTAAAAAAAGCTAATATCTTGAGAGACCCGTTCAAATTTTAGATGGTGAGATTGAAGTATTTAAAATGTCAAGATTTGATTTTTTTTTTTTCTGAAAATAATAATTGATGGAATCTTAGTTGGTTGCCAAAATTTTAGATTAAATAATTTCCCAAGTAAGTCTTTTAACCTAGGGAGTTGGTAAAAAGTATGGTCCCAGAAATGTATTTTTTTATTTTGTAGGCCATCCGATTGATAAGAGGACAAAATTTAGGCATTAAGTCGTCCCACTGACCTTATGTTTTGGGCGGTCCCTCCTGCCCTAATTATTTATGTAGAGAGTGTTATCTCTATCTGACAAATACAATTTAAAAAGGACAATAAGTTTTGAGAATCAAAGGTGAGAATCAAAGGCTGGTCTCAATATCAATCAATTGGATGATTTGTATTCAAGCGAGGCTCATCATCATTATCATCATCAGACTAATTTTGAAAATTTCAAGATGTGAATTTGGCCTTTCTTTATTTATTTTTCTTTTTTTTTGAGATTGATTCGGAGGAGTGATTGTGTGTTTGATTACTTGAGGTCACACGAGACACAAACGTTCCTCACATAGTTTTTCAGTTTGATGAAAATTTATATACATGTGATTGATAATATATTAATAGGGAAAAGTTTATATAAAGCTGCGGCTCTAAATAATCAAATCTGAGCCTACTTCAAAAAATTTATTAGAAGAAGTTGTTTTGATGGTCAAATGTCCTCAAAATGATAATCGCGACATCAAGATACATGGACATGAGAAAAAAATAGATTTCAAGTTTTGGAAATAATGTATTTTGTAATACATTTTTGGACCGTCAATTTTTAATATTTTGAAGTTTTCATAGATCTGTCGATCTATACTATTTTTGAAGCTGTGAACTTTATAAATAAAGATGAAAATATATTTTAAGACCATCACTAAGATTTTCAATCTTGAAACCACATTTCTCGATACTATTTGAAGATAGGCTCTAATTTGATTGTTTAGAGCCTAGGCTCGGTACAAACCCCACCCATATTAATATATTTCTGGTGGCCGTAGCCTTCTAAAAATATGCCTATTTCCTATTTTTTATATTATTTATTGGTTTTACCAATAAAAAAGTCAATTAGGCCTTTCTCAAAGAGATAACGTCTATTATTTAATGTAAGGACTGTTCATTTCCATTTTATAATAACAATATTGAGTTAAGAAGGGACAAGTGGGGAAAGAAAAAAAAAACAAACGAAACTATCATAAAGAAATCGACAATTGCTCTAATGTTAAGTGGATTATTTAACATAAAACATTGCTTTTATTGTCAACATCTCCAAAATAACGCGCTTTCCTTACTTTCTTTTGTGACGCCCCTTTTATGCAAAAGCCAACGACTTTTGCATGTACGAACCCATTTGTACTTATTTTCTCATGACCCTTAGGAAAAAGTTCATATTAAATTGCCTCCTCACATAGCGAAGGCCCACCGCAAAAACATATAAAAGAGCGTTGCTTCGAAACCTTCCACTTAATCATCTTGAACTTTGAAATGTATATAGATAAAACAAAAAATAAAACAATAAAATAAAATAAATAAATAAATAAATGAAAAAGAAATTTTAGTACTAAAATAATAGATCTATAACAAATTATTTAAACCTTTTATTTTCAAAATTTTCAAGTTTATGAACATATTATTTTTAAATTTTTAAATTTCATAATTAAAGTTAAATATGGATTTTCAAGCTACCATAAAGTTTTTAACACCAGAACTACATCTTTCCACAAAAGTTAAAAGCGCCCCTCACTTGTATAGTGCAGGGTGGGCACCTCACGCAAACCTTACCCGTATCTCTATACATGTCGTTTTTCACTGTACAAGCAACTGGCTAGACCATGAGGGTGACAAGTTTTATTGAGTTGTACATTGCGATCCACTTTCCACCGTTAAACATTGATGGGGCGGTGATACCGTCATTGAGTATGTTGAGGCCGTAAATGTTGTGCTTTTTTTTGTGTGGCCGGTAGGAGTGAGAATTGACCCATCTGTATCTGAATTCCGAAATTCGGATCTTATTTAGATCTGGTTACGGATTCTAAATTTAGATCTGAAATTCGGATCCGGATCCAAAGGTCATGTCCAAATTGAAATTT
>NW_006499728.1:3994794-4008564 GCF_000471905.2 Amborella trichopoda | reverse complement strand
GATCTAATGTATAATATTCAGATCCGAATATTTAGGACCAATTGGATACGGATCCGGATCTAGATCTAGATCCAATATATACTATTTGGATCCAAATCCAGATCCAGATCCAGATCCATTCAAACCCAGATCCAGACCCGATCCGACCTGTTCTCACCCGGACAAAAAATGCTCTCATTTTCAAAAAATTTACTCGTCGCTTTTTTGGTTCCTTTCTTTTTTGCTTAATTATGGTGTTTAACCTATTCAATAATTATACTCTTTCATGACCCATGGTTTTGATCTAGACTTGGCGGTGGCATGGACCCAGATCCGACCTGGGACCTGAGGGGTAGACCCAATCCGGGTTCGGGTATGGGTCCAAAAATTGAACCCGGTGGGTTGGATCTAGGTCCGGTAATATTTTTTGGGTCCCAATTTATGAAATATATTTAAATATAGTTAAATACATAGATCTTTTGATTTTTGCGGTCCAAGTCGGGTTTGTCGTGTCATCTGGTTTGTCGTGTCATGGCCCGTGTCTTATAGGACCGGGACTGGACCCAACCCATTGCCAACCCTATCTAGACCATGAATCTGTGACATACAAAATAACAAAGAAGGTAAAGATAAAAGAAAAATAGAAAACTCATAGAAGGGGTAATTTTGGGGTTCCTCAAACTAGGAGCCAATGTTCAATTGAATGACTCTAGGTGAGTACTCGACCGAGGCATGAGCCGAATACTCGCCCCGAGTATTGTTCAAGCCAAAAAATGTTAAAAAACTAAAAACATCCAAAAATTAAGAAATACATGTTTGAAGTAAAATTAAAACACATCTAGATGAGGTTAAAAAAATAGTAAAAACCAAAAATTTGAAAAAATCAATTTGTGACTTAAGTGTTTTCGAAATAATCCAAAAAGAAGTGAAAATATAAAAAGCAAGTAATCATAATCATTTGTCAAAATGATAGAAACATAAAAAAAAAAAAAACAAAAACTTATTAAAAATTGATTTCTTATTTTTTTGAATTTTTGAATTTCTTTTAAGATCCCGGAGTTGAACACTCAACTCAAGGATACTCGAGCAGGCGAGAGCGGAACTCGCCCGATTAATCGATTCAAACTTGGCCAAGTAGTCGAACACGGGTGGGAACCTCTTCCCAATCCAACTTAGGCAGTTCCGAAAACAACAAAGCACCATCTCTCTTAATGTCCTTACCACTGACAACTGCAAACGTGTGTGGTTTTGCATGTGAAACAGTCATATTTGCCACCGGTGACCCCAGCAGGGTTGAAGAAGCTGAGAGAGAAAGAGCTCGAGACGCTGAGGGGGAATGGGCAGGGGGAGAGAAAGGATTTTGAGAGGATTTATGACTATGACAAATACAACGATCTTGGCAACCCTGATGATGCAGACACTGCAAGGCCTGTCCTTGGTGGCAAAGATCATCCATATCCTAGGCGTTGTAGGACAGGGCGCCCTATGACCCGCACAGGTATTTTACAAAATCTCCCCCAATTATGTTATAAATTTCAACCACTTAAATACTTTTGAAACTTTTCAAAAGTATTTCTGTTAATTTATTGTTTATGAATTATTTTTTTTAATATTTTTATGAGGTGCGTATTCATGAGAAGTATGGACGTCTAGAATTTCATGTGATTTGGATTTGTAGAAACAAAATTAAAATTATATTACGAAATGAGGTTGTGGCCGTCAGATGGACCCAGATTCAATCTAGATCATTGGGGTAACAACAATTTTTTTTCATAAATTTTTTAATAATAATTAAAGGAAAACACTACAAATGACTATAGGTGAAGTTCTACAGTACTTCACATACGGTTTTATCACCGTTCAAAGTTTATCACACTGTCACATATGTTGGATAGTGTTTGAATTTTTTTTTTTTACAAATCATAATGATATGAAATTTTGTAGCTGTGTGCGCTTTAGTGAGATGCACAAGAATAAAAAATATATATAAAAATTTGAACAATAAAAATTATGCAAAATACCCCTATAAAGTATCAAGGGTAATTTCATCATTTTATTTTATAACTATTATTTTTTAAATATTTTATTTTGGTGAGACTTGGTCATATGTACACACGTCCTAAATTTTAGGCAAATCTAATTAGTAAAATAATTATTAAAATTCAAATACTATTGGACAACTGTGATCGTGTGATGAACTTTGGACGGAGATGAGGTATAGGTGAAATACTATAGAACTTCACCTATATGTGTTTTGTAGATGCTTCCAAAATAAAATATTTGTTTTGATTTAAAATTTATCACTAAACTTATTTTCTTCTAATACTTCAATAGAAGCATCGTGCAATGCATGTGCCCTTAGTGCTGGCCATGGGCCTGGCTACTCGGTCCAACCAGGCCTTAGAAACACACATAGACAGAATTAAAATATCTATTTTTAGTTAAAATTTAAAAGTAACCTTATGTTTTTCCAAATATCTCAATAGGAGTATTGTGCAATACAAGTGCCACTAGGCTGGCAATCGGCAAAGCGACTTGGTCTGCCCTAGAAAACTAGGGCTTTGGCCTCCAAATGTGGAAATGAGGGCCAAGCCATGACAAGGCCTGCCCATATCGACTCGACCCATGTTTTATCCTTTTATTTTTTCCTTTCTTCCTTGGGTTTCTTGGAACCTGGCACCGGCCCTATGGGGACTAGGAGCGGGCCAGGCCTAGAGCAGGCCCAGCGCTTTTTTCAGCCCTAAGTTCAATTGTGAATGTAACATATAGCAATTTCATTGGTTCGGTGCATACATGGAATGGCAAGCAAAGCGAGATCAAATTCAACTAAAATCTGTACATCCATTTGATTTTTAAATTATCCAAAAATACAATGTGTATACCTCTGAATTCCCATTGAGAGCATATGTGCATGTGATAAATGTACGTTTTTTTTCCATGGAAAACCAAATGTCATGTATCATGACACCACGTACTTGTGGCCACCATGGTCATCAGGGCCGACGGTGATGGAGAGATTGGACCCATCGTCAAAGTCATTCCAAGTTCTCGTCCTATGGCATCATTAGGGCTGAGAACGGAATGGATCAAGTCCGGATCCATCGTGATTTGGTTCCAGATCCAATCAGATCTGGACCTGGTCAAATCCAAGATATTTGGATCTGGATCCAAAAAAAAAAGTGTACATCTGATTCGGATCTGGATCCAGATCCAATCAGGTCCAAAAAAATTATTATATATAGTATTTCATATCTATAAATAACATATTAACAAACAAATATTCTATTTCATATCGATAAAATAACATATAACAAACAAATATTATATGGCATATAGGTATATATAAAATACTATATAATATTTTAATAACCGGGTCAGATCCAAACCGGATCTTCATGTACTTGGATCAGATCTGAATTACTATTTGGATCTAGATTTGATATGTTAGATCCAATCCATAACCAGATCCGAATAGGATCCGAAATTCAGGTTTCATATCCAAAATAGGTAAATTCTCAGCCCTAGTCATCATTTATTGAGCGTAGAATGATGACTTCTATGACCACATGTTCTAACTGGTCATGATGATCACATATGCCTTCCCTTATAGCCTACTCACTTGTCCTTCTCTTTCTTTTAGTTGGTAAGTAAGGTTGCATTCAAGCCTCAACCTCAAGGACACAATCATGAACATCTTGAAGTTTAGAAAAGCTATGATATTCGAATTAGACATGCCGAATTTAGACGTACATGATGAAAACGCATACAGAACTGCGCATATATAAACATGTATTAGAATCTCTATACACATACATATATACATGCAGGCATTGCAGTCATACATACATACATAAATGACATTTCTTGCTAATGGCACTTGCAGATCCTCTGTCAGAAAGTCGACTTAAGATTTTAGTGGATTCACCTTATGTCCCGAGGGATGAAGCATTCTCGGAATTGAAACAGGCACAATTCGGATTGAAGACCTTGAAATCGGTCCTACACGCGCTCATCCCTGGTGTCGAGGCTTTTGTAGAAGACAAAAACATGGGCTTCGACTTCTTCACTGATATCGATCTCCTCTTCAAGCATGGAGTTAAATTCCATAAGACAGATGGGGAAGGTAGCGTACTGAACTCTTTGCTCCTTCCGAGGCTTGTGAAGAAGGCTGTGGATGGAGGAAGCGATGTCCTGCAATTCGAGATGCCATCCATTATGGATCGTAAGTCTATAGTCCATACCCATCTTGAGAAGAAGATTTTAAGCTTCTTCTCAAGATTTTTAAGTCTTTATAGTAGATTTTAAGCTTAGTGTCAATTTTGCTAGCTTTAGTTTTTAGGGGGTTTTATAAGGGATTTAGTATAAATATGGAGCATGTATACTGTACTGTACTTCTAATGAATCATGATGCGCTTACTCCCTCGAGCAAAAACACCCTCTTAAGAGGATTTTCTTGATTCCAACTTTTTAATCAGTAGTTTGAAATGTGATGTAGGAAAGATTATCCATATTTTCCCCAAAACAGCGGAAAAAAGATGAAAAAGGGGGGAAAATGATACATTATTTTTTCAACAAAATCACCCATTTTTGAAAAATAGTTGCTCCTTAATTTAGGTAAAAATTCGTCAGACTTCTCAAAAACAAATTTCGTGATTCATAGCAAGTCTGGTTCACCCATTCAAGCCATTTTAGAGTTGTGACCAACCATGTCTGATCCGGATTGCCAACTTTTTATTCATTTGCCTGTTTTAGATATTCCAGTAAATAGAAACCGTATTCTGGAAATGCAGTATAAGCTTAGCAAGTGAGCAAGCATAATTCTTCCCCTTTCTCATGGAATCTAGAACGTGTTTCATTTTTCTTGTGAAATTTAGCATAATTTAAGTTTTGTTGATAGAGGCTTTATAATTATAGGGGACAAGTTTTCTTGGATGCGAGATGAGGAATTTGCACGTCAAACGATTGCTGGCATCAACCCGTATTGCATTGAATTGGTTAAGGTGAGAACTCATATTTAAAATTTCTCATTTTAAATTGAAATTGTTGTCTAAATTACCAAAAAATACATAGTTTTTTTCTAAATTCTAAATTTTTGATATCATTTAATTTTATTCGGAATTATTGCATAACTTCTATAAAAAAAACATGGGTCAGTTGGCTATGGGGTAAAATAATAAAAAAAAAGGACAAAGGAAGGTTTTATCCAAATTCCAGGTTTTCAAAAACCCAATTTTTGGCAGCAGGGTTTCCTTGAGCTTATTTTGAAGTTTCACTTGAGTCCCAAAAAAGTGACAAACACAATGTTATCGAGTGCTATCTGGATCGGATAAGCTACCGAACTGTCAAATTATTTGGTCAAGTGGTCGAAACCAGTTAAACATTGTTTTTAATTGATTTTCAATCAAATTCAATTTTTGTTTTGGTTTAAGAAACCATTCTGCAATTTGGTCCGGCAGATTAGCCGGTTTGGTTCGGTCTTAATAACAACGGATAAACGTCCTTGGATATATGAAACTAGGTTGTATAAAAGCAAGTTTCAACCGGGCCCGTCTTTGTTTACTTTGTTGAATGCATTTTGCCTTTGCGTAAGGCTAGGCACCCATAGTTACATTGTTGGGGCACTTGTATGGAATATTTAGCTCTCTTAAGCATGCTAGAATAATATATCCGTTTCATATACACTCTTCTTCCTCCTGGGCTAGGAAAAGGGCTGGGACATGGTGGTAGCACCCCCACACCATACTCATTACATTATAATTTTTATTCCCACTAACACCACCCTACAAATATCTTTTTTTTTTTAAAAAAAAATAGAAATAATAATAAAAAAATAAAAATATCCTAGGTGTTTGAAGCCCATACAAAAGTTTGCAATTTTTTTTTTTTTAAAGTGTTTCAAAAAGACCATATACTTTTGGTAAAATAAATCACAATCACCTATTAGATGCGAAATCCTCTTGGGGTTGCTCAAAGTAAATTTCTAGAACTTCGAAACACGTCCCAAGTTTTTGGATTTTATAACTGATGGCCAACATTGATTGTGACCTTCTTGTTACATATATAATTGGTCTTGTAGTATACATTCCCTTTAGACAATCATTCTTACAGTTAAATGTATGCTAAGTTTTGTGACTATGACAAAAAATGAAAAGAACAAGGGAATATTTCTAAGTACCAAAAAAATGCCCATATTTATTGACTATATTGGTTCAGGAATTTCCCTTTGTGAGCACATTGGATCCGAAGATCTACGGCCCAACTGAATCTGCAATAACGAAGGAAATCATTGAACGAGAAATCAAAGGAGTCATGACAGTTGAAGAGGTAAATAGTAGTATGTACTGCATATTCAATTAATAATATGAATTAATGCAAAATAGGATGCATATAACGGGCTTTTCCTAAGTAATATTTCGGAAATTAAAATCTGGGAAATGATTCATAAGATCATGCCCTACAAGATACTTATAGGAGCTCAATGTCTATGGTCGATCCCTTTCTATGTGACGTATCTGCCATCATACATCAAAAGGACCTTCGGATCATCTTCACTCTCAGTGGCAGGGATCTGATGGTGGAGATTGAGATCCTATATAAATCCTGTAGGAAACGGTCCTACAGGGTGATTTCGACCCCTAAATTGAAACTGTTCAATGTTGATGCTTGAGACTTTAAGGGTGTGGTTTAGTTAGCTTTCCATTCGAAGGATTATCTCTAAGTACATGCTTGCACGTGTCGGTTTCCAGGCGGTGGCGCAGAAGAAGCTGTTTGTTCTAGACTACCACGACATACTCATGCCTTACGTGAACAAGGTGCGGGCATTAGAGGGGACAACCCTCTATGCGTCCCGGACCGTCTTCTTCCTCACCCACTTAGGCACCCTACAACCGGTGGCCATTGAGCTTGTAAGGCCACGCTCTGAGACTGAGGATGCTTGGCGTAAGGTATTTACACAGGGAATTGATCACACGACCGCGTGGCTGTGGAAGTTGGCCAAGTGCCATGTTGCTGCACATGACTCTGGCATGCACCAGCTAGTTTCACACTGGTAGGCAATTACTTGAATTTCATGGATTCCGATCATATTTCTGGAGTTTATTTAGAAAGCATGTTGTGGTCCATACAACCATTAAAAAGCTACAGTTACCTAACTCCATCCAATCAATTGATAGACAGTGACGAAGAGCGGGTTCCATGAGAACACGATGGGGCCTACTGATAGGTCCCATTCTCTCAACATCACCACCTATCAATTGAATGTGTGGTGAAAACACTTAGAAGCACGATTTTCCTCATGAACTAGCAAGAGGCACATGGCATTGAATGTTTTTAAAATGTAAATTTTATTCCAAAAATTCCCTAAAATTGAAGATTATGGATTAATTTTCAGTATAAGTTAATAATTATAGAAATGGGATAAATATTTATTATAGGGAGAGCTATTATAGGGGGAGCTACTTTTACAATTGGATTTCTTGTTATATATTTTTAACTAAGCTACCAACGGAATGCTTATTATTGGATGAAATAGAGATTGAGTTGGATTAAAGAGTAGGTTAAACTCCTCCTCTGCAGAGCCCCAACTAACCTACCCTAAAGTCTCTGTTTCTACAGGGACCTAGGCCATCTGTCCCTACCCTTAATAAAGGCTTAATAAATGTAGAACATATAGTCACTTGTTTAATTCGCTTGTTAGTTTTATATTTGTTTACAATGTGACTTATCATTAATTTAAACCGGTAGGATTTTTATTTTACTGTGTCTTTGTGAACCTTGACTCTCAAACTTGTTAACAAACTCCTTGCTTTGAGTTATTTTTCAGAAGTTTACCATTTTAGTAAATAAACAAGTGGGTGTGTGTGGAGGTTCAGATGGGTCACGCTGAACTCCTCCCGGTTTGGTCCTTTTTAGATGCAGACTAGGACCTAAACCTGGTCTAATTCATGTCAGATGACCCCAGATCAGAGTTGTTGAGTCCAACAGGCAGGTCTAGATCCAAACCTATGTCTGGTACTCTGGTCATTTATCACCCTGACCTAAACTTCTATATGGAAACGATATATACATGTACTACTTGTGTGTGTTGAATGTGCATTCAAATTTTTTTTGTATGTTCAGAAAAGCCCTTTTTGCAGGGGTCAAAAAGACCAATTTGCCTTTTTCTGTTCTAAGTGGACCAAAATGCTCCTAATCTTTTGTAGGTTGAGGACACACTGTTGCACCGAGCCATACGTGATCGCGGCTAACCGTCAACTGAGTGCCATGCACCCAATATATAGGCTGCTGCAACCCCACTTCCGATACACAATGGAGATCAATGCCCTGGCTCGGCAGAGCCTGATCAACGCAGATGGGATCATTGAGTCGTGCTTCTCGCCAATGAAGTACTCCATCGAACTTAGCTCTTATGCTTATGATTTGACCTGGCGTTTCGACAAGGAGGCCTTGCCTGCAGATCTCATCAAAAGGTAACATGGATGGGGTAAAACAAGCAAACATTCGAAGTGGGAATAGGGGGTGTATTATCCTAATATGTTTTCCATTCGAGTGACTATCTATTAAACTTCACTGAGACTGGCTTTTCAGCCATCTATCCAACCTTTGTTAAATACTCACCAATGAGTTTTCGTAGGTGTTGTATTTCTACCTGTAAGTTAATTTAAAAAGAAATATTAAACATTGAACACAAGGTTGTGGCTTATCCACATTGCATAGTGGAGATCAATCAGCTGTCTGCTAAGGCTCATCTCCACCATCTATTTAAGGGAACGGACCGTGAATGTCTCCTTGTTTTATACCATACTTTCCCTCATAGAATTTGTGAATTATGGTCTCTATGTATGCCTTTCTAATGTAAGTTTGAGCAAAACAGTCATGTCGCTTTTATTTTTCTTATACAGGGGTTTGGCTGAGGAGGATCCGACTGCGGAGCATGGCGTAAAGCTTGTGATTGAGGACTACCCTTTTGCCAACGACGGCCTCCTTATATGGTCTGCGATAAAGCAATGGGTCACAGACTATGTCTCCTACTACTACTCTAACCCTGGCTCAGTGCAATCCGACACTGAGCTCCAGGCTTTTTGGGAAGAAGTGAGAACCAAGGGCCATGAAGACAAGAAAGATGAGCCCTGGTGGCCAGTATTGAAAACCAACGATGACCTCATTCAAGTTCTAAGCACCATAGTTTGGGTGGTTTCTGGCCACCATGCGGCCGTAAATTTCGGTCAGTATCCTTACGGGGGCTACTTCCCGAACCGCCCAACTATTACTAGGAACAATTTGCCAGTAGAGAATGAGAGTTGCGCTGAGTTCAAGAGATTCCTCGAGAAACCAGAAACAACATTGTTGTCAAGTTTTCCATCTCAACTCCAAGCAACAAAGGTGATGACTATACTAGATGTGTTATCCTCTCACTCTCCAGAGGAGGAGTATCTGGGAGGTCAGGTGGAGCCTGAATGGGCCTTAGTGCCAGAAATTAGGGCAGCTTTTGAGAAGTTTAGTGGTAGGATGAAGGAGATAGAGGGTATCATAGACCAGAGGAACACTGATCTTGAATTGAGGAACCGGACAGGTGCAGGCGTGGTGCCATATGAGCTCTTGAAGCCCTTCTCTGAGCCTGGAGTCACTGGAAAGGGTGTTCCAACTAGCATTTCCATATAGAGATTGAGCTTTTCGTCATTGAGGTTCAGTTTCTTTCGGTTCGAACCTTTTTAGCCTAGTGATATATGGTACTCGAAAGGGAGAAGGAATAAGGAAGAGGAAAATAAATAATAAGAAAATCTAACCAAGGGCTATAATCCTTTTCAACTGTACTCTCTATGGTTGGTGTCTGTTTGCAGTTTGTACTTAGAGTTTCTAGCTAATGAATATGCACTTTACTTGTTACATTGAATCTCTTTTTCTATTGATTTGGGAATAGAGCTTGAGGGATATTGAATTTAAAGAAAGAGAAATGGGCGGGTTAGCTATACCAATTTTTGATCACCTACTCATTGTACCTAACAATGAAAATAAAGGTAAAGATAAATAGTGCAAAAAATTAAAAGAAGTAAAAAAACAATATTCATGTGGTACCACACTGCCTACACTGTGGGGCCGCAATCCTGCTTTTCTATTAATTAGAAAATCAGTGCAAGCATGGAAGATACAAAAGTTTATAACCCTATTTTACAAGGCCCGAAACAAGATTCTTCTCTCTAGAATAATTACGAAGAGAGCTCACCATTTCTCCCTTTTCATTGCACATAATTTGTCTCCGACTAAACATCTTTCTGTAAAGAGAAGCACCTAGGGAGATACCCATGTAACACCCCTCTCCTAATAGTCTTAGGTTTCTTAAATCTGTGGGACTAATATGTGGGTATTACATCCCCACATGGTAGGAATTCTAACAAGAATACAAAACCTTCCATTAAATTATGAGATTTTAACTAATCCCCCAAATAATAGAAAACCCATGAAACATGGGCTTCACGGTATTAACATCTCCCATTTGAAGATGTATTTCGATTATAAATAATTAGTTCTAAAAGCTACCCGTCAGTTACTAATTATCAAGAAACCATAAACCTCAAGGAAGTCTTATACCAAGTGAACTTCCCCTATGAGCTTAGATTATCATTGGTTTGAATTTTATGCAATACTTTCACCTTCAACTACGTCATGAACAAAATGATACTGAACATCGATATGCTTAGTTTTATCATGGAGGGCTGGATTCCTTACTAAAAACAAGACACTCTGGTTATCACAATAAAGTGGTTTTCATTCTTGCGCAATTCAAAACTCACTAAATAACCTGTTTAGCCAAATTGCTTTTTTAGATGAATGAGTAAGTGACATATACTCGGTATTTGTAGAAGACAAAACCACTACAAACTGCAACTTCGATAACTAACTAACTGCACCACCTCCCTAAAACATACATAGTAGTAGACCTTTGTTTTATCCAAGTCCCTTGCAAAATTTGCATCAACATAATTGACGTCTTTTGAATTTATTTCACTATAGTAAATACCATAATCATAAGTTCCTTGCAAATAACAAAGGATCGATTTCATAGTAGTCAAGTTATCGTAACTAGGGTTAGCCAAGTATTTGCTGACAACCAACATTGTCATGATCACTTCGGAGTCTGCTTTGGTCTGGTCTAAAAAACGAAACAATTCGTTGCTTCGACTAATTCGGGGGAAGACTTCGAGGTTTTTTTCTATCTTTTAATTTTAAAATAGAAATTTTTATAATTTTATAATTTTTTTTTAAAAAAATATAATTAGAAATAAAGTTTTTACAAATGAAAAATATAAATATATAATATAAACTGACATTGAAATGACAGACAACATCCGATGACTTAATGTCGGTTGGCCTTTCGGGGAAACCTCACCGAAATATTCAAACTGTCATTCAATATATCATCCGAGTCCCAATATATTGTCTTAGTCCCAACTTATATCCCTCTAAACTTCATTAAGTTCGTATAAAGAATAAAAAACCAATCCGTGCACCATTGAAATTGTCTGTATCAGTACAAAGTCCAATCCTTATCATTATAACTAAAGCTTTTACCTTTTCAGTTAACACATATCAACATTATATGTCTCTTCTGCCGCAATACACAGATTTCAGTATAAAATGTTAAATTTTGGAGTCAAGGCATTTAATTATTCGCTTCTCTTTGATTGAGTGAGTAAAACCAAAGGCTTCGGCCCTATCGGCCAAAGCGAACCTAATTTAACAACAGAGCTCACAACTCTTACTGCTTGTGCCATGTTAGATCTGGTGCTAACCATAGCAAGCTTGAGGCTCGCTACTATTGACGAATACAATACTAGATATATCTATGTCTTATTTGTTACAATACTACGACATTATTTTGAAGACAACTTCATATGTGAAGGAAATGGTGTGCTAATTGGTTGACTAAAGTGCCACAGAACCCTCGCCACATAATTCTTTTGAGGTAACTAGATTTTCTTGTTGTTCCTGTCCTTAAGTACACTCATCCCAGTAATTTGATTAATGGCTCTCAAATCTTTCATATCAAATATTCTCCTTATTTGATCCTACAACAATCATGTCATCAACATACAATAACTAGATAATAAAATTGCCATTGGCATAACCATGAAAGTAACGTTAAAAATAAGTACAATAGTCAACTTCACATCTACAAAAATTCAAGAGCAACATGAAAGAATCAAATTGTTTGTACCATTACCTCGATGGTTATTTTAACCCTTGAGCCTACGAACCAAATTTTCTTCACCTTCCGCAATAAAACTCTTTGGTTGGGTCATAAAAATTGCTTCTTTCAAGACACTACATAAAAAAACAATTTTCACATCTAATTGTTCTAACTCTTAGTCAAGATTAACAGTTATAGCCAAAATAACTCTAATAATGGTCATGCACACAATATGAGATAAAATTTCATTAAAGTCAACCTCGACTTTTGAGTATAACCTTTCATAGACAATTGAGCTCTGTACCTTTCAACAACATTATTGAGATCTTTTTTCTTCTTAAAGACCCACCTATAACCAATTGCTTTTTGCCCCTCTTTGGATTCGATGAGGTTTATGTTTTATTTTTTCACAAGGCCTTCAACTCCTCTCCCATGAATGCTCTCTATTGACCTGCTTCATCGACCCTCCCCCATGCCTTACAATAAGAAATTGACTCACTGTCCTCTACGAGGAAAGCATAGGACAAGAATAATCATTAAGCCTTTTAGGAGCCTTTCTAGGTTTTACAAATCTTCTCAATTCAACACCACGTAAATATTCATTAAGCTCTTGGAATATTTCCGGCTCTTGGCCTTGAACACCATTTAACTGGTTCTCATGGGTCTAACAATAATCTTGTAGTCAATAGGATCCAACAATCAGTACTCCTTCGTACCATTTACATAGCCAAGAATAATACATTTTTTGGATTTTGCATCCAACATAGTTCTATTCTCCTTTAGAATCAAAGAGTATGTATCACATCGAAAAACGTGGAGGAAAAAATAATTAACAAGTTTACCAATCTAAACCTCATCTAGTGACTTGTTGTCCAAAGCAACAGTGCGAGACTCAAATTGTGGTGGAGGGCGATTCAATGAATGTTATTAGATGTGGTGGCCATGAGACAATTGATCCTTGGGCATGTAAACTATTATGGAAGGAGATTATGGATATGTGTAATCATCATCATAGCCTTTTTCTAATTAATTGAGGTCGGCTATATGAATTCATTCTGATCTATTAAAGATCATACCCTTAGTGAGGCCATAAGTCCCCACATCTTTTCGGATTACTTCCAACCACGTTCTTTTAATCCTACCCCTTGCCATTTCCAGTCCTTCCACTTGAAGATTACGGATATGTGTGGGATAATAAAAAAAATCCAACAATCCTAGTTTTTTGAAAGGACACAGTAAAAATATTGCTCTTTCCTTTTTGAGAGAATGTAGCAAGATGGAAAAGTAAATATTGCATGTAGCAAGATAAAAAACTATATATTGTACAATTGTATTACCATAGTGATTTATATACAGGCCCTAAAATGTTTTCTAAATACAAAATGCTCAGTTTATAGGTAGAAATTACAAAGAAGGTTGGTCAACTTGCTTATCTTTTTTTCCAAAATTGGCCCTTGATCGGAGGATGAAATCTTTGGTCCGAATTTTATTTTATTTTTTAGTTTTTTCATTAGTAAGGCAGTGGCCCAAGTTTTCGGGTAGTGCCCTACTAACAAAAAAAATTAAAATTTAGTCTGGGGATGTCTACGGATTGAGGGACAATT
>NW_006499728.1:3947184-3964507 GCF_000471905.2 Amborella trichopoda | reverse complement strand
GTTGTGAAACCATTAGAAGAGCTGGTTGATGAAGACAAAAACCCTGCACATTATGGTGAATACAAATGGGGGGAATACTTTGTGTCAAGGAGGACCAGCAATTTCATGAAGTTGGACAAGCCTGTGATTGAGGTTGCAGACTTCAAAAAATCCAAATAAGCTACTCATTGTGGCAAATTTGCAATGCTTTGTGCCCTTGCTTGCTCTTGCTTTCCTTTCTGTCTTTCTAGTACTATGCTCTATCTCTAATGTTTGTTCGAATAAGTGGCTTTTGGTCCACAAACTACGTACCTGATAACGCCCAGCTATTATTCAAGTGTTATGTAGTATGGTTTGTGTCATCCTATTGCATTATATGTTTGCTGTACTTATAATCTCCTTATCGTTTCATCTTCTGGTTATACATAGGCATCTCTCTCTCACGTACACAAGATGCATCTCTCTCCTCTCTGTTATATAGGGCGGCAATGGTTGAGATTGAACCACATACATCCAATGGTTCAAAAAGAGTTTCACATTTTATTTTTTATTTTTGTTTATAAATGATACTTGTTGAGAATTTAGATATGAATTTATTTCTATACGGAGAACCTAATTCAAAGAATGAAAAATATTTTGAACAAAAAATGACCAACACACACTCTAAAATAATTTAAGGGTGTTTTAAACACTTAGCACATAGAAATACATCAACAAATAAAATTTTGAATGAATATTATTCTTAAATAAAAATAAAATATGGAATACGAAACTCTGTTATGCCCATTGGATGTGGCTATGTTTAATCTAAACCATTGTTCATCCATATTATGTGGAGGGGAGGCTTTCTCGTATATCTAATGTGTTGCAAGATGCACTAATTGCAGTATTTTCAAAAAGTTTTTCACATCCATGCACATTCAGATTAATGCAATGATTTTATAGTATCAAAACAACCTTCTTGATTGGACTATTAAATGAAGTTTTTCCAATAAATGAAAAGAGTGTACATTTAAAAATTCATGTCAAACATATGTCTTTAACATGGTTTTTGAAGATGATTGTATTATACTACTATACAACCGTTGCATGAAATCATTCACATATACTCCTGTTAGATCATACAAGTCCTTTCACGCCCTTCCACCATTTATATTATGCGAGATACACTACTTCAAGTATTTTCAAAAAAATTTCAATCCTTGTACTTGGAGGAGGTTAAGATTATGATTTTCTAGTATGAAAACAATCTTGTCGACTAAAATATTTGATGAAGTTTTTCCTTATAAATGGACTTGAAAATCACAATATTTTTTTAATGGGTAATTCAGTGAGGATGATGAGCCCTTACACATTTTTTAAATCGTTAGCAATTCTTACCGTGAAAATAGAAACCTAGACTTTTAGCGGGACACAAGTGGGGCTACCCCCTAAACCTAAAACTCTTCTTAAAACAATTTTTTAATCACACTCAGCTGACTCATGCATGCTGCGCATTGATCACACCCGTGCTGCTCTACGCGTCTAGCTCATATTTCTTTTTTGGGCGTTAGTGTATATCACCATGTGGGCGTCAAAATATTTTTCAATCTTTAGGGTAGTTTTGAGCTTTATGTACGACCTAAAATCTTTTTAAAACATAAAAATAAAAAATAAAATAAAAAAGCAGCAAACACATAACATGTTATTCTTCTTTTCCTCTCTCAAGATATAAGAGAGATATGGATTGGCCAAGGGTAGCATTCCATGTGACCCACCACTAAGGAGGGTACACCCTACGTGCGCTCCATCAAAATCATGAATGAAAAAAAAAAAAAGAAAAAAAAAAAGAGGACGAGGTTTCTATACTTCCCTTACGATATAAAACTTATATGCTTCCCTTTATCTAACTGTCCATTCTGAATGAAGGGCTGAGATTGTCCTAATCACAATGTCACATCTCTACATTATTTTATTTTTAATTATTTTTCTACATACTATTTTAATACTAAATTTTGTACATCGAATCCTCTATTAAACTCGCACTAGCTAAAAATATAAAAAAAATATTTTCAATAATATAAAATGACCAAAATACCCCTGAAAGATTCAAGGGATATTTTGGTCATTATATTTTATCAAAAAATTATTTTTAATATTTTTTATAGGTGCGTCCCAATGAGAAAATAGCACTTACCAAATTTAATATTCATACAATTTGTATAGAAAACTAAAAATAAAATACTTTACGAGGTCGGATCTAAAATCGAATGGTGAGTAGCTCTCTTGATCAAAATTTGATGCCAAAACATAGAGTTTCTGTGGGGT
This sequence comes from Amborella trichopoda, assembly GCF_000471905.2. The sequence goes on along the minus strand of NW_006499728.1, from coordinate 3,962,221 downwards.
AGAGGTAGTATAGAAACCTTTTTCCAAAAAAAAAATGGGAGCGAAAACATTACATGGTATTCTCCTTTTTTGGCCTAGGGTCTCATTCCATGTGGTCACAAAGAAGGATACGCGCTCCATCAAAATCATTGTTTGGAATTGATTGATTGACAGAGATTTCATGAAACGCTTAAGGCGTGGGTTGGTTGGTAGAGGCATGGTTGTGGATTTTCTAAAAGAAATTCAAGTGTGAACCCTAGAATCCATGTGAAATATGTTTTTACGTAGGGCAACCAATGAGCCGCCCTAGATTCCATATGAAAAACGTTTTTACTTGGGGCTTGCAGTGGGTGTGGCCGCCAGAGGGTTGGGCTAGGACTGGGCCAAGGCCACGATGCAACTGGCCCAGCCTAGTTCTTTTTTTGCTTAATTTTTTTTTTCCAGTCTGCTCAGTTTGGACACGGCTAGGGCCTTCGGCCTAGTTCGGACTCGGGCTAACTGTATAGGGACTAGGGCCAGGCTAAGGCCAAGACTGGCTCGACCCTCAATTGCCAGTTGCCAGCCCTATTTTATTGCTACACAAAGAATCTTTCTACACACGCCCATGCTGCCCTTCCGTAGGTGAAATGTTGAACTCTTTCTCTCAACTTATTGAGTTAATAGAAAAAGTTTATATAAGGATGCATCTTTATAATATAGAACTACGGATGGACCTCAAAAATCCATTGATCATCTCGACATTGAGATGTATGACCATGAAAAATAAAAACATTTTAAGTCTCAGAAATAGTGCATTTTACAACATATTATCTACACCGTCAATTTTCAAGATTTTTATATGTTTATAGATCTACTTGATTTTAAACATTTTTAAAATTTAAAATTTTATAATTAGATATAAAAGTATATTTTGAGATAACCCTAAAAATATTTTACATCAAAATTATATACCATGATAAAATTTGAATGTGCACCTTACCTTACCTCTACAGCTACGGATGCATCTCTATGGGAACAGCACCTTTGAGTTAATTTCTGACTTTGCCTCCGTTTCTCTCTCTTCAGGAACCAGAGGGAAAAGAGTTAGCCTACATAAGTACTCTTACATGCTAAGATTCTAGAGACCCATTTTGCAAATCTTACTTTCATTTAACACTTTCTACGAATGTGACGGGACTTTACTCAGCCCAGTCGGACCAAAAGGCTATAAAGAAATAAAAACAAAATTAATTTTTTTAAAAAATAAAAATATATATTAAAAATAAATTCAAACATTTCAAAAAATATAATCTATATATTTTAGGGGGCCATAGCCAAATTAGGGGCCATAGCCAAACGACATTTAGGCGCCTTCTTGTCATGTGTTTCAAACTCGGGGCATGTTTTTTCCTACAAAAATCTCTTGATCTTAATTTGGAATTTGCAGCAAATAGGAACAATTCTTTATTTTTCTTTTCGAATATCAACAACTCTAGGATAGTTTATGGTTCAACTTAAGTGCGTCGTTGTTGTTGTGACTTGGAAACTGCGAAAATGTGTTTTTACATTAAAATCTCTAACTTCGAGTTTGGAACTCAAAACAAGTTGTACTTTGTTAATTTCGCCGGTTTATATTAATACAACTTAGTTTGGGTCCAAAACAAGAGATTTTAATGTAAAAATAAACTTTTAAGGTTCTAAATATGGAACAAGCAAGGTAATTTCATCATTAACTTAATTTGTGTGTCCTAGCCGTATCAGTAGCTGCTATTGAATAAAAAACATATTATGAATTCGGTGTCAAAACAAGAGGGAGGGGTATTTGTATCACTTTTCTTACTTGATCACTTAAATTGGCCCAAACAAAAAAACCCTAAACAAAAGCAATTCTCTAGGTTTTCTCGAGTAACTTCTCCCATGTTTTCACTGCAATGGCAATTTTGTCTTTTACGAAAGCGTTTGTTTACATATAATTTCATCCATCCCTCAAGTGTCAGGTAGTAGTAAAAAAATACTTGTGCTGCTATCTGAACCCATGTTAAAATTATCCCCATCGTTTCTTGACTCTGACTATGTTAATAGATATATGACGCAATATTTTGGGAATCACACCTAGTGGACAATCGATTGTCACTTGATACACGTTATACGAAACCAGATCATGCTTTACGTGAAGAAGATAAAAGATAATGAGTCAGTTTTTTATGAGTCCCCTACTCAGACTATTCTCGTGTAGGTTCCTTCTAACACCTATTTTTTTTATATAGATCTTGGATCTAAATTTTTAGAGATCCATGGTCTGATGATCATGAATATAAAAATTAAATTAAAATAAAATTTTATAATTTTTTTCCCCCCTATCCAATCAATGGGAATCCTTAGTTGTGGAGATCCATCTCCATCTTTAAGATGACGTTTGTGAGTCAATGGGCGAATGAGCCTGCTGACCCACGGCACACTTTTCCAAAAGATAAAGAATTAAAAAAAGGGTAACGTTTGTATAAGGTATCAACTTTAAACAACCAAAAGGTGCATCTTAAAATCTCATTAAAAGATGTATTTTTAGTGTTAAAATTCTTATCATGGTTTAAAAATCTATTTTTCACCCCATAATGAAATTGAAAGTTCAAACAATTGTGTAAATCTGGTGGATCTATGAAAACTCGAAAATATTGAAAATTGACAGTCTAGATAATGTGTTATAAAATACATTATTTTTAAGACTTAAAAATTTAACTTTTATTTCATATTCATATATATCAAGGTCAAGATAATCAATTAGATAATTTTTTAGTAATGAAACAAACTTTTGAGGTGCACCATACTTTTACATTATAAGGGTGAAACCCTATATAAACTTTTTCAAACTATATACAATCCGTCGTTGGAGTTCTCGAGAAATTGATAGAAGATAATGACTCCATTTTTTATGAGTCCCCTACTCATACAATTCTCGTGTGGGCTCCCTCTTACACCTATTTCTTTTATAGAAAGAGATCTTGGATCTAAATTTAGAGAGATCCATGATCTATTGATGATCATGAATAATAAAAAAAAAAAAAAAAAACTTTAATACTTTTTTTTTTTCTATCCAATCGATGTGAATCCTTAGCTATGAGATAACCAATGGTTTAAAAAACGGATCGGTGACCCGGATCGGGCTTCCAAAAAATCGATCTGGATCGGCGAATCGGCGATCCGGATCGGGAATCTGGTGAATCGATCAGAATAAAGCTTAAAAAAAATCCGAAAAAATTATTAAAATTCATTATAGATATTATTTTTAGGAATTCAATAAGAAATGAGGGTACTCCATTAATAATTTTCATGTTTTTGAATGAATATGCGAATATTGATATGTTTTTTCCCTGCATAAACCGCCATTCAGCATTTAATTTACATCACACAAAAGGATAAACATATAATTATCATGGAATAAGTATATCAACATACATGGACTACAATAAAGTATAAAATTAGTAACATATGATCTAAAAATAAAATGATAGACGACGCTATTGTTCTTCTTGGTCACGCTGGTGCCATTGATTGAATTCGTTTAACAATTCATTGATTCGATCTAAAAACGAATCATCGATATTAGCAGGCGTCTGACTATTCCCAAATCCCTGAGTGTTAGTGTTTTGTTGTCCATCCTGCACGCTCACCTGCACTGTCGTGATTGTCCATCCTGCACGCTCGAAGATTGTCCATCCTTCATGCTCACCTGCACTGTCGTGCTCATCCCTATACTATTCCTGCTGGGACTCGATATGTGAATAATATGGCTGGGATAGGGTGGCCTCAGAATCCTCATCTCTCTCACTTTCTCTTTGAATAATATGGAATTAAAAAAAAAAAAACAAATTTTCAAAAAAATCGATCATGGATTAAAAAAAAAAATCACAATTTTTCAAAAAATTCTATCATGGATTACAAAAAAAAATTCGATCATGGATTAAAAAAAAAAAATCACAAATTTTCAAAAAATTCAATCAAGGATTACAAAAAATTCGATCATGGATTACATAAAATTCGATCATGGATTACATAAAATTCGATCATGGATTACAAAAAAAAACAAAAAATTCAATCATGGATTACAAAAAAAGAAAAAAACAATTCCATCATGGATTACAAAAAATTCAATCATGGATTACAAAAAACTCTATCATGGGTTACAAAAAAAGCAAAAAACAAAAAATTCGATCATGGATTACAAAAAAAAAACAAACATTTCGATCATGGATTACAAAAAAAAAACGAACATTTCGATCATGTATTACAAAACATTCGATCATGGATTACAAAAAATTCTATCATGGGTTACAAGATATACTATTTTTAGGACTTGAAATATAACTTTTCTTTCATATGTATGTGTATATCGAGGTCAAGATGATCAATTGAAAAATTTTCTTGTGATAAAATAGGTATTTGAGGTGCACCTTATTTCTACAGTATAAGCTTGACACCGTATATAAACTATTCAAACTCTATACATTCCGTCGTTGGAGTTCTCAAGAAATTGATGGCGTGTACTCTCTTTTTTGAAACATTTGTGATGGCATTTAGTAAATGTTTTAATTGTAGTGCACGTGCCTTGGAGACAAGGACAATGGGAACCAACCATTAAATTCTCACTAAAAAAATCATTCCGAATGAAAGAGAATTTATTAAATTTTTTTTTTTCTTTCTTTCAAAAAAAATTATTGGAAAATGATACAACAACTACAAAAATGAAACGAACGGATCCAATGTATCCAATTAAAAAAATTTTCTAATTTAGAATGAAATTGAGAAGCATTAAGCGTGCAAAAGAGATACAAAATTACCCCATTGAAGGTATGAATGGGTAGGTTACTCATGTAGAAATAGTAAGACCCATTTACAAAAGCCAAAATCCATCCTGCCCTAGAACACGTGAATCGCATGTCATTTACTTTCTAATTAATGAGCAACCAATGCTGGGCACATGGCAATTTGAAAATTTTAAAAAATAGTGATTTCGGATAAGAGTTTTGGCAGTAGCTCTTAAATGAAATGAAAGATGAAAACGAGATGGTGATTAGTATATATTTATTTAATATTAACCGTATTTCTTAATTTAGATTAGTTTTTATCATTACCATTTTGGGTGTGGTTCCTAGAAGGTTACCTCGTTATACCGAAGTAAGCCATACCTCTTGTATCGTTAGGTGTCATAATCTTTATGAAGGCATAATCTATTTTTATCCCTAATTAAAATTTTAAAATTCAAAATTGATACAAATTGAGCGATCTAGATAACTTATTACAAGATGCATTATTTCTTGGATACGGTTTGCATAGAGCCTAGGCTTTAAACAATCAAATTAAAGCCTACCTTCAAATAGTGTCGAGAAATGTGGTTTCAACATTAAAAATCTTTGTGATAGCCTTAAAATATATTTTCTATCTTTATTTATAAAGTTTAAAAAATATTGTAAATCAAAAGATCTATGAAAACTTAAAAATCTTGAAAATTGACGGTTCAAAAATGCAATACAAAATACACTATTTTCAAAACATGAAATCCATTTTTTTCTCATATCCATGCATCTTGATGTCGAGATGATCAATTTGAGGATATTTGTGTATCAAAACAAACTCTTCTAGTGATATTTTTGAGGTATGCTCTAATTCGATTCTTTAGAGCCTCGGTTCTATGTAGAGTTTTCCCTTATTTCTTGGACTTGGAATCTTTTGTTTTTATGTCCATACATCTCGAGGTTGAGATGATCAATTGGAGAGTTCTCCAACACCGAAACTCTCTCTTCTATAGGGTCTTTTAGGCCCAACTTACTTCAATAGTATATAGTTGCAACCTTATATATGCATTTTCCTTCTATTTTCTGCCGTATTTGAAATTTAGATGTAGAGCATAAATATTATTGGACATAGACAATGTACAAGATTCTAGAGATTGATGGGCAAATGGCAACATGGCTTTCATCTATTGATGAATGTATATCTATATTTATTAGGGTTTGTTTACAAAGAAACAATTTATCTTTTGTACATAGAGGTTACAATCATTTCCACTCATTAGATGTTAAATTGTATGGTTTGGGGTTTGTCATAAGTCCAAGAAATTTGTTTTAGAACTTTGTATCTATTCAATTGTACTTTTACAACCAGCCATTTTGAAATTAAGGGACAAAAATAATTGTGCATCTATGTATAAAAGATAAAAAAGAAGAAGAAGCATAGTTTAGTGCTCTCTTAGAGAAAAACTCCTAGATGCTCTTTTTTTTTAATAAATTGGATATTTAAAGTTAAACTTTTTGGGGAAAGTTTTCCTTCCTCTACATCACTTTTTGGATCTAATAAAAAATGAGAAAAAAGATGAGATTCATATATGGCATCAATAGTAAACAGTCAAAGTAATGTGTACTTCCAAACTTTGCTGTACCAAAACTCCTATGCTAGTTTGATATCTTATTTTCTTCATAACTTATCACATCTAAAACTTAAAAAAAGGTACAGATCGAGGAGATCTATAAATACTTAAAATTCATGAAATTAAACTGTCTAAATAATTTGTTACAAAATAGACTATTTGTATGGCTTAGAATTCCTTTTTTTATATTCATACATCTTAAGGTCGATATGACCAATTTGAGGGTTTTCCCGCAGTAGAATAATCCTTTCCATTGGGCTTTTGAATTCCACCACTGTTGTAGTATAATGTTTACAATTTATATAAACTGGAAAAATTTATGGAAAAATCTTATATCATCATCAAAATTTAAGAATAGCCCTGCAAACTTTATATATTATGCTCAAGTTCCACTTCATGAGAGATTTTATTTTATTTTCTATACATTAGATCAAGTCCAGGTTTGGGGACTTGATACTTCTCACCATTTTACATTTGCTAAAAAAATATCAAAAAAATATTTAAAATAATGAAAGTGAGAAAAATACCCCTAAAATTTTGAAATTTCTAGGGGTATATATTGATATTCTTTTACAGACGTAAAATGATGAGAAGTATCAACTCCCAAATTTTGAGATTAATTGGATATATAAAAAAGAACAAAATAAAAATACAATAGTCACTATAAAAAAAGGAAACTTAAATGTAAAATATAAAATTTATAGAACCAATTTTAATTTTTAAAAATAAAAAAGATATTTTATATTAGTTTCCTATAAACTGCTCTTCTAAAGGGTGTGGTTTGTATAGAGCATAGGCTCTAGCTAATAAAATTAGAGCCTACCTTCAAATAGTGTCGAGAAATGTGGTTTCAATATTGGAAATCTTTGTAATAGCCTTAAAATATATTTTTATATTTATTTCTAAAGTTGAAAGCTTAAAAAACAGTGTAGATCGATATATCTATGAAAACTTGAAAGTCTTAAAAATTTAGGGTAAAAAAATGCGTTACAAAATACACTATTTTCAAAACTTGCAATCCCTTTTTTTCATGTCCATGCATTTTGATGTCGAGATGATCAATTTGAAGATATTTGAGCATCAAAACAACCTCTTCTAGTGAAATTTTTTTGGTAAGCTCAAATTTGATTGTTTAGAGCCTTGGCTCTATATAAACTTTGAACTCAAATAGAAAATTGGAAGTGGAAGCACCCATTTATTTGTGGATGTTTTTTATGCTTACAATTGCGAAATACAGGCATTTCAAATATGAAAGAGCGATGCAGAGAAAAATATTTCGGCTCCCGTGTGCAAAAATTCCCCGGGAAATATTTTTCTATATCAAGAGGTGTGGTTCCATTTTACCTTGTATTAGACCATTTCATGGTAAAATATTTTCCCATGATAGTTTATTTACATATGTATTTGAACGAACCAAACGTGTGAATCACAATTTACATATGTAAATATTTCCTGAGGAATATTTACGCACGAACCAAATCTACCTAAAGTCTTGCTTTAAAGTTAATGTCCACTCCAAGAGACTTGATGGGGTAAAAAGCTTCTCAAAAGTTTACCCTCAAATGTGCATGGTAGTTAAAAAAAGAGATAAAAAGAATAATACTAGGTAGAGTTAGAGGAAGAGTATCCAATGAAAAATATTATTTTTCGATAAACCTAGAATATCATAAGAGAGAGATGCACAAATAAAGGTGAAGGCAATTGGGAATTCAGAGCGAGGTTCGAAAATTTGGCTTTGCTCAAGCATTTAGTTGCTTTTGTTTTGTGTACAAAAGTTTGATTAATTTCTCCTTTTAAAATTTTAAATTTTTTTTATTTTATAGGTGTATACTACACAACATTTTGAATGGACCATTATTTCATATTTTTAGGTTTTTATGTCTTACTTAACTGTAATTCTATATTGATATTTTTAGGTTTTTATGTCTTACTTAACTGTAATTCTATATTGATATTCGCTACGTATTTATTGCGTTTTGTATCATGACAATAGAATAAACTTTGTTCATGTATTTAAAAAAACCAAAAATTTATCACATACTATCGTAATGATACTATAAGAGCATTAAATTATAGGTCCTGTTGGCATACCGATGCATCCGTAGCTGTAGAGGTAAGGTGCACTTTCAAATTTTATCATGGTATATAATTTTGATGTAAAATGCTTTTAGGATTATTTTAAAATCTATTTTTATATCTAATTATAAAATTTTAAATTTAAAAAATGGTTAAAATCAAGTAGATCTATAAACATATGAAAATCTTGAAAATGGATGGTGTAGATAATATATTGTAAAATGTACTATTTATGAGACTTAAAATCTTTTTATTTTTCATGGTCATACATCTCGATGTCGAGATGATCAATCAAAGGGTTTTTCAACATTAAAACTTTATTTTCCAATGGATTTTTGAGGTGCATCCATAGTTCTACATTATAAGGTTGTATCCTTATATAAACTGTTTCCTTAAATTATTGCTCAATGACTTTAATGTATCATACAATAGCTGCAAATCATAATCTTATTTCGTATCATCTGTACAAATATGACTATTTTATTTTATTTTTTAACCAAATCTAAAATAATCACGATTCTTAGACTTACCTAAATATTAGCCATATATTATTTTAACCCAATTTTTGGCCTCCATCTTTTTTGGACAATGCTGATATATTTTGGTCATAAGATGAGAGATAATATACTTAGGTGGGCTAGCCATATATGGTGTAGACCAAGTACAACATCCGTTAGGAGGTACAAGTCAGTTCAAGTGGAAGGTTAAAAAAAGACAAAAAGTAGGCTCAAAAAAATATGGTTGGATGTAATGGAAAAATATACAAGGACCTGTGGCATCACTTAAAATATCCTCTTTAAGAGAGCAAAATGGCATACCATAATTCGGGAAGTTAGACCCCAATTAGTTGAAAAAATACTTTAAGGATAATGATGGCATTATCTTTTTGGCTTTGGCCCAATGAAATAAGGCCAAAGGTGAAGGGGTGCAGTTTGTATAGAGCCGAGGGCTCTAAACAATCAAATTAGAGCCCACCTTCAAATAATATCGAGAAATATGGTTTCAATATAGGAAATCTTTGTAATAGCCTTAAAATATATTTTTCATTTTTAATTATAAATTTTAAAGCTTAAAAAATAGTATAGATTGAGCAGATCTATGAACACTTGAAAATTGATAGTCTAAAAATGTAGTACAAGATATGCTATGTATAAAACTCGAAATCCATTTTTATCTTATGTCTATGCATATTGATGTTGAGATGATCAATTTGAAGATATTTGGGCATCAAAACCACCTCTCCTAGTAAAATTTTTGGGGCGGGCACTAATTTGATTGTTTAGAATCTCAGCTCCATATAAACGTTTCCCAATGTGAAAACATACAAGTAATCGGCGTCGGTTCGACCGTCACAAAGTAGATGCAATTTGCAAACCTGCCCACTGATAATGAACCATAACGATCGCATGCGGTATACTACTGCGGGAGCATTACTAAGCACTTAGGCCCCCTCTCAAAATACTTATTTTTGAGAATTTTTTTAATCAAAAATTTTGAGAAACACATAATAATTACTAGATTATTTTTCAAAGAAAAAAAATACATTTTAAGTTTTTTGACACTTAGATATAGCCCTTGAAAAATTAGACACCTCAATTTAGATACGAGGCATAAATGTTTTTTAGTAGGAAAATTGTTTCATGAGGGCTCACGACTACATATGCAGTTCAAAAAGTGTAAGTATCCATCTTTTAGATGGATGCAAGTGGGTGTTCCATCTAAAAAGAATAGAAACCAATGGTCCAAATATTTTTTTTACTAGATTTATTATTTCTAGTTTTAAAAATTTATTTATTTATTGATATTCATGATGTCAATGTTAGAGATTACATGTCCTTAAAAATTAAGTCTAAAATATTAACAGGCCCGTATTTCTACATATGCGAGCTTGGCCTCATAGAAACCGGGTATTTTATAGTATTCGAAGAGTTTATATCAAAATTTTGTTTACCCAGATATTAGGAAAATTGTAGATACCCTCAAAATCAACCTTTTTAATATCTTACACCCAATACTTTTTCTCTCACACCTTAAACCCCAATATTATTTTTTTTTGTATTTACCCTGGTCAAGAAGTCATCTAGTTTACAATAAAAATAGTCTTATCCTCTATCCACGATCGAAAATCCCAAACTTTGAGATCCAAAAAGCACTGTTTTCCCATGTAAGGTTTTCGAGAACCCCTTAGCTTACGAAACCGGGAATCCCAAGCACTAGGATCCTACCTAAGATCGTGTACATAATTGACTAAATGTGAAGTAAATGAATACAACTATAAATCGAGCGCGAGACATAAAGCAAACACAAAAAGGCACACCACAACAATACAAGATTTACGTGGTTCACCCCATAGGGCTACATCCACGCCCTCGACAACTAGAAATCTACTATCACAATGAAGATTACAGTTTTGGTTTACAAGAGATAATACCTATCTTTAAACATCGGTAAAACTCCGTCATAGATCTTGCCTTCTAAACCCGCTCTACCGACCGAGTAACACCGTCGATCAACTTCTTCTTTTCCACTGTAATACCGCTACCTGAAAGAAACCATAAGAGCAACCGAGAGACTTTCTTTCTCCAGAAGTAAAAGTTAACCAACCCAAAACTCATAGGAATACTGCCTCTCTCTCGAAGGCAATGTCTCTCTCTCTTGGAGACCCATCTTCATATTGGAGATACATTCCCATAACTCCCAAAGGGGTGATCCTCAAAAGATGGTTATTATGTCATATTTCACTCACTTATAAAGACATCACTTGCTTGCTTTTCAAATAATTCAATTTTTTATTTCCCATAATACCCTAATCTTTAGAAGAAAGTATGGGCATGTTGATTTAGCTATCACCAAACCCAACAATCTCCACCTTGATAGCAATATCACCATAATTGCCTTGACAACCTTTATTCAATAGATTTCTTGATTTCTTCATACTTGCCTCAATGGTAGAATTTTTAGAAACACTTTGCCTTCATATGTCTCCACCTCAAACCACGGATATTTCTTGATTTCTTCTTTATTGCCTCAATTGTGGAATTTTTACAAATATTTTGCCTTCATATTTCTCCACCTCAAACCATGGATATTTTTTGATTTCTTCTCACTATCCTCCATTGTGGAATATTAACAAACACTTTACCTTCATATTTTTCCACCTCAAAACATGTATCCATCAAACTCTACTTTTCATCATTTTCTTAATGCAAGCCTCAGTCCCGTACACACCTTGTGATTTGATACCAATTTTAGGGGTTCTCGTGAACCCCTTACTCGCGGAACCTGAAATCTCAAACATTGGGATCCCACCTAAGAACTTGTACATGATTGGCTAAATGTGAAGTCGATGAATACAACTATAAATTGAGCATGAAAAATAAAGCAAACATAAAAAGGCACACCACGACAACACGAGATTTATGTGGTTCACTCTATAGGGCTACATCCACGGCCTTGGCAACTAGAAATCCACTATTACAATGAAGATTACAGTTTTGGGTTACAAGAGATAATACCTATATTTAAACATCGGTAAAAGACCATCACCGATCTTCTCTTCTAAAGCCACTCTCTCGACCAAGCAACATCGTCGATCAACTTCCTCTTTTCCACCGTAATACTGCTATCGGAAAGATAACCATGAGAACAACCGAGAGACTTTCTCTCTCTAGAAGTGAAAGTTAACCAATCCAAAACTCATGAGAATACCGTCTCTCTCTCGGAGGCCATGTCTTTTTCTTGGAGACTCATCTTCATATTTGAGATCCATTCCCATAATCCCCAAAAGGGGTAACCCTCAAAAGATGGGTATTATGACATCCTTCATTCTCTTATAAAGATATCACTTTCTTGCTTCTCAATAAAGTCAATTTCTTATTTCCCATAATACCCTAATCTTTAAAAAAAAAAATATGGGCACGGTGATTTAGCTATCACCAAACCCACGAGTCTAAAAGTCCCTCCTACCCCCGAACCTCACCTCTTGAATAAAAAAGGGGGAATGAAAACTTGGACCAAGCAGAGATATAACCAGATTCACCCACCGACCGGTAAGTTCATTTTCACATACATTCTGGTGAAAAAAAGAAGTACGCGATTCTCAAAAGCTAAGGGGAGCGGTCCGTCCGCTGGAATGAGCAGTAGTAGGATCTACTTGTTGGAGCTCAGCTCACCTCCGAACAGGGCCTCGCCTTCAAACTGCTGCAGCGATCTTTAAAAAAATAAAATGGAGGAAATATAAATTATCCTCCATAAAAGGAGGAAATCTTTTAGCGATCATCATATATACCATTCGTCTATTCGCCGAAATGCACCGAAATCTGAAGCCAAAATTTCATTTGCCGAAATTTTGAACTTAATTAGGAAAGGACTGAAAAATTTCATTTTCAAAGGTACATTAATGGAGGGGGTGGAGCTTGTCTATATATAGGTATGAATTGAGGTTCGTAGAAGAGTGCATCCAATAGATCCCAAACCAGAGTTCACAGAGTTGATCAAAGATGATGAATTCACAGGTCCAAGCCGGTTCAAGCCCAGCCTTATTAATGGTTACGAGTACGATTTTGAGGCCGAGCTGTGGCTCGCTGGGCAGGCTCAATCAGCCGGGATCATGGCGGGGAACCCGCCAGAAAGCGGGTGTGGGCAAGGTCTTTGCGTTGATGAGGGAGAGTTCGGTGAGAGAGAAGAGGGTGGACAAGGAGATCAAGGTGAAGGCGACGGCGACGGTGAAGGTGACGGTGGGCGGGGAGTTGACAGACATTGGGTTGAGCAGAGGGGTGGATGATTTCTTGGAGTTTCGGGGGAAATCGGTGAGGTTGGAGCTTGTCAGCGAAGAGTTGGATCCTCGTAAGTGGAAATCTCTCTCCCCCATCTACTACATTGTATGGAAACATGCTTTAGGAATTTTTTCTCTTTTTGTCTGTGTGTGTGAAGAAAATATCAAAATTTACATAGCGGCATTCGTCTATAAGTGGAGAAAATATCAAAATTTAAAAAGAGAGAGAGGAGGATATCAAAATCTTATTGAAGGTTCTCTCTCTCACTTGTGACTTTGTCTGAATGGTATTTATTTATTTTTGTTTTCTTTGCATTCTTGTGTGCATGATTTGGAGATATCATAAAGGTTTATTCAGATTTACCTCTCAACGCTTCTTTCTCTTTATCTCTCGAGAGTTGTAAAAAAAATCCTTGTGTTTTCAGAAATGGGGCTTGAGAAGCCGACGATAAAGGGGTACTTACGCAGGAAAATAAAAATAGGCCTCAATGACTTGGTGGAGTATGAGGGTGAGTTCAAGGTGAGCTCCAGTTTCGGGGCAGTGGGCGCGGTGTTGGTTGGGAATGAGCACCACAAAGAGATGTACTTCAAGAGCATAGTGCTTCATGGATTTGATCAAGGCCCTATCCAAATCACATGCAACTCATGGGTTCATGCTCACAGTGATAATCTCGAGGACAGGGTCTTCTTCACTGACAAAGCAAGAGATTTTCAGATACCATGTATACTTTTCGGACCACCTATTTGCATCCATCTTTATACCTCTAGACTGCATATTGATGAAATGCCGTCTAACCTGCATGAAACAATTGGTCTCCGAACAAAATGACATAGTTGACTTAAATATTGTTGTGTGGTCCCTCATGCATCGACCAACTATCTCTAAGATGGACTTAAAAAATGGTGCATCTCAAACGTTAAAATATATGTTTGAAAAAATAATTTGAAAAATACTATTTATACTTTTTGGAAAAGAAGAATTTCATGTTCATAAGAATCATTATATTGAAATTAGCAAATCCTAAATTTTGGACAATTATTCCTAACTTTGAGATTATTTTAGAGGGAGTCCTCACAACAATAGGTGAGGTAGTCCACTCATCAAGTACTTTTTCAAAACAAAATTTTGGAGTACTTTCAAGACCCCAAAACCTGGGGATATAACCTCTTTAATCATAAACTAACCTCAATAGAAAGATTTCAAATTTGCACTCTCTATACATCTAAACCATGAATGTATGACATACAAAATAACAAAGAAGGTAAAGATAAAAGAAGAATAGAAAACTCAAAGAAGGGGTAATTTAGGCGTTTATCGAACCAGGAGCCAATGTTCAATTGAACGACTCTGGGTGACTACTCGGCCCAAGCATGAGCCGTTGGGCCGAGTACTGTTCAAGCCAATAAATGTTAAAAAACTAAAAATATCTAAAAATAAAGAAATACGTGTTTGAAGTGAAATTAAAACACATCTAGATGAGGTTAAAAAAATAGTAAAAAAATCAATATTGAAAAAATCAATTTGTGATTGAAATATTTTTCGAAATAATCCAAAAAGAAGTGAAACTATAAAAAATAAGTAATCATGATCGTTTGTCAAAATGATAGAAACATATAAAAAGAATACTTATTAGAAATTGATTTTTCACTTTTTGAATTTCTTTTAAGATCTTTGAGTTGAACACCCAACTCAGGGATACTCGGGAGGGCCAGAGCGGACTCGCCCCGAGTAGTCGATTCAAACTTGGCCAAGTAGTCGAACGCTGCTAGGAACCTCTTCCCAATCCAACACCTAGTTTTATATATAT
>NW_006499728.1:3923860-3947164 GCF_000471905.2 Amborella trichopoda | reverse complement strand
AGTAATCCTGATCTAGATCTAATGTATAATATTCAGATCCGAATATTTAGGACCAATTGGATCTGGATCCGGATCTAGATCCAATATATACTATTTGGTCTAAATCCAGATTCAGGTCCATTCAAACCCGGATCCAGACCCGATCTGACCTGTTTTCATCCAGACAAAAAATGCTCTCATTTTCGAAAAATTTACTCGTCGCTTTTTTGGTTCCTTTCTTTTTTGCTTAATTATGGTGTTTAACCTATTCAATAATTATACTCTTTCATGACCCATGGTTTAGAAATAGAACTGGGTCCTTGGAAACCCCATTTGATCACTTATTTTGATCTAGACTTGGGGGTGGCATGGACCCAGATCCGACATGGGACCTGAGGGGTAGACCCAATCCGGGTTCGGGTATGGGTCCAAAAATTGAACCCGATGGGTTGGATCCAGGTCTGGTAATATTTTTTGGGTCCCAATTTATGAAATATATTTAAATATAGTTAAATACATAGATCTTTTGATTTTTGCGGTCCAAGTCGGGTTTGTCGTGTCATCTGGTTTGTCGTGTCATGGCCCGTGTCTTATAGGACCGGGACTGGACCCAACCCATTGCCACCCCTATCTAGACCATGAATATGTGACATACAAAATAACAAAGACGGTAAAGATAAAAGAAAAATAGAAAACTCATAGAAGGGGTAATTTTGGGGTTCCTCAAACTAGGAGCCAATGTTCAATTGAATGACTCTAGGTGAGTACTCGACCGAGGCATGAGCCGAATACTCGCCCCGAGTATTGTTCAAGCCAAAAAATGTTAAAAAACTAAAAACATCCAAAAATTAAGAAATACATGTTTGAAGTAAAATTAAAACACATCTAGATGAGGTTAAAAAAATAGTAAAAACCAAAAATTTGAAAAATCAATTTGTGACTTAAGTGTTTTCGAAATAATCCAAAAAGAAGTGAAAATATAAAAAGCAAGTAATCATGATCATTTGTCAAAATGATAGAAACATAAAAAAAAAAAAGAACTTATTAGAAATTGATTTCTTATTTTTTTGAATTTTTGAATTTCTTTTAAGATCCCGGAGTTGAACACTCTAACTCAGGGATACTCGAGCAGGCGAGAGCGGAACTCGCCCGATTAGTCGATTCAAACTTGGCCAAGTAGTCGAACACGGGTGGGAACCTCTTCCCAATCCAACTTAGGCAGTTCCGAAAACAACAAAGCACCATCTCTCTTAATGTCCTTACCACTGACAACTGCAAACGTGTGTGGTTTTGCATGTGAAACAGTCATATTTGCCACCGGTGACCCCAGCAGGGTTGAAGAAG
This sequence comes from Amborella trichopoda, assembly GCF_000471905.2. Next base: position 3,945,841 of record NW_006499728.1, on the reverse strand, counting down.
GTGAGAGAGAAAGAGCTCGAGACGCTGAGGGGGAATGGGCAGGGGGAGAGAAAGGATTTTGAGAGGATTTATGACTACGACAAATACAACGATCTTGGCAACCCTGATGATGCCGACACTGCAAGGCCTGTCCTTGGTGGCAAAGATCATCCATATCCTAGGCGTTGTAGGACAGGGCGCCCTATGACCCGTACAGGTATTTTACAAAATCTCCCCCAAATTATGTTATAAATGACTTTCCAAAATTTTCAGAAGTATTTTGATTAATTTATTATTTATAAATTATTTTTTTAATATTTTTATTAGTTATGCATTCATGAGAAAAATATAAACTTAGAATTTCATGTGATTTGGATTTGTAGAAATAAAATTAAAATTATATTACGAAATTAGATTGTGATCGTCAGATTGGCCCAAATTTAATATAGACTATTGAGTTAACAACAATTTTTTTCACACACGCATACACACACACATATATATATATATATATTAAAATTTTAATCAAAATAAAATGTTTGTTTTGATTTAAAATTTAGCAATAAACTTAGTTTCTTCTAATCCTTCAATAGGAGCATCATGCAATGCAAGTGCCATTAGTGCTTGCCATGGCCTGGCTCCTTGGTCCAACCTAGTCTTGAAACACACCTGGATAGAATTAAAATATCTGCTTTTATTTAAAAATTTTTAGTAAACTTTTTTTTTTTTTTTCAAATATCTCAATAAGAGTATTGTGCAATGCAAGTGCCACTAGGGCTCGCAATGGGCGAAGCAACCTAGTCTGGCCCTGTAAAACAAGGGCTTGGGCCACCAAAAGTGGCATGAGGGCCCAAGCCATGACCGGGCCTGCCCGAGTCGACCCGACCCATGTTTTTTCCCTTTATTTTTTCCTTTCTTCCTTTGGGTTTCATGGAACCTGGCGCCAGCCCTATGGGGACTAGGAGCGGGCTAGGGATAGAGCCGGCGCTTTTTCAGCCCTGAGTTCCATCGTGTTGGTTCAGTACATACATGGAATGGCAAGCAAAACGAGATCAAATTCAACTAATATCTGTACATCCGTTTGATTTTGAAATGGGTGCAGTTTGTATTGAGCTTAAGCTCTAAACAATCAAATTAGAGCCTATCTTCCATTAGTGTCGAGAAATATGGTTTCAAAACTGGAAATCGTTTTGATAGCCTTAAAACATATTTTCATCTTTACTTATAAAGTTTAAAGCTTCAAAAATAGTGTAAAGCGAGAGATCTATGAAAACTTGAAAATATTGAAAATTAACGGTCCATAAGTATGTTATAAAATACACTATTTCCAAAACTTGAAATTTATTTATTTTCATGTCCATACATCTTGATGTCGAGATGATGAATGTAAGGATATTTGGGCATAAAAACAACCTCTAAGTCATTCCAAGTTCTCGTAGGTCTAGTCCTATGGCATCATTAGGGCAGAGAACGGACTGGATCAAGTCCAGATCCATCGTGATTTGGATCTAAATTTAATCGGATTTGGATTCGGTCGATCTGGATCGAAAAAATTATTTTATATATTATTTTATAGGAAATGATCTTGTGATACCTACCCACACCCATGTGTGTAAGACCCAAATGATCACCATGAAATTTGGCATAGATCTCTAGAAAAATCGAATCCCACACCCATATGATAACTTTTTTAGAAATATGTGTTAAATTTAATGGTGATCATTTGGAATCCTACGCACATGACTGTGAGAGGGTCTCATAGGATCATTACTCTTATTTCATATCTATAAAATAACATATAACAAACAAATATTATATAGCATATAGGTATATATAAAATAATATACAACATTTTAATAACTTGGTCAGATCCAAACCGGATCCCCATGTACTTGGATCCGATCCTAATTACTATTTAGATCTGAATTTGATATGTCAGAGTCCAAAATTTAAGTTTCAGATCCAAACCGGGTAAATTCTCAGCCATCATGTTGTGCTTATTGAACATACAATGATGACTTCTGTGACTAGATGTCCTATCTGGTCATGAGGATCATATATGCCTTCGCTATAGCGTACTCACTTGTCCTGCTCTGTCTTTTAGTTGGTAAGGTTGCATTCAAGCCTCAACCTCAAGGATACAATCATGAACATCTTGTAAAGCTATGATATTCGAATAGACATGCCGAATTTAAATGTACATGATGAAAACGCATGCAAACCTGTATATGAACATGTATTAGAATCTCTATATATACATACATATATACATGCAGGCTTTGTAGTCATATAAATGACATTTCTTGCTAATGGTACTTGCAGATACTCTGTCAGAAAGTCGAGTCAAGAGTCTAGTGGATTCAACTTATGTCCCAAGGGATGAAGCATTCTCGGAATTGAAACAGGCACAATTCGGATTGAAGACCTTGAAATCGGTCCTACACGCGCTCATCCCTGGTGTCGAGGCATTTGTAGAAGACAAAAACATGAGCTTTGAATTCTTCAATGATATCGATCTCCTCTTCAAGAACGAGGTTAGATTCCATAAGACAGATGGAGAAGGTAGCATACTGAACTCTTTGCTCCTTCCGAGGCTTGTGAAGAGGGCCGTGGATGGAGGAAGCGAAGTCCTGCAATTCGAGATTCCATCCATTATGGATCGTAAGTCTACAGTCCATACCCATATTTTAAGCTTCTTCTCAAGAATTTAAGTCTTTATAGTAGATTTTAAGTTTAGTGTCAATTTTGCTAGCTTTAGGTTTTTGGGGGTTTTATAAGGGATTTAGTATAAATATAGAGCATGTATACTTTACTGTACTTCCTTTGAATCATGATACACTCACTCCCTCGAAGAAAAACACCCTGTTAAGAGGATTTTCTTGATTCCAATTTTTGAATCAGTGGTTTGAAATATGATATGGGAAAGATCATCCATATTTTCACCAAAACAACAGAAAAGAGATGAAACAAGGGGGAAAATGGTACATTATTTTTTCAACAAAATCATCCATTTTTTAATAGTTGTTTCTTGATTTTGGTAAAAATTTGTCGACTTCACAAAAACAAACTTCGCAATTCATAGCAAGTCTGGTTCACCCATTCAAGCCATTTTAGAGTCAGTGACCAACCATGTTTGATCCGAATTGCCAACTGTTTATTCATTAGCCTGTTTAAGATATCTGATATTTGATGTAAATTGAAAAAATAAAACCAGAAAAAAATAAATATAAAAAGTCAAGAGAATATACTATCTTTCAAGGTTGCAAGAGAATATCTACCCCAATGTTGAGAGAATATACCAACTCTCAAGGTCTGATGGGGAATCCACCCCAAAAATCTCTTCACGAGACTAAACTCATCCACTTCCCTACGATGAAGGGAAATGTCCTTTTAAATAGACTACCCTATCTTTTCCCCCTTAAATTCCCTTAATCTATTTTCTCTCATCCCTATCTTTTCTTTCTTAAATTCAGTGCGCTCTTTTAACCATCACGTACCAAAAAGATATCATCTTTTCTCTTAACCTACGTTTTATCCAAAACATTCCCAAGTTGAAAAGATAAACCCCTAGAGTTAACTTTATCCTATTTATATTCGCAAACTAATTAACACAATCCATAAATATCAACTCACACGCAACCCACAAATATCGTGGACACCTCCTCTCTTATTAGATAAACTAAAGAATAATAAAAAATTAAAATAACTCTAATATAATTTGCATCATTCTCTCGGAGTTGGGAGAAGCTCGACCTCGAGCTCAAAAGTTGGTGATGAAGTCCCATTATGAGCATCGATACTTTTTCTTCAAGACTGATGTCTGCAACTGTGTTCCAAGAGAATAATCATTGAATACGAGCTGAGGCTGATTATTCCTAACTAGGTAGGGGTCTAGCTCCAAAAATATACCAAGTTCAATCGATGAACACGCTTGACCATTAAATTTTGAGAGATCGATTTTAATGTCAAAATTTCGTGGTCGTTCTATAGGACGTAATGGATCTGGCTTCTCTATAGAACACGACGAATCTAGCTTGTAAATTTCTTCAATATGCTTGAAATCAACACTTTGGAATTATCGGGGAATTCCTAAAATTTGGGGAGATCGATTTTAATATCAAAATTTCATGGTCCTTCTATAGGACGTGATGGATCTGGCTTCTCTATAGAACACGACAGATCTAGCTTGTAAATTTCTTCAATATGCTTGAAATCACCACACTGGATTTATCGGGAAATTACTGGTGCAAGATGAATGTGGTTGTGAGTACCTTCTTCATGAGGAATGTTGTTCTCCAACCGCTGCAACCTCTGATTCATCTCTTGATCTTCACTTTGAAAATCCTCTAGGGCTTTAGTAAAATTTTCTACTCAACGCATAACACATAATCCATAGCAGGAGTAGGATTAGCTTGATTGCTTAGATCTAACTTGCTCTTAGGATCTGACTTGATCTGGATCTATCTAACTTGCTCTCAGGATCTAACTTGATCTGGATCTATCTAACTTGCTCTCACGATCTGACTTCATCTGATACTAATTGATTACTCTATAAAATGTTGAGAGAATATATCCTCTTGCAAGGTCTATTCAAGTGAAGGAATATACCCTCTCGCAAGGTCTGCAAGGGAATTCACCCCAAGAAAGTATACCTTCTCTCAAGGTCCGAGAGCGAATCCACCCCAAAAATCTTTTCATGAGACCAAATTTTATTAACTCATCCACTCCCCAAGGAAAACGTCCCTTTAAATAGACTTCTCGCAAGGTTTGCAAGGGAATTCACCCCAAGAGAATATACCTTCTCTCAAGGTCCGAGAGCGTATCCACCCCAAAAATCTTTCATGAGATCAAATTTTATTAACTCATCCACTCCCCAAGGAAAATGTCCCTTTAAATAGATTTAAAAAAGAAGATAAATAACTGACTTTCCTATTTTATCTCCTTTAACCTATTTTCTCTCGTCCATATCTTTTCTCTTAAATTCATGTGCTCTCTTAACCATCGCGTATAAAACGTTCTCAAGTTGAAAAGATAAACTCCCTAGATTTAACCTTATCTTATTTATATTCCTAAACTAACTAACCTAATCCATAAATATCAATTCACACACAAACTCAATGCCCACAAATATCCCTGCGCACCTCCTCTCCTATCCCTGAAGAGATAAACTAAATAATAATAAAAAATTAAAATAACCTTAATATTATTTGCATCAATATTCCAATAAATAAAACTGTATTATGGAAATATATTATAAGCTTAGCAAGTGAGCAAGCATAATTCTTTCCCTTTCTCATGGAATCTAGAATGTGTTTCATTTTCTTGTGAAATTTAGCATAATTTAAGTTTTTGTTGATAGAGTTTTCATAATTATAGGGGACAAGTTTTCTTGGATGCGAGATGAGGAATTTGCTCGTCAAACAATTGCTGGGATCAACCCATTTTGCATTGAATTGGTTAAGGTAAGTACTCGAATTTAAAATTTTTTATTCTAAATTAAAATTGTTGTCTAAATCTCCCAACTATACATAGCTTTTTTTAAATTCTAAATTTTAGAAATCATTTAATTTTATTCGGAATTATTGCATAACTTCTATAAGACAAACATGGGTCAGTTGGCAATGGGATAAAAGAAAGAAAAAGGACAAAGGAAGGTTTTGTCCAAATTCTAGGCTTTCAAAACCCAAATTTTGGCAGGGTTTCCTTAACCCTAATATGAGCTTATTTTGGAGTTTCAATTGAGTCAAAAAAAAAAAAGGTGACAAACACAATGTTATGGAATGCTATTAGAATTGAACAGACTACCGAACTATCAAATCAGTTGGTCAAGTCGTCAAAACTAGTTAAACAATGGTTTTAATTAATTTTCAACCAAACTCACATTTTGTTTTGGACTAGACTGCTTAAAAAACTATTCCGTAGTTTGGTCAGACAGATGGGCCAATCTGATTCGATCTTGATACCAACGGATGAGCGTCCTTGGATGTATGCAACCATGTTGTACAAAACCAAGTTTCAACCGGCCCATCCTTGTTTACTTTGTTGAATGCATTTTGCCTTTGCGCATGGCTAGGCACCCATAGTTACATTTTTGGGGCACTTGCATGGAATATTTAGCTCTCTTAATCGTGCTAGCATAATATTTCCGTTTCATATACACTCTTCTTCCTCTTAGGCTAGGAAAGGGGGGTTGGGGTCATGGTAGAAGCACCCCCATAGCATACTCATCGCATTATGGCTTTTATTCCCACTAACACTACTTTATTAAAACCTTGAACAAAAAAAAAAATCCGAGTTGTTTGAAGCCATTCAACTGTATGTGATTTTTATTTTTATTTTTTAAAAAAGTGTTACAAGAAGCAAAAAGAAATCACAAGAAGAAGAAAGAAATCACAAGAACAAAAAAGAAATCACAATCACCTATAAAATGTGAAATCCTCTTGGGGTTGCTCAAGATATTTTTTTTGGACTTTGAAACCCGTCCCAAGTTCTTGGATTTTATAACTAAGGGCCACCATTGATTATGACCTTCTTGTTACATATATAAATAGTTTTGTAGTATACAATCCCTTTAAACAATCATGCTTATTGCTAAATATAAGCTAAGTTTTGTAGCTATGACCAAAAATGAAAAGAAAAGGGAATATTTCTTAGTACCAAAAAAATGCTCATATTTATTGACTATATTGGTTCAGGAATTTCCCTTTGTGAGCACATTGGATCCGAAGATCTATGGCCCAACTGAATCTGCAATAACGAAGGAAATCATTGAACGAGAAATCAAAGGAGTCATGACAGTTGAACAGGTAAATGGTAGTATATACTGCATATTCCATTAGTAATATGAATTAATGCAAAATCGGATGCATATAACCAGATTTTCCTAAGTAATATTTCGGAAATTAAAATCTAGGAAATGATTTATAAGGTCATGCCCTACAAGATACTTATAGGACCTCGATGTCTATGGTCGATCCCTTTCTATGTGAAGTATCTGCCATCATCCATCGAAAGGGCCTTCGGATCATCTTCACTCTCAGTGGTAGGGATCTGACAGTGGAGACTGAGATCCTATATAAATCGTGTAGGATAGGGTCCTGTAGGGTGATTTCGACCCCCCTAAATTGAAACTGTTCTATGTTGATGCTTGAGACTCGCTATGTGTTTTTAAGGGTGTGTTTGTTATATTTCCATTCGAAGGATTATCTCTAAGTACATGCATGCACAAGTCGGATTCCAGGCGGTGGCACAGAAGAAGCTGTTTGTTCTAGACTACCACGATATACTCATGCCTTACGTGAACAAGGTGCGGGCTCTAGAGGGGACAACCCTCTATGCGTCCCCGACCGTCTTCTTCCTCACCCACTTAGGCACCCTACAACCGGTGGCCATTGAGCTTGTAAGGCCACGCTCTGAGACTGAGGATTCCTGACGCAAGGTGTTTACGCAGGGAATTGATCACACGACCGCATGGCTGTGGAAGTTGGCCAAGTGCCATGTTGCTGCACATGACTCTGGCATGCACCAGCTAGTTTCACACTGGTAGGCCGTTACTTAAATTTTATGGATTCCGATCATATTTCCGGAGTTTATTTAGAAAGCATGTTGTGGTCTATACGACCATTAAAAACTACAGTTACCTAACACCATCCAATCAATTGATAGACAATGACGAAGAGAGCGGGCTCCATGAGAACACGATAGGTCCCATTCTCTCAACATTACCACCTATCAATTGAATGTGTGGTGAAAACACTTAGGAGCACGATTTTCCATATGAACTAGCTAGAGGCACTTGGCATTGCATGTTTCTAAAATGTAAATTTTATTCTAAAAAATTCCCTAAAATTGGAGATTATGGATTAATTTTTAGTATAAGTTAATAATTATGGAAATGGGATAAATATTAATTAAAGGGAGAGCTACTTTTACAAATGGATTTCTTGTTATATATTTTTAACTAAGTTACGAACGGAATGTTTATTATAGGATGAAATAGAGATTGAATTGGATTAAAGAGTAGGTTAAACTTCTCCTCTGCAGAGCCCCAACTAACCTACCGTAAGTTTCTACGGGGATCTCTACGCCATCTGTCCCTACCCTTAATAAAAGCTTAATATATATAGAACATGTAGACACTTGTTTAGTTCACTTTTTAGTTCTATATTTGTTTAGAATGTGACTTACTCATGAACTTAAACCGGTAGGATTTTTATCTTACTGTCCCTTTCTGAACCTTTGACTCCCAAACTAGTTAACAAACTCCTTGCCTTGAGTTATTTTTCAGAAGCTTGCCATTTTAGTAAATAAACAGGTGCGTGTGGAGGTTCAGATGGGTCACGCTGAACCCCTCCCGGTTTGGTCCTTTTTCGATGCAGACTAGGACCTAAACCTTGTCTGATTCATGTCAGGTGACCCCAGATCCGAGTTGTTGAGTCCAACAGGCAGGTCTAGATCCAAACTTACGCCTGGTACTCTGGTCTTTTATCACCCTGACCTAAACTTCTATATGGAAACAATATATACATGTAGTACTTGTGTGTGTTGAATGTACATTCTTATTTTTGTAGGTACAGATAGACCCTTTTTGCCGGGTCAAAAAGACCAATTTGCCCTTTTCTGTTCTAAGTGGACCAAAATACTCCTAATCTTTTGCAGGTTGAGGACGCACTGTTGCACCGAGCCATACGTGATCGCGGCTAACCGTCAACTGAGTGCCATGCACCCAATATATAGGCTGCTGCAACCCCACTTCCGATACACGATGGAGATCAATGCCCTAGCTCGGCAGAGTCTGATCAACGCGAATGGGATCTTTGAGTCGTGCTTCTCGCCTGGGAAGTACTCCGTCGAGCTTAGCTCTTATGCTTATGTTTTGACCTGGCGTTTTGACAAGGAGGCCTTGCCTGCAGATCTCATCAAAAGGTAACATGGATGGGGCAAAACAAGCAAACATTTGAAGTGGGAAGAGGGGGTGTATTATCCTAATATATTTTTTTGACTATCTATTAGCCTTTACTGAGTCTGGCTTTTTAGCCATCTATGCACACCCTTTATTGTAGACTCACAAATGATTTTCGAAGGTGTTGTGTTTCTACTTGTAAGTTAATTTAAAAAGAAATATTAAACATAGAACAATAGGTTGGGTCTAATCCACATTTCATAGTGGAGATCAACCAGCTGTCTGCTATGGCTCATCCCCACTGTCCATTTAAGGGAACGGACCGTGGATGTCTCGTTGTTTTATACCATACATTCCCTCATAGAGTTTGTGAATTATGTATGCCTTTTCTAATGTAAGTTTGAGCAAAAGAATCATGTCGCTTTTATTTTTCTCAAACAAGGGGTTTGGCCGAGGAGGATCCAACCGCGGAGCATGGCGTCAAGCTTGTGATTGAGGACTACCCTTTTGCCAACGACGGCCTCCTTATATGGTCTGCGATAAAGCAATGGGTCACAGACTATGTCTCCTACTACTACTCTGACCCTGGCTCAGTGCAATCCGACACTGAGCTCCAGGCTTTTTGGGAAGAAGTGAGAATCAAGGGCCATGAAGACAAGAAAGATGAGCCCTGGTGGCCAGTATTGAAAACCAACGATGACCTCATTCAAGTTCTAAGCACCATAATTTGGGTGGTTTCTGGCCACCATGCGGCCGTAAATTTCGGTCAGTATGCTTACGGGGGCTACATCCCGCACCGCCCAACTGTTACTAGGAACAATTTGCCAGTAGAGGATGAGAGTGGCGATGAGTTCAAGAGATTCCTCGAGAAACCAGAAACAACATTGTTGTCAAGTTTTCCTTCTCAACTCCAAGCAACAAAGGTGATGACTCTACTAGATGTGTTATCCTCTCACTCTCCAGAGGAAGAGTATCTAGGAGGTCAGGTGGAGCCTGAATGGACCTTAGTGCCAGAAATTAGGGCAGCTTTTGAGAAGTTTAGTGGTAGGATGAAGGAGATAGAGGATATCATAGACCAGAGGAACACTGATCTTGAATTGAGGAACCGAACAGGTGCAGGAGTGGTGCCATATGAGCTCTTGAAGCCCTTCTCTGAGCCTGGAGTCACTGGAAAGGGTGTCCCAACTAGCATTTCCATATAGAGGTTGAGCTTTTGGTCATTGAGGTTCAGCTCCTTCAGTTCGAACCTTTTTAGCCTCGTGATTTATGGTACTCGTAAGGGAGAAGGAATAAGGAAGAGGAAAAGAAAAAAGAAGTAAACCTAACCAAGGGCTATAATCCTTTTCAACTGTACTCTCTGTTGGTAGGTGTCTGTTTGCAATTTGTACTTATAGAGTTTCTAGCTAATGAATATGCACTTCACTTTTTACATTGAATCTATTTTTCTATTGATTTGGGAATAGAGCTTGAGGGATATTGAATTTAAAGAAAGGGAAATGGGCCGGTTAGCTATACCAATTTTTTATCACCTACTAATTGTACTTAACAGTGAAAAAAAGGTGGGTTAGCACGGTTTTGTAATTAGATAGTTTGACCAACAAATAAGTGCATAAGGGATAGAAGATTGCCTTAAAGAAACTGAAACTCATAAGCTTTCACTAGAGCTGTCTCCAAAGCATGTATTCGCATCCCTCTGTGCTCCCAATGCAAATAGCCCTCTGAAGATTGTCTACTAGATGATGTAGAGGCTCTACTTCTAAAGAAGTACTCATTGAGGTATTTGAAAACACTTTTCAAGATATTTCAAAGAAACTCCGAGGCTTCATGAGTTACCCATAAAAATGCTCCCGATGATCCTTGGGCAAAAGACAGATGGTTTTTTAAATGAACTAAGCAGGAGCTTGGAGTTGATGTTTAAAGTTTCAATAGCAATTCACTGCTTTTAGAGAAAAGGCAAAGAACCTGAGTAAAAGATCTAAAGCTTTCGGCTAATCTTTCTCAATGGCAATTCCATTCCTCCATCTTAAACACTTACAAGCTGCTTAAATCTGTGCCCAACAAATCGCAAACTCCAAAAGCTTTTAAATAAGCCTATGAGCATCAAAATACAACGTTGGAGGGCAGATTTATACGCAATACGATTCAGATTTATATGCAATACGATTCAATAAGGAGAAAAAACTTAGTTACGGAGAATACGTGCAGCCTCCATTCCTAGTTGAGGTTTTTTGTGAACCTGGCAAGAAAAGTTGAGAAATTTCCTTCAATATTATTCACATACTTAAGGGAATTCAATTTGTCAAAGCTCAACTTGTAGTAACCGCAGAAAATCATAACTAAAATATTTGTATTGCTTGTCCTGTGTTTGTGAATGTTTGTGTGCGTCAAAGAGAAAGACAGAGGGAAGGGGAAGCTTTTGACGCAACAAAAAATTATCCGCACAAACGCTTCGTATTATGAATTTAGTACAAAGAATAAATGACCAGCCCCTACAATCACCACTCCAATACCAAGAAAAAGAAAAAAAATAAGAAAAAAGAAACAAAAAACAGTAATAATAAGTGAACTAATATACTAAGTCCAACCATGTTCACTGGCTCCATACTTTCTCAGCTAACAACTCACAGAAAAGTAGCCCAAATAGTCATTCCGCAATAAATATTTCTTCTTTTATGTCACTGCATAAGAAAGTAATTTTCACGTCTAATTGTTTCAACTCTAAATCAAGAATAATAGTTATATCCACAATAACTCTAATAATGGTCGCACACACAACATGAGAGAAAATTTCGTCAAAGTCAATAGTGGCTTATGCGTATAACCTTTCATAGCCAATCAAGCTCTATGACTTTCAACAACACCGTCGAGAACTTTTTTCTTCTTGAAAACCCAGTTATATTAAAATTGCTTTTCACCCTTATTCTTGTGTTATTTATTCATAGGGCATCCATTTCCTCTCCCATGGATGATCTCTATTGACCGGCTTCATCGATCCCCCATGCTTCACAATAAGAAACAGACTCACTTTCCTCTATGACGAAAGCATAGGACAAGAATAGTCATTAAGCCTTTTAGGAGCCTTTCTAGGTCTTTCAAATCTCCTCAATTCAATGCCATGTAAATATTCTTTAAGCTATTGGAATATTTCAGGCTCTTGGTCTTGGATGCCATTTCACTGGTTCTCATGTGTCAAATATTAATATTGTAGTCAGTAGGTTCCAACAATATGTATCCCTTTGTATCATTTACATAGCTAAGAATAGTACATTGTTTGGATTTTGCATCCAAGTTAATTCTCTTCTCCTTTAAAATCAAAGGGTATGCATCACACCGAAAATATAGAGGAAAGAATAATCAACAAGTTTACATGTCAAAACTTCTTTTGGTCTCATGTTATCCAAAGCAATAGTGCGAGATTTGTTAATTGGGAAATAAAATGTATGAATTGCTTTTGCTTAGAAACCATGTTTATAGTCAAACAATAATCAACGTTCACCTGACACACTCCTCAATGGTATGATTCATCCTCTCAGCAACATCATTTTGCTCAAGTGTTCCAAAAACTTTCAACTACCTAGTAATACTATGCTTACAACAAAAATCATTAAATTAACCAGAATAAAATCTTCTCTAATTATCAATGTTTATACACTTGATGCTCTTGCCTTTCTAATTTTCTACCAAGCCTTAAACTTCTAAAACAACTGAAAGCATATGTTTCTTTTAGCATGTAAACCTACATTTTTTTACTCACCCAAAAAAAAAACCTACATTTTTCTTAAACATATCACTAAAAGTGATGCAATATGTAAGGCCCCCATTGAGACAACATGTATTTCCCATTTGTCACAGTGAATCAATTCTAAAAAATCTTTATTTCTAGTGGAGGATAAAGTAAAGTGTAATTTGTTCTATTGTTTAAATAAGTACGATGCACAAAAATTTAAATTAAATAAATTTAAATTAGGGATGAGGTTTTTATCGAGAAGTAATTGAGTTCATACTCACTAATGTGGCCCAAACATGCGTGTTATATCATGACAGAGTCCACCTCTACAATATCAGTTTCCCAAATTTATTTTTCCAATAAGGCTACACAAATTGTTGCTAACTCTCCTTTTGTAACTACCAGTAGCTTCTTTGAAAATTTTAGATATTTATTACAATGAATAAATTTAACACTATGCTTATCAAATTTTGCCAAGGATAAGAGACTCCATCTGAGACCCAGAACATAGTTGACACCAGGGATTGTGCATATGACTCCATTGAATATCTTTGTTCTTACACCTCTAACTTCCACTATTTTATATCAGTCATTATTTTCTACGTAAATATTATATCCATCATATGGTTGGTACTTATAGAAAAAATCCTATGTAGAGTCATGTGAAATGATGCACCTAAATCAAGTAGTTAACCTTCTTATCTACAAAAAAAACTTCTCCAACTTACAAAGAATTCAATTTCTTCTACTATATTTTCTTGAGACTCGCTTTAGCTAGGCTTCTCATTAGGACTAGATTTAAGAGCTTCTTTGTTTCGTTTTGTGCCTTATATTATTTATTCATATGACCAAAATTTCCACAACCCCAACATTTTACTTTCTTATACCCTCTTGATTTGGATCATGACTATACACTTCTTATAGAACTCTCCATTGATACACCTCATGCCACAAATACATTCCTAGAGGATTCTTGAATAGACTTTGACCTGGACTCCTCTGCACTAAGTGTTGAAATAATGGAAATAATTATAGAAACTTCACACTACTATGAATCATGTTCAACCTATCCTATGATTCTAACATAAAATAAAGTAATATAGCTGCCTTATTTTCTTCATCAATTTTTACATGTAGTGTCATCAATTTGGTAATCAGAGTATTTAAATACCCTTGCAAAGATCCATCATAACTTATCTTGAGATTATACAGTTGCCGACGAAGAAAACTTTTATTAGGAAAGACTTACATTCATAAGTATTTTTCAGCTTGTCTCATAAACGTTTGGCCATAATTTTCGAGGAGGCATTGAATAAAACAAATTCATCTAAGGCCAAAACAATATCTGCCATGGCCAACTTATCCTTCTCATCAAGTTCCTCGTCATATATCTTTGCAGGATTCTTTTCTTTGGCGTTTAAATCCACTACACATCCATCTTTCACTAACATCGCATACATCTTTAACTTCTAGGTTGAGGAATTTGAACCGTTGAATTTTTAGATTTCATATTTGAATGAACTTTCTCCAGCCAAGTTCAAAGAATGTGATATGCTACAAACCTCATCCCCTGCATGGATCTTAAACCCAAAGGTTCTGAAACTATTGCTAAAGGATAAAAACCAAGGTTTTTGGCCAAAAAAAAAAAAAAGGAAAAGAAAAAAAAATGCAAAGAAATAAAAGAACCATAAACAGCAAGATTTAAACTTATCGTCTCCTAATAAAAACAAACACCAATATAAGGGTCACGATCTCTCTCACACAAGCCCCAAAGCAATGTTTTCTTCTCTACAACATCCACCAAAGGAGTTAAGAAAACTCACTATTCCGTCTCTATTTTTCTTTGCACTAAATCTCTCTCTCTCTCTAGAAAACATCTTCTTATAAAGAGAAACACCCAGGGATATACCCACGTGGTGCACTCTCATCTCATCTCCTTCCCTAGTTCTCTTAGAACGTAAATCTATGGGACTTACATCCCCACATAATTGGAATTCTAATAGGAATACCAAAAATTTCCCTAGAATAATGGAATTTCAACTAATCACCCATAACCCGTGAAAGAGCGGATCCAAGGTATTAGCAAAGACTTGAGATCATATTTTTGCACAATATGAATTTAGTAGAAGGATTTGGGAATGGTGTTTGCAAGGAGTTGGCATACAAATGCTTTTGCCTGAAAGAGCTGCACATGTTTTTACATATACCAGACTAGTCAATGTCTCCAACTCATGTACTATTTGGATTATAATGAGGTTGTGATGCTTTGGGGAATATGGAATGAGAGAAATAGAAAAGTTTTAAAGGCAATTGGGCATCTATACATAAAGATTTGTAGGTATTGAGAGATATTGACAGATGCCTAAACTTAAGGAGATATTTACCTCAAGAGTTATGAATAGTGCAAAAGCAAGGATGTGGGGGCCATCAAATTTAATTTTGATAGGAGTTCCTTTGGAAATCCTGGACGTGTGAGTGTGTGAGGCATTATGAGGGACCATTTGGGTAGAGTGCTGCTGAAATTTTATGGCTAACGGTGAATGTATCGACCAATGAGATTAAGATGAGGACTTTAAGGTAGGGATTGAGATAAGGGTGCGGTCCTGGGTAGCAAATTGTAGTGGATGGTGATTCATTTAATGTTATTAGATGCAGTAGCCTTGAGGCAGCTGTCTTCAATCCATAAACTACTATGGAATGATATTTATGGAGATGTGTACGATAATACAAATAAAATCCAACAATCCTAGTGTTTGGAAAGGCCACAATAGAAATATTGTTCTTTCCTTTTTGAGAGGATGTAGCAAGAAAGAAAATGTAAATTGTATAATTGTATGACTATTATATATACAATAAAAAAATCACTACAATCGTGTGGGGCATAATTCTTTATGTGGGGCATAATTCTTTATAGGAGACGTGAGAGTATTTTTTAACATATATAGGTAAAAGAATAGAAAGGCATATGCTTTGGCAAAGAGAGGGGTAGAGTGTATTATATATAGAAAGAGAACGATTTTTTTTGTATAGAAGAGTGTGCAATCTGTCAAGGCTTTTAGAGAAGGGAAATGTTTATATGTGACCCCAACAACACAAGTTTTATATACGACCCTACTTTTGAGATGGTTGATCTGAATCGAACGGTTACGATTGTTCACACCACAATGTCACGTCAAACATTATTTTATTTTTCATTTTTTTCTACAAAATATTTTTTTATGAAATTTTGGGCAATCCCATCAGAAAATAGGCGAACTTGGAAACAATAAAAAAAAAAAATTATGTAAAAATAAATGAAAAAAATGCCCCTGTAATTTTTAGGGGTATTTTGGTAATTTTTCATCACCAAATATATTTTTTAATATTTTTATCATGTGCGCTCTTGTTAGATCTATGCATGCTCCAAATTTGCTTCAAAACTATTTGTAGAATAAAAATAAAAAATAAAACATTATGAGCCATCTTCTTAGATTTGATGAAAAAGTGTTAGCTTGTGATAGAAAATATAAGTATTTATAGCCAAGACATTTCCGATATTTGCCAAAATGATAGAAAATATATCACTAATAAACTCGTTATTTTTTTGGGATGTTTATAATTTTTTAATATCCCTAGGACATCCAACTCGGGGAAACTCAGGCTCGAACCAAGTAGTTCAGGCTTGGACCAAGTAGTCAAACACTGTTACCCATTACTCCAACATATTTTTGGGGAAAATTACAAATAACCCCAAATACTAGATTTTCTACATAAGTTACCCCGAATCAAACTTTTTTTTACACTTTGTCCCCCCAAAATATATTTATTTAGCAAATACTCCCAAGAAAAAACAGCTACATTTTTTTGACCAAAATACCCTTTTTTGTATATAAAAATTTAGTTTTAGTCGGAGATTCACGTGGGCTTACATGGGCTGCCGGAACACTCTTTGACATTGTCGGACCCCGTTAAACTAAAAAAACTGCCAGACCGCTCTTTGACATTGCCGGACAGCATTTTGGGCCTGTTGCCAGATCGCTTGGGTCTGTTGCTGGACCGCACGGGCCTATTGTCGGACCGCTCTTTAGCAGTGCCGAACCGTATGGGCCTATTGCCGGACAGTTTTTTGTCAGTGTCGGATCACCACTTGTACTATCGGACCGTCATTGTTATTTATCGGATTGGCAGTACAATGCCGTACTGCCCTAAGAATACGCCAGACCATCTTTTCGTGGGAAAGAGTAGAGAGTGTCGTGGGTAAAAATAAAGGAAAGTAGTTTAGATTTTATTTTTTATTTTTTTTTGTGAGTTGGGAGGTAGTTACTAAAAAAAAATAATTGTGGTAAAAAGTAAGAAAAAAAATTAGTTAGAAGTAACTTGCCTAGAAAGTCTAGCCTTGAGGGTTATTTGTAATTTCCCTATTTTTTTTCTCACTCATCCTTTACGGGGACTTTTGAGCTTTATCTACGACCAAAAATCAAAAAGAAGCAAAACGAGCATGTGATTCTCCAGATTTGAAAGAGATATGGGTTGGCCTAGGGTTGCATTTCATGTGGTCCACCACTAAGGAGGGTACGCCCTACATGGGCTCCACAGTGAAGGACCAAAAGAAGGGGACCACATTGGCCAACAAAATCGTATTTTGGAATATATTATTGAAAAGTCAAATAATGTATTCATCTCGCGTGGGATAAGAAAATTGGGATTGTGACCGAGATTTTATAGAAGGAAAAAGTTTATATAAGGATGCCACCTTATAATGTAGGACTACGAATGCACTTCAAAAATCCATTAAAAAAAGTAGTTTTAATATTGAAATACTCTTTGATTGATCATCTCGACGTCGAGATGTATGACTATCGAAAATAAAAAGATTTTAAGCATCAGAAATAATGCATTTTACATATTATTATGTACACCGTCCATTTTTGAGATTTTATATGTTTATAGATCTACTTGATTTTAACCATTTTTAAAATTTAAAATTTTATAATTAAATATAAAAATAAATTTTCAAATAATCCAAAAATTATTTTACATCAAAATTATGTACCATAATAAAATTTGAAAGTGCACATTACCTCTACTACTACATATGCATCCGTATGCCAATTGCACCCTTTAAAGAAAGAATCAGTTTCAGTCCTCGCTTTGTAGGTAGTAGTACCCCATAGGTAGGTTGATTTTCTAGATGAAATTTAGGTGTGAACCATAGATTCCATCTGAAAAGTGTTTTTACTTATGGCTCGAGATTCCATATTAAAAAATGCCTTTAGCAATGAGCCACCCTTGATTCTATATGGGTGTGGGCGCATGAGGGTTGGGCCAGGGCTGGGCCAAGGCCACCATATTGCCGGCCCAGCCTGGCTCTCTTTTTGCTAATATTTATTTTTTATTTTTCTAGCCTGCCTAATTTGGACAGGTCCAGGGCTCTCGGCCTGGTTTAGACTCGGACTAGCTCTGTAGGGACTAGGGACTGGCTCGGCCCTCAATCCTAGCCCGTTTCTTTATTTTTTAGTAAATTATCAACAAAGAATACATGCCCCTACCTATTTTAAAAATAGTTATTTGTAAAATAGTTATCAAATACGTAAGTAGGAATGAAAACTTAGACCAATAGTTGAAGCTCAGATGATGCTATCACTACGACCTCAATCCCAAAGAGCCGCCGGCCCTATTTTACTACTCGGCGAAGACTCTCTCTCTATACACGCACACGCTGCCCTCGAGTAAGCTGAATGGTTGAACTCGTTTTCTCAACTTATTGAGCCAATTTTTTACTTTGCCTCTGTCTCTCTTCTTCAGGAAACTAGAATGAAAAGGGTTAACCTCCCTTTGTACTCTCACACAGAAGAGATTATAAGGTACCATTGGTTGAATATGATGATTATTCAAAATCACCTATATAAAGAAATCCTATATTATATGGTATTGAGATTGATATTGACAAGTTTTCTAAAAAATTAAAAATCCAAAAAGATTAGGCTGATGGGATATATCTTTAAGTTCTTGAGATATATGTAACTAACAACTATAGAAAGTTTTTTATTTGGTGTAGATTCCTAACCTTATATATAAGATAAAAGTACAAGGAATTCATATGCTTTATCTGGGTCAGGAATGGTGGTTCCACCAAAGAGAGGGAGGAAGAGCCTAATGTGCATAAAATGCAATTTTATCTTAAAGAAGAGAGCTTCTTATGGATAGAAGCATTGCGATGATGCCTCTTGTGGCTCGATATGCTATCAGAGCTCGGTTTGGGGTTTTCAATATGGCAGTAAACATTTTAAATGTAAAGTTCAAGGTAGAGAGGTTTAATGGCAAGCAATACTTTTCAGCAAGAATGATGAAAAATTTAGCAAAAGATGAAGAATTAATAAAGTTATCAATTGGATGTTGGCATGATGAGCAGGTGATTTTGATATCAAGGTGGAGATTGTTAGACATGGTGATTATCTAAAATCATCCACATAAATAAATCTCATATTATGTGGGATTGAGATTAATATTGATAAGTTTCTTAAAGGAAATAGAAATCCAAAAAGATTATGACTTTGGGATATATCTCTTAGTTCTTGAGATATATATAATAGTTATAGAAAGTTTTCTATTTGGTATAGATTCCTAACCTTATATATATAGGATGAAAGTGCAGAAAGTTCATACGCCCTATTTGGGTCACCATATGTAACAATCCTAAACTTCCAAAAAAACAAAAAAAGAAAAAAAACTTTTAATAGGTGATGGTCCATATGAGCATGATGGTCCTTAGGGACCATCACTACTTTCGAAAGCTTTTGGTTTAAGTTTTTGCTGCTTTGCCATGTTCTTTAGTGGACGTGGGCTTTAAACGTTCAGGTGTAATATAATTGTTACACCTCATGTATGAGGTGTAACTTAATAAGATAAAATAATAAGGTGTCTTAAGAATTTAAATAGGAGAGGCGAGGACTCCCACCCTAGAAAATTTTTGAGATCTTTCTCTTTCTAGTCGAAACGCAGTGAGGTCATTCTCTCTTTAGTCGAATTTTTATCGGAAGTTCCCTCTCAAATATTTTAGGTAAGTGACTTCATTATCTTGAAAAATAATCAGTTCTTTTTAAAACTGAAATGAAATAATTACTTCTGCTTATTATCATGCATTTTAGGCACGATAAATTTTATGCGCAAGCGATCTCATTATTTTGTCTATGTTAGAAATTTTAAATGCTGTAAATTCTTAGAAATAAATTTATTTATTTTTCTTGTCTATTGTTATAAAATTGTATATACTGTAAAATTATTAGAAATAAATGTGATATTTCTGGTTTTAGTAAAATTGTAAGATTTCTTTCTACTGTTTTTGAATATTTAGACATTGTAAATTCCATATGCAAATGACTGCCTTATTATTTGAAAACTGATATTTTGCAAT
Source organism: Amborella trichopoda (assembly GCF_000471905.2). The sequence continues at coordinate 3,925,840 of NW_006499728.1, read as the reverse complement.
TGATTATATTATTGTCTGTGAAATGTTTATTTGCGAATTAACATCCCATAAATTGTGATAATTCCGCATTCTTGAATTTCTATAAGAATTTTTCCATACATATTAGATTGGCAATTAAGCTAAAATGTCTTTACGAATTGCTACCTTTCTAAATTTGAGCCCAAAATATTTGACTGGTTATTTTTAAAATGTTATTGAAAGTGACTGTTATTAATGGTTTCAGTGAAATTCATATTAATAATTTCAGTGATATGTTGAGTACTTGAAATTGCCGCTTTCGAACGTTTAAAGAGATTTAGAAATACTTTAAGTATGCAAGTGGACTCATCCGGTTCGCCGGTGAGGTATAAGTAGACTTATCCGGTACGCCGGTCGGGATTAAGTGGACTCATTCGGTACGTCGGTGAGGTATAAGTGGACCTGCAGGGATTAAGTGAACCTATCTGGGACGTCGATAGGGATTAAGTGGACCCATCAGGACGCTGGTGGGGTATATAGGTGACCTACTTGGGACGCTATTAGGGTAATTTGTGAAATCCTTTGAATTATGCACTACTGTTAAAATGTTATATGCATTTCAATTATTCGGATTATAGTTAATTATGTATTTTTTAAAGTGAAATTGTTAATGCATTTCTGTTAATAGATCTCCTTTTTGAAAATATTGATATCTTTCAATCATGATTATTTTTAGGATTATGATGACCACTTACTGAGTAGCCAAACTCATCAAACTATGGTAAACATTTTTTTTCAGGATAACTGCGGTTTCATTTTGAGTGCTCATCAAGATCAACTTTGGAAGATAATGTAGTTGTGCTTAAACATTCTTTTGTTACTTTGTAAGAATTCGCCACTGTAAATTTGTCCTATCAAGAGATGTATATATGTTTTGACTGTCACATCTCAGGAATATCAGTATTGTAAATTCTTGGGGCGTGACACCATATGGGAATGATGGTTCATTTGGAGAGAGAGGGAGGAAGAGCGATAGTGCCTCTTGTAGACTCTGAAGATTGCCTTTTGTAGACTCTGGAGATTGAGAGTTTAGTTTATTGTAGAGAAACGGTTCCCTTAGAGATTTTGAGTTGTTCCATTTTAGTAAGAGAGAAACTCAATTTCTCGTTGCTCTCGCATCTCTCTCTAGTATTGTCGATATTATCAGAAATAAAGCTGTTGTCGATATTGCCAAAAGTAAAGAGAAAGATTGAGAGGTTTGTTTCTTGTAGAGAAGCAGTTCCCATAAAGATTTTGGGTTGTTCCCTCTTAATAAGAGATAAAGCCAGTTTCTGGTTGCTCTCGCGTCTCTATCTGGTGTTGTCAATATTGCCAGAAGTAAATAGAAGGAGTGGAGAGTTGTTTAAAATTGACTTGGGTTTTTTTTGAGGTTTGTTGCAAAATCTTTGATGTAACTTTCATTGGTATAGTGGATTTCAGTTTGCCATGCCTGTGGATGTAGCCCTTTTGGGGTTAACAGCATAAATATTTGTGTTCTCATGGTATGTATTTCTGGTTTTATTTCTCACATTTTATTTGCCAAAAATCAACTCATCAGGTTTAAAGCTTCCGCGCACAACAAAGGGTATCAGAGCACTACAAGTAGTATCAGTGCACTACAAGTATTATCAAAGCACTACACCATTTTCCAAATCTTACTTTCATTTAACACTCCGGGACCCGCCTCGGCCACCGGAATCAGTCCTTTGGGAGCCGGTTACTCTGCTGAGGCAAGCAATGAATCAAAAGGTTGTAAAAATATTCAGCAAAAAAATAAAAATACATATCAAAAGTATATTCAAACCCCAAAAAACTTTAAAAATTTAAACAAATAGATTTGAAAAACCCGATTTATAATTTATGATATTTTTAAAAAAGGAAAAAAATTAACTCGTAATTATGGTTAAAAGCATTCACCAATCTTTGTCAAATACATTCAAATCATGTAAGAAACATTTGTATAAAGTATTTTTATTTTACACA
>NW_006499728.1:3909447-3919808 GCF_000471905.2 Amborella trichopoda | reverse complement strand
ATAGGTGAATGTTTGAAAAATATAAAAACAATATTTTACATGAAATAAATTGATCAAAATACCCCCGAAGTATTTCAGGGGTATTTTGATCAATTTATTTTTTGTGAATCATTATTTTTATATTTTTATTAGGAGCGCCTTGATGAGAAAGACACTTAGAAATAGTTGTGATGAGTGTATTTATCAAAACAATCATTATTTTTTTATTAAAAAATTATTTGAATAGGTAACTTTACCATTAAGCAAGGGTAAATTTGAAATTTTCATAAAAGTACAATGACATTTTGGAAGTTAGTGTCCTAAAACTTTATTTGTAGAGTGCCATTGTCTTTTAGTTAAAATTTCAATTTTATCCCTTATGGAAATGACTAAAATACCCTTTGTCTTGTAGTAAGGTTTACAAATTTGCCCCACAAAAGTAATTTTTTAAAAAAAATTAGACAACAAAATTAATAAATTCACAACTCTCTCTATCTTGAACCTTTGTAATTTGAAGGGTTGTGAAGTTTAATATATATATATATATATATATATATGGAAAAGTTTATATAGAGTCGAGGCTCTAAACAATCAAATTTGAGTCTACCTCGAAATTTTCACTAGAAGAGGTTGTTTTGATGCTCAAATATCTTCAAATTAATCATCACGACATCAAGATGCATGAACATGAGAAAAAAAATGGATTTCAAGTTTTGGAAATAGTGTATTTTGTAACGCATTTTTAGACCGTCAATTTTCAAGATTTTCAAGTTTTCATAGATCTATTGATCTACACTATTTTTTAAGCTCTAAACTTTATAAATAAATGTGAAAATATATTTTAATGCTATCACAAAGATTTCCAATATTGAAACTACATTTCTTGATACTATTTTGAAGGTAGGCTCTAATTTGATTGTTTAGAGCCTAGGCTCTATACAAACCGCACCAATATATATATATATCTTATTAAGTCGGTGGAATCCAAGTCGGCCCAGCATGATCTCGAAGTACTGCTTTCGAGGTTAACCTTAATGGAATCGCGCAAACCTTGATTGATTCTCACCTGAATTCTTTGCCGAAGTCATGTTTAAGTTCTCGTCTTAATTTGACACGGAAATTTTCGGGATAGTGCTTTCATAATACCACGACCACGAGGTTCTTATCTATCAATCAATGTCTTCAATGGGTCTCAGTCACTGAATTGTAGAACCCTTCTTTTTCTTTATAACACCCAAATCCCTCGAAATGGGTCTCAGTCACTGAATTGTAGAACCCTTCTTTTTCTTTATAACCCCCAAATCCCTCGAAACTACTTATCAGGGCGATGCTAGGCCAAATACAATCAAAGAAAATATAAAAGTAAATAAAAGGGAAAAAAGGGCTGGGCTGGGCTGGGCTGGGACTAAATTAGTCTGGCTTTGTCGTGGCCTTGGCCCATGTCCAGCTTGGCTTTTCCCTTGAGCCATGGTGGCCTGGCTCTGTCCCGGCCCTCGGGCCACATTTTGGGGACCAAGCCCTTGTTTTTTAGGGCCGGGCTGGGCCGGCCACCCATTGCTGGCCCTGACTTGTGTGTTATTTTAGGAAAATTTACAAATTATCGAGAAAATATGAAATACGTTACACTTTACCTCTGTCTTTGATTTAATTTCAAACCACGCATAGAAAAAAAATGGTCTTGTGCTGAAATAGTTGCAAATGTCTCTAAAAGGTTGTTTGATAAATGCGCATATATACTATGTGCCTTCGGGACTATGGTTAGCTTCTACTGAATCGCTCAGAAAGCCAACTTGAAAGGATTATTTTTCAATCTAAAATTTTGGGAACCACTTAAGAATCACTAGATAATTATTTTAAAAAGCACTTATTGAAATTTGTTGTTTTACTTGTGTTTCTATATTTGTAAGAAAAATAAATCCAACATGCTATGTATAAGCATAAAAAATGACAACCTAATATTGAATAGAGACCATCCAATTTTTAAATGGTTGAGTATAAAAGTTGATTTATAGAAACAAGTGTGTAACTGTGTATTGTAAGCTGATTAGAGCTCAAAGAGTACAATAATTTGTTGCTTTTCTTATTTGGATATAATATAGTAACCTACCCTGAAATATGCCTAAGACGTTCGAAAACTATAAGAATGGAATTAGTAATGAAATCCGATACCTAAATCCCACCTCTTTCTGCTTCTTAAACACTTTCTCTCTCAAACCCCACCTCCTCTCTTTTTTTTTATATAGATAAATTTAGAAATAATAATTCTCATGAGAAAACAATTGGACTGTTTGTTTCAATTGTTTTTTGATGGACTGCTTATTTGCATCCATCTTTAAGATGGATACTTAATACCTCTGGATACTATAATGTAGAAATGCTGTCTAACTCCACATGAAACAATTGTTCATAAAAGATAAGGACCCAGTTTGTTTGAGTGCCCCTACCCAGACCATTTTTGTGCGGGCTCCCTCTAACACCTATTTTTTACATAGATCTTGGATCTAAATTTATAAAGACGTACACTATAATGATCATGAATATAAAGAATAAAATTCTAGAGTACTTTAAAAAAAAAAAACTTTCCCATCCAGTGGATAGGAATTTTATTTGTGGATATTCATCTTAAAGATGAGGTTTGCAAGTAAACAACAAAAGACCTCTTCAATATAAGGCACGTGCCTCAAAACGGAAGACCAGGACAATAATAGGCAGCTGGCGAACGTGAAGACAAGAGCAGTGGGGACTGCTCATCAAATTCTCGACAAAGAAATCACAGCCACACGTTGATGAAAGCCAAAGTTCATGCGCAGAACACGTGAATCACGTGTCATTTTGACTTATCGATGGTGATTTATGAGTAAAATTAAAAACAAAAGGGTGCAGTGGCCATCCGTAGGTTTTGAGGTAAAGTGTAGCTTCAAATTTTATAATGGTATATAATTTTGGTGTAAAATGTTTTTACGGTTATCTCAAAATCTATTTTTATATTTACTTATAAAATTTTAAATTTAAAAAAAGGTTAACATCAAGTAGATCTATAAACATATGAAAATCTTGAAAGTCTACGGTGTATATAATATATTGTAAAATGCATCATTTTTTAGCCTTAAAATCTTTATATTTTTTATAGTCATACATCTCGATGTCGAGATGATCAATCAAAGGGTTTTTCAACATTAAAACTACTTTTTCAGATGGAGTTTTGAGGGACATACGTAGTTCTACACAATAAGGTAGCAGCTTTATATAAAATTTTTCCTTAAAAACAAGTGTGATTTCAAAAAAGAGTTTTGATAGAATTTTTTTGCTCTAAACAATCAAAGTAAGATGCACCTTTAAATAATACCGATTTAAAGAGAGATCGATAGGCATTTGGCAAAGTGGCTAACATCTATTGATGAACGTATAACTGCATTTATTATCTTTTCCAACAAAGAAAGGAAGAACAGTTAAGGGCTCTCTAAGATTTAATAAATTGCATATTTAAAGTTAAAACTTCTGGGGAAAAGTTTTCCTTCCTCCACCTCACTTTTTGAGAGGGAGAATGACATTTTTCTCTCTCTTTTGAAATAAAAAAAAAAAGAAAAAGAAACAAAGGTGAGATTCATGTACGGCATCAATAGTAAACAGTTAAAGTAAGGTGCACTTCCAAACTCAGCAGTACAAAAAACTCCTATGTTAGTTTGAGATCGTATTTTCACCCAAAATTATCAAATGTAAAATTTAAAAAATAGTGCATATCAAGGAGATCTATAATACTTGAAAATCATGAAATTAGATTGTCTAGATAATTTGCTAGTAAATGTATTATTTGTATGATTTAAAATTCCTTTTTTTTATATTCATGCAAATTGAGGTCGAGATGTCCAATTTGCGGGTTTTCCCACAGTAACATAACACTTGGGGTTTTGAATTCCACCACTATTATAGTATAACGTTTGTGCCTTATATAAACTTGAAATGTTTTTGGAAAAATCTTATATTATCTTCAAACTTTAATGATAGCCCCGCAAGTTTTATATATTACACTCAAGTTGTACTTTTTGAGAAATTTTATTTTCTTTTCTATACATTAGATCATTTACTTTGAATAATCCTTTCCATTGGGCTTTTGAATTCCACCACTGTTATAGTATAATATTTACAATTCATATAAAGAGGAAAAATTTATTGAAAAATCTTATATTATCATCAAAATTTAAGAATAGCCCTGCAAACTTTATATATTATGCTCAAGTTCCACTTTGTTGGAGATTTTATTTTATTTTCTATACATTAGATCAAGTCCAAATTTGGGGACTTGATACTTCTCACCATCTTACATTTGTTAAAAAAATATCAAAAAATTATTTTAAAAAATGAAAGTGAGAAAAATACCCGTAAATTTTTGAAATTTGTAGGGGTATATATTGATATTCTTTTACAAATGTAAAATGATGAGAAGTATCAACTAGCAAAATTTGAAATTAACTGGATATATAAAAAGGAACAAAATAAAAATACAATATTCACCATAAAAAAAGTGAGAATTAAATATAAAATATAAAATATATGGAACCAATTTTAAATTTTAAAAATAAAACATATATTTTTATATTAGTTTCCCTATAAACTATTTTTCTAAAAGGTGCAGTTTGTATAGAGCCTGGGCTCTAAACAATCAAATTAGAGCCTACCTTCAAATAGTATCAAGAAATGTGGTTTCAATATTGGAAGTCCTTGTGATAGCCTTAAAATATATTTTCATATTTATTTCTAAAGTTTAAAGCATCAAAAATAGCGTAGATCGACATATCTATGAAAACTTGAAAATCATAAAAATTGACGGTTCAAAAATACGTTTCAAAATACACTACTTCCAAAAGAAGATGGGTATTACGTCCCCATTCACTCTTTTATAAAGATATTACTTTCTTACTTCCCAAAAAAGTCAATTTTCTATTTTTCATAATACCCTAATCTTTAGAAGAAAGTATAGGTATGGTGATTTAGCTATCACCGATCCTAACAACCTCCACCTTGATAGCAAAATCACCATCATTACCTTGACAACCTTCATTGAATAGATTTCTTGATTTTTTCTTACTTGCCTCCATTATGGAATTTTTACAAACACTTTGCTTTCATATTTCTCCAACTCAAACCATGTATCCATAAAACTTTATCATTCCTCTTTTTCTTAATATAAACTTTAGCTCTGTAAACACATTGTGCTATGATACCAGTTGTTGTGATCGATTGGTGAAAAACAACAAGGGTTTATAACATTCACAGCTGTTGTGCGTTCATATTAATATAAACAAGCAATAGAGACTTCACAATATCAAAACAAGAACATAAAATGAAAAATCCAACAGCAATCAATCCGCAGAGCACAAAGATTTAACATGATTCGGTCACAAATCGTGACCTACATCCACGGGAGAATGACGCGAGACTTTACTTACTGATTTGGGAATATTACAAGGTGAAATCGAGCTCAAAATATCAATTTTCAGCAGCTCTTTCTCACTCTAAACTGAGCCCAAAAATGAGTTTTCTTTATCACTTTCTCTCACTAAAATAAAGCACACAACAGACCCACAATGAGTGAAGCGAAGTATCCAACTTGCCAAATTGGAAGGTTTTTTTTATTTTCCCAAAATAAAAGAGAGAAAAATTAAATAAAACTCCCACATGTGTGATTTGTTTTCACATATGTAACACACACAACTATGAATCATGTTCAACCTATCCCAAGATTCTAGCATAAAATAAAGAAATATATCTGCCATATTTTCTTCATCAACTTTTGTATGTAAGCCCATCAATTTGGTAATCAGGGTACTTAAATACCCTTCAAAAGATGCAGCTTAACTCATCTTGAGATTATATAGTTGCCGATGAAGAAAAAATTTATTAGGAACAGACTTACATTCATAAGTATTTTGCAGCTTATCTCATAAACCTTTTGTTGTAATTTTCGAGGAGGCATTGAATAAAATAAATTCATCTAATGCCAAAGCAATATATGCATTGGCCAGCTTGTCCTTCTCATAAAGTTCCTTTACATATATCTTTACAGGTTTCTTTTTTTTCTCGTTTAAAGCCACTACACATCCATCTTTCACTAATATCGTATGCATCTTTAACTTCTAGGTCGAGGAATTTGAACTGACGAATCTTGAAATTTCATATTTGGTTGATTTTTCTCCAACCATGTTCAAAGATATGTAATATTCTACAAGCCTTGTCTCGAACATCGATCTTAAACCCAAAGGCTCTAAAACTAGTTCTTAAGGATAAAAGCCAAGGTTTTTGGCAAAAGAAAAGGGAAAGGAAAAATATTGAATAAAACTAAAAGAACCAAAACACCAAGATTTATGTGGTTTGCAATTGCCTACATCAACTAGGAAGCAAACTTCTTTTCTCGTAATAAAAAAAAAAACACCAATACAAGGGTTACGATCTCTCTCTCACAAGCCCCAAAACGATGTTTTTTTCTGGAGAACTTCCACTTAAGGATTAAAAAAAACTCACTCTTCCATCTCTATTTTTCATTGCACTAAATCTCTCTCTCTCTCCAGAAAACATCTTCTTATAAAGAGAAACAACCAAGGATATACCCACGTGGTGCAATCTCATCTCATCTCCTTTCCTAGTTCTCTTAGGTTCCTAAATCTATGGGACCGACATTCCCACATAATTGGAATTCTAATAGGAATACCAAAAAATTTTCTAGAATAATGGAATTTCAAATAATCCCACATATAATAGAAATAGAACAGTTTTAAAGGCATCCAGGGTATACTCCATCTACAATTTGGCTTATAATGAGGTGAGTGGTGTTTTGGGAAATATGAAAGAAGAGAAATAGAAGAGTTTTAAAGGCATTTGGGCATCTATACATAAAGATTTGCAAGTATTGAGAGATATTGGCAGATGCCTAAACTTAACGAGATATTTACCTCAAGAGTTATGAATAGTGCAAGAGCAAGGATGTGGGAGCCAATGAGATTGAGATGAGGGATTGTGAGGGGCCATTTGGGTAGAGTACTGCTGAAATTTTATGGCTAGCGGTGAATGTATCAGCCAATGAGATTGAGATGAGGACTTTAACGTAGGGATTAAGATAAGGGTGTGGTCCTCGGTAACAAATTGTGGTGGATGGTGATTTATTCAATGTTATTAGATGCCTTAGCCTTGAGGCAGCTGATCTTCAGTCCATAAACTACTATAGAATGAGATTGTGGAGATGCGTAGGATAATACAAATAAAATCCAACAATCTTAATGTTTTGGAAAGGCCACAATAGAAATATTGTTTTTTTCATTTTCAGAAGATGTAGCCAAAAAGGAAAATATATATTACATGTAACAAAATAAGATATCATAAATTGTACAATTGTATAAAATTATATATACTATAAAAAACCCACCGAAATTGTGTGGGGCATAATTCTTTATAGGAGTTGTGGGAGTATTTTTTAACATGTATAGGGAAAAGAATGGAAAGGTATATATATATATATATATATATATAAAGAAAACGATTTTTTTTTTATAGAAGAGTGTGCAATCTGTGAAGGGTTTCAGAAAAGGGAAATGTTCATACGTTACCCAACGATACAAATATTATATATGACCCCACTTCTTAGTTGTTCGATATGAATCGAACGGTTACGATTGTTCATACTACAATGTCATGTCAAATATTGTCTTATTTTTTATTTTTTTCTACAAAATATTTTTTGTTATGAAATTTTGGATGTTCCATCAGAAAAATAGGGCGAACTTGGAAAAAATAAAACAAAAATATTTTATGCCATAATAAATGATAAAAATGTCACTGCAATTTTTAGGGGTATTCTGGTAATTTTTCATCACCAGAAATATTTTTGAACATTTTGATCATGTGGGCTCTTGTTAGATCTATGCATGCTCCATATCTGTTTCAAAACTATTTGTAGAATAAAAATAAAAAATAAAACACTATGAACTATCTTTTAAAGATTTGATGATTAAGTGCTAACTTGTGACATTGTGACTCAAGCCATCTCAACTACCTACTCCAATCGGATAGCTAAGGCCAAGAATTACATATACTATATGTGTGGATGGGGTCACATAGAAATCCCTCCCTTTAGACGAGGGAGGGTGAGCTGTTTTGTTTTTGTACCGATTGTGGATCTATGCGGCTTTTAGGTTGTCCGCATTGGTCAAAAAAATCTTTTCTTTTTTTTGGATGAAATATATATTGTTTCGTTGTTTTATTAAAAATGAAAAACAGAAAAAAAAAAAAAAAGGAAAATCTATTAAGAAAAGATACACCCACAAAGAGACAAATTTACCTTCTGAACATAAGTGAGAGTAGGCTCAAGTTTGTGGACACATGGGGAGGAGAGAGAGAGAGTAGGGTCACCTACTGTGCGGACAAATAACATGTGGGAGATTGGAGAGAGAAAGTATGATGACTTCCTCTCACATTTTTATGAGAGAGAGAGGGACAGAAGATAAACAAAAATCAGTTGATGCGACCACTCTATTTCTGCGTGACCACTCATCGGAAGCAAAGCGCCCCACTGTGATTTGAGAATTTTCACCCCAAAACAGGCTATGGCAATGATTGAGGGCAAGCCTTCCTATGCTCGTCTTGCATCCTAAAATTTATATACTTCATCTTATCCAACCGTCCGTTCTGAATGGATGGTTGAGATAGCTCTAATCACAATGCCACATCTATGCACTATTTTTTTTAATCTTTTTTTTATAATAGATGTATTGCTGAGATAGCCCTAATCACAATATCACATCTCTACACTACTTCACCTTATCCAATCGTTTTTCCAATAACATTTATTTATTTAGTTTAATTCTTCATTGATTATTCAAATTTGTTGTTTTCTTCTTATAAATCATCCAGAATGTTTGATAATTTATGGCCATTCTTGGGACCATTGCCAAAAGTTATGAAGCATTGAGGATGATTTCCTTGTACGGTATTGCACATGTTCTTTCTTTCTTTCACGGAATCACAATGTTATATCTTTACACTATTTTTTTTTATTTTTTTTTCTACAAAATATTTTGACATCAAATTTTGGACGTCCACTCTTCTATTAAACTAGCACTTGTAAAAAATATAAATTTTTAATAAAATAAAATGACCAAAATACTCCCGAAAGCTTTGAGGGGTATTTTAGTCATTATATTTTATCAAAAATTATTTTTAATATTTTTTTAGGTGTGCACCATTGAGAAGATGGCATTACCAAATTTAACATTTGTACAATTTGTCGAAAAAATCCAAAAATAAAATGCTCTAAGGCATTGATCTAGATCATGAGTGGCTCACTTGATATGGATGTGGGGATGTATTAAAACCAGTGTTTAAAAAAACGCCGAGTCGAACCGGACTGGCTCGGTTCGACTTGGGAATCGCCACGGACGGATCGTATCGGCGAAAAAAACGGGAATCGTCCGGTTCTAGAGAGAACCGGACGATTTTGTACAGTGACTCGACGATTCACTGTACGGAATCGGCGAGTCCCGTACGGAACCTTTTTTTTTTTTTTTTTTTTAATCCATGATAGATTTTTTTGTAATACTTGATCGATTTTTTTGTAATCCATGATCGAATTGTTTTTTGCTTTTTTTTGTAATCCATGATCAAATTTTTTGATTTTTTTTTTTTGTAACCCATGATAGAATTTTTTGTAATTCATGATCAAATTTTTTGTAATCCATGATCGAAATGTTTGTTTTTTTTTCTTGTAATCCATGATCGAATTTTTTGTAATCCATGATCGAAATGTTTGTTTTTTTTCTTGTAATCCATGATCGAATTTTTGTTTTTTTTTTTTTGTAACCCATGATAGAATTTTTTGTAATCCATGATCGAATGTTTTGTAATACATGATCGAAATGTTTGTTTTTTTTTGTAATCCATGATCGAATTTTTTGTTTTTTGTTTTTTTTGTAACCCATGATAGAGTTTTTTGTAATCCATGATTGAATGTTTTGTAATCCATGATCGAATTGTTTTTTTCTTTTTTTGTAATCCACAATTGAATTTTTTGTTTTTTTTTGTTTGGTTTTTTTTGTAATCCATGATCAAATTTTATGTAATCCATGATCGAATTTTATGTAATCCATGATCGAATTTTTTGTAATCCATGATTGAATTTTTTGAAAATTTGTGATATTTTTTTTTTAATCCATGATCGAATTTTTTTTGTAATCCATGATAGAATTTTTTGAAACTTTGTGATTTTTTTTTTTAATCCATGATCGAATTTTTTTTTGTAATCCATGATAGAATTTTTTGAAAATTTGTGATTTTTTTTTTTAATCTATGATTGATTTTTTTGAAAATTTGTTATTATTATTTTTTAATCCATATTA
>NW_006499728.1:3872809-3898895 GCF_000471905.2 Amborella trichopoda | reverse complement strand
TGTTACGTGATTACTGAAAAAGATATAGATATTTTTTTCTGATTTCGTCTTCTCGTTCCCAAGTCGACTCCTCTTTTGAATGGTACTGCCATAGTATACGGATCAAAGGAATCTCTTTGTTGTGCAACACTTGTACCCTCCTATCCAGTATCAAAATTGGTTGCTCAATGAAGGATAGGTCCTTTCTGATCGGCAAAGGTTCATATTTCAAGATATGGGATAGGTTGGGCTGATATTTTCATTGTGATGATACATGGAAGACATTATGGACGTTTGCCAATTCGGGTGGTAAGGAAAGTTTATAAGCGACACCTCCGATTCTTTCCAGGATTTCAAATGGTCTGATGTAACGCAGGCTCAGCTTTCCTTTCTGGCCTAATCTCATAATGCCTTTTATTGGTGAGATTTTTAAGAAAACTCTATCACCTTCCTCAAATTCAAGATCTCTCATTCGGTTATCGGCATAACTCTTTTGCCGAGTTTGAGCTGTCTTAAGCCTTTCTCGAATTAATGCCATCTTATATGTGGTTACCTGGACAATTTCTGGCCTCGAAGGCTTTCTTTCACCAACCTCGTCCTAACAGATGGGTGATCTGCATTTCCTTCCATACAGGGCTTCATATGGTGCCATCTGGATACTGGCTTGGAAGCTCTTATTATAAACAAACTCAATCGGGGGTAAATGATCATCCCAGCTTCCTGTAAAGTCAATGACACAGGCCCTCAGCATATCTTCCAAGGTCTGGATGGTCCTCCCCGATTGTCCATCAGTTTGGAGGTGAAAGACAGTACTAAAAGTGAGTTTTGTCCCCATAGCTGACTGTAGCCTAGCCCAAACTTTAGAAGTAAACGGAGTGTCCCTGTCCGATACAATACTGAGTGAAACTCTATGTAACCGCACTATTTCCTTAATGTACAACTGGGATAGTCGATCCAAAGTATAGATCGTGCAGATCAGTAGAAAGTGGGCAACTTTGGTCAGCCGGTCCACAATGACCCAAATGCTGTCATACCCTGAATTTGTTTTAGACAAGCCGAAGACAAAATCCATTGAAATGTGCTCCCACTTCCACTCTAACACGGGTAACGGCTGCAACAACACAGCGGGCCTTTGATGTTCAGCTTTTACTTGCTGGCATGTTAGGCACTTAGACACAAATAACGCTACCTCTTTTTTCGTATTATTCCACCAAAAGGTTTTCTACAGGTCCTGATACATTTTAATACTTCCGAGATGTATCGTATAACGAGAGTGATGTGCTTCTTCCATGATAGCTTTATTCACACTCTCATCATTTGGGACACAAACCCGACCTTTGAATCTTAGAAAATCCTCACTACATATAGAGAATTCTTCTCTCTTTCCTAACTTCACCTCTTCTACAATTGTTATAAGCTGAGGGTCTGTCTTTTGTGCCGATCGAATCTATTGGATTAATTGGGGTTCTACCTTAATGTTGGCAATCATACTTACCACACCATTAATGGACGGAACCGGATGCCTAACAATCTCATTTCTTGGATCATTAGATGAGGTAAGACTCCCGTAGATTTTCTACTTAGAGCATCGGCCACAACGTTAGCTTTTCCTGAATGATAATGAATTGTACAATCATAATCTTTTAAGAAATCCATCCATCTTATCTGCCACATATTTAAATTCTTCTGAGAGAAGAGGTATTTCAAGCTCTTATTATCCGCGTATATTTCGAATTGCTCACCATATATATAATGCCTCCACATTTTCAAAGCGAATACTATTGCAGCCAGCTCCAAGTCATGAATTGGATATTTTTTCTCATATTCTTTCAACTGTCTGGATGCATATGTCACTACTTTTCCATTTTGCATTAATACACAGCCCAAGCCTTTATGTGAAGCATCATTATAAATCACAAATTCCTCACTCCCCTCAAGAATAGTTAAAATAGGTGCTAAAGTTAATCGAACTTTTAGTATTTGAAAACTCTCCTCATATTCACTTGTCCACTCAAATTTGACATTTTCTGTGTCAATCGAGTCAATGGGGTTGCGATTCGAGAAAATCCTTCGACAGATTTTCTGTAATATCCTGTCAATCCTAAAAAGCTTCGAACTTCAGTCACATTACTTGGTTGTTTTCAATTAATAAGGGCTTTAACCTTTAAAGGATCAACTGAGAGACCTTCCTTTGTTATGACATAACCTAAAATGTCACTTGTTCAAGCCAAAATTCACATTTATTAAGTTTGGCATACAATTTCTTTTCTCTTAATATTTGCAATATCATTCTTACATACTGCTCATGTTCCTTCCGATTCTTGAAATAAATTAAAATATCATCGATGAATACTACAATAAATTTATCCAAAAAAGGCTTAAAGACCCGATTCATCAAATACATAAATGCAGCCGGTGCATTAGTTAATCCAAAAGGCATGACTAAAAATTCATAATGGTCATACCTTATTCTAAAAACTGTCTTGGAAACATCTTCACTTTTAATCTTAAGCTGATGGTATCCAGATCTAAGATCAATTTTTGAAAACATTTGTGATCCTCGTAATTGACCAAATAAATCATCAATTCTAGGTAGTGGATACTTATTTTTCACTGTCACTTGGTTCAACTATTTATAATCAATACACAATCTCATGGTCCCATCTTTCTTTTTAACAAACAATACCGGAGTACCCCAAAGTGACACACTGGGCCTGATAAAACCTTTATCTAATAATTCTTCCAATTGTTGTTTAAGTTCCTTAAGTTCTGCAGGTGCCATTATGTAAGGTGCCTTAGAAATTGGGGCTACCCCTGGCAATAATTCAATAGAGAAATAAATTTCCCTGTCAGATGGTAATCCTAGCAATTCTTCAGGGAAAACGTCAGGAAATTCTCGGATAACCGGAGTGGTATCCAAATTTATTTCTTCCTTCCTATCTTCTTTGATATAGGCAAGAAAGCCTTGACACCCTTTTCGAATGAGACAATTAGCTCGAATACAGGAGATTAAATATGATGGGGAGTCTTCTTTTGTACCATTGAAGTAAAATACTGGTTGATTCAGAATACTAACGGTAACCAATTTCTTGTAACAATCAATACTTGCATGGTATGCAGAAAGCCAATCCATGTCTAAGATTACATCAAAATCTTAAATTTCTAGGAGTATTAAATCAACCAACAGTTCCTTTTTTTCTATCTTTATTATACAGGATTTGTACACTATATTGGCGTCACTTGAATTTCCCATTGGTGTGGCTACCTCTAGAATGTATTCTAATTGTTCTGGTTCTACTTTTAAGTGGCATGCAAAGTGTGATGACACAAATGAATGAGTAGATCCAGGATCAATCAAAACATGAGCTACTTTTTGGAAGATAATAAGAGTACCTTGGATCACTGATTTTGAGGCCTGAGCATCTTGCTGAGTGATCGCAAATACTCTTCCCTTCATCTAAGGCTTTTGAGCTATCTCTCCCTGCTTTAGTAGTTGTTGCATCTATAAGCTAGGAGATTCTCTAATCTAGTGCTCCAATTTTCCACATTTAAAACAGGCTCCAGTATTTCAATAACAAGGGCTCGATCCATGGTTTTTCCCACATTTTTTACATGGTTCTATTGGACTTTGAGGTGGTAAAAGCCTTAGCTTTTTGTTTGCCCTTTCAAACTGATGTCGATTAGATGGTGTGGGTCTAGACTTTTCTGATTTTTCGTCTTTTGGTAATCTTCAAAATCTTTTTCAACAATTTGGGCTCGATCCACTATTTCAGCATAAGTTCTCAATTTTAAGATTGATATTCTGCTTCTAATAGCTGGTCTGAGACCCCTTTCAAATTTCTTCACCTTTCTTGCCTCATTGTTAATCATATGTGGTGCAAACCTGACCAATTCAGTAAACTTGGCTTCGTATTGTGCTACTATCCGGTTTCCTTGGATTAATTCCAGAAATTCCATTTCTTTTTTGTCTCGAATAAAATCTGGGAAATACTTTTCATTAAATGCCTCTAGAAATATTTCCCAAGTCAAGAGTTTATTTTCTTTGACCAATACTCCATTTGTCATTCGCCACCAATGTTGTGTTACACCTTCTAAAATAAAAACTGCCAAGGCCACCTTCCTATCATCAGGACATTCCATTACCTCAAATATTTTCTTTAATTGCATAATCCATCCCTCAGTGTCCAGTGGGTTTACAGTACCCTTAAAAGAAGGTGGGTCCAATTTCTTAAATTGTTCGATATTACTCCCACCATTTCCCGTAACTGACTACATGGGTAGATTGTTGTTTTCCATCTGATGTTGCATTAGAGCAACCATATTTCCAAAGCGTTGTGAATTCCTTCCATATTAGCTTCAGACATTCTGGATCTTGACTTCGTTAAGGTCTGTACACGCAATAAATATGATTTTAAGTACATTCTTTTTAAATTTCCTATGAATCTTAAACTTATTTCTCTGATACCATATTTGTCGCCCCCAAAGAATTAACAATACAGATAGTCCTGAGATGTGACAGTCAAAACATATATATATCTCTTGATAGGAGAAATTTACAGTAGAGAGATCTTACAAAGTAACAAAAGAAAGCTAGCACAACAATAATATCTTCTAAGGTTGATCTTGACGAGCACTCAAAATGAAACCGCAGTTATCCTGAAAAAAAATATTTACCATAGTTTGATGAGTTTGGCTACTCAGTAAGTGATCATCATAATCCTAAAAATAATCATGATTGAAAGATATCAATATTTTCAAAAAGAGGTCTATTAACAGAAATGCATTAATAGTTTTACTTTAAAATATACATAATTAACTATAATTCGAATAATTGAAATGCATATAACATTTTAACGGCAGTGCATAATTCAAAAGATTTCACAAATTATTACCCTACTGGCGTCCCAAGTAGGTCACCTATATACCACATCAGCGTCCTGATGGGTCCACTTAATCCCTATCGGTGTTCCAGATAGGTCCACTTAAACCCTGCATGTCCACTTATACCTCACCGGCGTACCGGATAAGTCCACTTAATTCCTACTGGCATCCCAGATAGGTCCACTTATACCTCACTGGCGAACCGGATGAATCCACTTACATACTTAAAGTATTTCTAAATCTCTTTAAACATTTGAAAGCAGCAATATCATGTACTCAACATATCACTGAAATTATTAATATGAACTTCACTAAAACCATTGATAACAGTCACTTTCAATAACATTTCAAAAATACCCAGGCAAATATTTTGGACTCAAATTCAAAAAGGTAGCAGTTTGTAAAGATATTCTAGCATAATTGCCAATCTAATATGTATAGAAAAACTCTTATAGAAATTCTAGAATACGGAATCATCACAATTTATGGGATGTCAATTCACAAATGAACATTTCACAAACTATGCTATAATCAAATGCAAAAATATCAATTTTCAAATAATAAGGCAGTCATTTGTGCATAAAACTTATAAAATAAAGATCCTGGATGGAAATATCAGTATTTATTAAAACAGACTATTTTTCAGGAAGATGATGTCACTTACACATAAAACTAATAAAATAAAGATATTGGATAGAAATATCACTATTTTATTGAAAACTGACTATTTTTTAGAAGAATGCGATCACTTACTCCTTAAATTACTCTGATATGTAATTATCGTTGCCCTACAAGCATCAACCAAAATATATTATTGCTGCTAGGGACCCCCCTCAAGCTTGGCTGAGATTTGCTGAGTGACATAGTCCTCTGAACTCTAGGAGGTCTACCATCCAAAATCCATAAAGCTTCAACCAAAAGTCCAAACTAAGCTATAAGATTTACCTCACCATCTTCCAACGCCCATCCAGTAAACACGAGAGAGAGTAAGAGAGCGCGTTTGATGAAAGAGAGTCCTAGCCCCTGTTAAAACTAAGCCTGGTAAGGGTTTTTATGAGAGAGTAAGACCTTTTTTAAATGTGCCTCAACTACATGGATGGGGTTGTTGAGTTAGCCACGTCCGGTGATGAACCATCAACTTTTAAAACCTTTTTTTTTTAAAAAAAATTATTCTTTTTATTATTATTATTATTTTTTATTTTATATAAAGCTCAACCAAGAGAGAGAGAGACATTGTTATAGAGAGAGACTTTGTTTAGGAGATAGACAAAGAGAGGTACTTTTTATGACACCTCAAGTAAGAAGTGTCAATAAAATATTAAATGAGAATATAAAATGGATAATAGATTATAATATAAAATGGGAGATGGCATACTAACCGGTCACGTAAAAGTAACAAGAGGGAGGGCCAAACACCTTTAATTTTGGTATTATAGGTAACAAAAGAGAAGGCTAACACATTAATTAAAAGGAGTAAGATAACGAGTGGTCTATTATGGGCCACCCTATGTAAATTGTCCACATGGTATAATATTAGTATGATGGACTCTCATTTAAAAATTAATTCTTTATGTAAATATTATATTATATTAGTTTTTGTTTATTTATTTAATTATTTATTATTATTATTATTATTATTGTTATTACTATTATTATTATTATTATTATTATTATTATTATTATTATTGTTATTATTATTATTATTATTATTATTATTATTATTATTATTATTATTATTATTATTATTATTATTATTGTTATTATTATTATTATTATTATTATTATTATTATTATTATTATTATTGTTTGTATTTATTTCTATCAACAATGTTAACATTATTTTTCAGTTCCTAAAATTCAGGGTCGTTACAGGAACCGAGCACTATTTTATTTTTTTTGAGTCTATTTTAACACCCAAAAGGATTCGAAGATTAACTCTTTATGAGTTGAGAGATATCATATTTTTATCATGGGATGCTGAAGTTCTATTCTACAGTAAATTAAAGAGATGTGGATGTTAAGGCACATCTTTGAATTCCTAATTATGAATACCATCTTTTTAGGGCTTATTTAAAAAAGTTTTATAGTATGTTATGAGGATGACTTATTATAATAACACTTCAAAGAGAAGTAATACAGAGTTGGTAAGATATGACACTTTATGTGAAGAGTATTCGATTTGGAAATAGGAGAAAGAAGAAGAAACACAATACCTATAAAAGCATATTGGTTTTTTCTAAATAAAATGTTATATAGAAAGACTTAGTGGTAGCATAGAAACGCTTAAGATCAGTGAGAGAATCGAAATTGTGATATTTGAAATAATAGGATGAAGAAAAAAAAAATTTCACGGTGTAAGACAAAAGAATCGTAGTGTTGAAGAGATGGACACTTCGTGACATGTAAAACCGATGACCAATATATTTTCCATCAATTGCGTGTACTTTTAAGATCACAAAAGCTTGTCAAACAAGTAAAAAACGATGAATCAAGAAAGCCCAAGTACCACACTACATGGTTTTGAGGAATGAAATCTATCACACATTACATGGTAAGGTCATATAGGGAAAGAATATTCAATAACTTTGTTTAAAATGCTTTGGTTATATTTTAGCTAATTTTTTTATGAATATGTATGAAGTGTATGGACATTAAGTGATAAGTGCTAACAAATTTGAAAAACCCGGTTTTGAATACCTTATATTTTTGTACATCCTTGTGCTTGAGTATGAATTACTTAAGATAGAGATACACGTGGAGATGTGATTTGATCAAGGGCTTTGAGCCCTAAAGATGAAACACGAGAGATAGGTGTAGCTCATTCAAATATGTAAGCACAAAGGAAGTGTTATGATGGAACTCAATCTTGGTGACAATCCTCTCAATAATATCTTTAATATGATGTGTTCCATGTGATGATGATCTCTTGATAAATTCTCCATAATTACAAAAAATAAAGTATTTTGTCAAGGTTTTAATAGACATTACTTAGTCATGCTTTATTTTGGATAAAATTATAAGATGGTATATATGATTTATTTTTGTGGCCATGAACATGACATGGTTGGAAACTAAAGGTGAATGCGGTAAAATGATTTATGAAGGCTAAGCATGTATTTTAAAATTAAATTGGATGATTTGAGAAAAGCCTAAGTCTATGAATATGGTTTTGAAAAAACTACATAGTCTTGCAAGGTCCATTAAGTCTTTATGAAAATCATTTTAAATTGTCATAGTATTATATAATTATTACTTGCGAATGCATATATATATACCAAGTCAATTTTTTTTATTAAAAAAAAAACATTGTGTTTTGAAGGTATTTATAAAAGTAGAGAAAAATTATCTTGCACTATTTTTTTAAAATACCTACTCACATAGATGTGGGTGGGTCTCATAGTGTCATTGCTTTTATATATATATATAACTCAGTCAAATCCAAGTCGACCCAACATGATCTCGGCGCATTGCTTCTAGGTTAACCTTAACGGAAGCACGCAAACCTTGATTGGTTCATACCTGAATTCTTTCCGGAAGTCATGTTTAAGTTCCTTCAACTTAATTGGACACAGAAATTTCCGGGATAGTGCTTTCATAATACCACGACCACGCGGTTCTTATCTATCAATCAATGGGCTCCAATGGGTCTCAGTCAATGAACTGTACAACCCTTCTTATTCGTCACAACACGCAACGCCCCCCTATGACCACTTACAGGGCCATGCTAGGCCAAATACAATCAAAGAAATATAAAAGTAAAATAAGAAAAAAGGGCAGGGCTGGGCTAAATTAGGTTGGCTCGTGGCCTTGGCCTAGGTCCAGCTTGGCTTTGCCTTCAGGACACATTTTGGGGACCAAGCCCTGGTTTTCTAGGGCCGGGCTGGGCCGGCTGCCCATTGTTGTCCCTGACTTGTATGTTATTTTAGGGAAATTTACCAAATATTCAAGAAGATATGAAATGTGTTGCACTTTACCTGTATCTTTTGATTTAATTTCAAAGCACGCATAGAAAAACACATGGTCTTGTGTTGAAATAGTTGCAAATACGCAAAATGTCAAAAACTTCGTCTCTAAAAGGCAGTTTGATATATGCACATATATTCTATGTGACTTCGGGGCTATAGGTTGCTTCTACTAAATCGATCAACCTACTTGGAAGGATTGTTTTTCAATCTAAAATTTTGATAACCACTTAAGAATCACTAGATAATTATTCTAAAAAGCATTTATTGAAATTTGAATTTTACTTGTGTGTTTGTATGTTTGTAAGAAAAAGTAAATCCAACATGCTATGTATAAGCATAAAAAATGACAATCTAATATTGAATAGAGACCATCTAATTTTTAAAAAGTGCGATTTGTAAAGAGCCTAGGCTCCAAACAATCAAATTAGAGCATACCTTCAAATAGTATCCAAAAATGTGGTTTCAATACTGAAAATCATTGTGATAGCCTTCAAATCTATTTTCATCTTTATTATAAAGTTTAATGTTTCAAAAATGGTATAGATCGATAGATCTATGAAACCTTGAAAATCTTGAAAATTGACGGTCCAAAAATGCATAACAAAATACACTATTTTCAAAACTTGAAATCCATTTTTTTCTCATGTCCATGCATCTTGATGGCAAGCTGATCAATTTGACAATATTTGGGCAACAAACAAACCTCTTCTAGTGAAAGCTTCCAGGTAGGCATTAATTTGATTATTTAGAGCCTAGGTTCTATATAAACTTTTTCCATTTTAAATGGTTGAGCATAATAGTTGATTTATAGAAATAAGTATGTAACTTTGTATTGTAAGCTGATTAGAGCTCAAAGGGTACAATAATTTGTAGCTTTTCTTATTGGGGGCAGTTTGTATATGGATGCATTTGTAGGTGTAGAGAGGTAAGGTGAACCTTCAAAATTTATCATGGTATATAATTTTGATGTAAAGTGTTCTTAGAATTATCTCGAAATCTAATTTTATATCTAATTTTAAAATTTAAAATTTCAAAAATGGCTAATTAAAATCAAGTAGATCTATAAACATATGAAAATCTTGAAAATGGATGTTGTAGATAATATGTTGTAAAATGCATTATTTCTGAGACTTAAAACCTTTTTATTTTTCGTAGTCATACATCTCGATGTCGAGATAATCAATCAAAGAGTTTTTCAACATTAAAATTACCTTTTCTGATCGATTTTTTAGGGACATTCATAGTTCTACATTATAAGGTAGCATCCTTATATAAACTTTTTCCATTCTTATTTAGATATAATATAGTAACCTACCCTGAAATATGTGTAAGACGTTCGAAAACTATAAGAATGGTATTAGTAAAGAAAGCCCATGCCTAAATTCCACCTCTTTTTGTGTGTCTTAAACACTTTCTCTCTCAAACCCCCTCTTCTCTTCTCTTCTCTTTTCTTTTTTTTTTTTTTTTTTTTGACAATGAAAAATTCTCTCCCTCTCAAACATGGTTTCTACGAGAAATGAGTCATCTTTTAAAAATCTATTTTTGAGATGGATTTTTGGACCTAATTTTTAAGGGCATGTAATCTCTAATATAGTGATCATGAATATAAAAAAATAGATAAATTTAGAAATAATAATTCTTTTAAGAAAACATTTGAACGTTAGTTTCAATTGTTTTTAGATGAACCACTTATTTTCATCCATCTTTAAGATGGATGCTTGATACCTCTGGACAATATATTGTAGAAATGAGGTCTAGCCCCCAATTGTTCATAAAAGATAAGGACCCAGGGTTTTTGAGTCCCTACACATACTTTTTTTGTGCGGGCTCCCTCTAACACCCATTTTTGACATAGGTCTTGAATCTAAATTTATAAAGATTCATGATCTACACCATAATGATCATGAATATAAAGAATAAAATTCTAGAGTATTTTTTTTTAAAAAAATTTCCCATCCATTGGATAGGAATTTTATTTGTGGATATTCATCTTAGAGGATTGCAAGTAAGTCACAAAACAGTTTTCAATCCTAATGCGAACATCAAAATGGAAGGCCAGGACCATAATGGGCGGCTAGCTAACGTGAAGAAAAGGACAATGGGGACTGCCCACGGAATCACAAGTCATTTGCTTTATGAGAAATGACCTACCTTACGAGAAAAATTCAAAAAACAGTGACTTCGGATAAGATATTTGGGATTTCTGATAAACAATGATATCAGATTTTTGAGATTTTTGATAAGCAATGATATCAGATTTTTTGGATTTCTGATAAGCAATGATTTAAAAATCGACGAGTTGAACCGGACATAAAATCGGGAACCCGCGGTTCTGCCCGGTTCTAGAGTAGAACCGGCGGTTCTGCCCGGTTCTAGAGTAGAACCGCCGGTTCCCACCCGGTTCTAGAGTAGAACGGCCGGTTCCCACCCGGTTCTAGAGCAAAACTGCTGGTTCCCACCCGGTTCTGTCCGAGTTCCCTCCCGATTCTAGAGAATAATCGATATCAGAATTTTAGGATTTCCAATAAGATTTTTGGGATTTCTGATAAGCAATGCTATCAAATTTTTGGGATTTCTGATAAGCAATGATTTAAAAATCGGCAAGTTGAACCGGACACATAACCGGGAACCGCCCGGTTCTATAGCAGAACCGTCGGTTTCCACCCGGTTCTAGAGCAGAACCGTCAGTTCCCACCCGGTTCTAGAGAAGAACCGATATCCGAATTTTGGGATTTTTGATAAGATTTTTGTGATTTCTGATAAGCAATGATATCAGATTTTTGGGATTTCTGATAAGCAATGATTTAAAAATCGGCAAGTTGAACCGGACACAAAATCGGGAACCGCCCGGTTTTAGAGCAGAACCGCCGGTTCCAACCATGTTCTAGAGCAAAACGCGGTTCCCACCCGGTTCTGTCCGAGTTCCCTCCCGGTTCTAGAGAAGAACCGCCGGGCACTCGTGCACCAGTTCTAGCATTGGGATTTCTGATAAGAGTTTTGGGATTTCTGATAAGCAATGATATCAGATTTTTGAGATTTTTGATAAGCAATGATTTAAAAATTGGCAAGTTGAACTAGACACAAAACCGGGAACCGCCCTGTTCTAGAGCAGAACCGCCGGTTCCCACCCCGGTTCTGTCCGGGTTCCCTCCCGGTTCTAGAGGTTCTAGAGGTTCTAGAGTTGGGATTTCTGATAAGAGTTTTGGGATTTCTGATAAGCAATGATATCAGATTTTTGGGATTTCTGATAAGCAATGATTTAAAAATCGGCGAGTTGAACTGGACAGAAAACCGGGAACCGCCCGGTTCTAGAGTAGAACCGCCGGTTCCCACCCGGTTCTGTCCGGGTTCCCTCCCGGTTCTAGAGAAGAACCGTCGGGCACACGTGCTCCTGTTCTAGCGTTCTAGCCTCAAAAACACATCACACGTGCGATACACACCACTCCCACATGCATGCGTGCATGTGCACTGATGCCCTAGTGTTTTCACACTTGTGTTTATCTTCCTAGTACATAGTTATTTATATAGTATATTTGAATACTCATCATTCGATGTGGGATAATTCTCAAACATCATTAAATAAAAACAGAATGTAAATATATGCTATTAATAGGCAATTTTAAACACATATGTTAAGGAGGCATGATGGTTATCACTAATGTTATTTGCTTTGACTTCTAAAGTTTGAATTCTCCCTTGGGCTATATAATAGTTTATCCCTTCTTGAGCTAATTTTTGTTCCCCCTTGGGCATATAATAAATTAAAGTGTTATTTCGTGTTATTTTCAAAATTTGTACGTATTTTATTAATTTTTACATTGATAACCAAATCTTTTATTTTATTTATTAATTTTTACATTATAAATCATGTAACGTACTATTTTTCTTACAGTCATCAATAATACATTTAAATTAGATAATATTATAAAAAAAATTAATTTGTTATTATTTATCTAATAAAATAATTATAAAATGTAAACTAATAATTATAATTTCAGTATATAATATTATAATTAGTTAGGTTGTAATAATTTTGTTTTATAATTAGTTAGGCTGTAATAATTTGGGTTTTTTTAGCGGATTAGGGTTTTTTGCCAAAACGAGATTTTAATGGCCATTTTTTCATTGATTTAATCTACTCTTTTTTATAGTCCATGTATAATTATATATTTTATCCATGATAATGCTATGATTTTTCTTTTATGTGATGCAAATTTAATACTTAAGTTTATACAGGGAAAGAGCATCTCAATATTCACAAATTGATTAAAGAAATGAAAGTTAATAATGTAGTACCCTCATTTCTTATTGGATTCCTAAAAAACAACATTTATAATGAATTTTAATAAATTTTTCGGATTTTTTTTAAGCTTTAATCCGGCCGATTCAGCCTATTCCTAATTCGGATCGCCGATTCGTCGATCCGGATCGGTTTTTGAGGTGCCCGATCCAGGTCACCGATCCGCTTTTTAAATCATTGCTGATAAGATTTTTGGAAGATTTTTCCAGCTCTAAATAGTCTAAGTAAAGAGCACTTTGAAATAAGGGTGCAGGTGGCATACGGACCCGAGGTACGGTGCCCATCAAATTTTATCATGGTACAGAATTTTGATGTAAAATGTTATTAGGATTATCTCAAAATCTATTTTTATATATAATTATAAATTTTTAAATTTAAAAAATGATTAAAATCAAGTAGATCTATAAATATATAAAATTCTTGAAAATTGACGGTGTAAATATGTTGTAAAATGCATAGTTCTCATACATCTCGATGTCGAGATAATCAATCAAATGGTTTTTCAACATTAAAACTACATTGTCCAATGGATTTTTGAGGTGCATCCGTAGTTCTACATTATAAGATTGCATCCTTATATAAATTTTTTCTTTTAAAAAAAGACAAAAATTTATCAAGTACTACAATATTGATACTAGATAAGAACATTAAATTATTGCTCAATGACTTTAATGTATCCTACAATAGCTCCAAATCATAATCTTATTTCACGTCATCTTTACGAATTTGATTTTTTTAATTTATGTTTTAGCCAAATCTAACATAATCAGGATTCGTAAACTTATCTAATTATTAGCCATATATTATTTTAACCCAATTTTTGGCCTCCAATTTTTTTTAACAATACTAAATTATTTCGGGGATAAGAAAAGAGGTAATAGATTTAGGTGGGTTGGCCATAGACCTAGTACAACATCTATTAGAAGATGCAAGTTAGTTTGAGTGAGAAATTAAAAAAAAATGCAAGCTGTAATCGTAAAAAGATATGGTTGAAAATAGTTAGACAAGATACAGGAACCTATAGCCTCACTCAGAATAATAGAACAAAATGGTGGACTAAAATTGATGAAGCTCACCCAATTAATTTGAAAAAAGACTTTGATTATGTTAATCGGACAATATGTTTTTAATCAATAGGCGGGTGCCTCACATTATCTATCCTTTTTGGTCCAATAAAATATGGCCAAATGTGAAACATACAACTAGTGAGGCTCAAGGTTAATCCCTTGCACGTGCGCTGGACAGTTACAAGGAGCGCAGAGTGGAATTTTAGTAGTTGCAAATCTGTCCACATGATGATGTATCGTAACGAGGGCATATAATATACTCCTGCGGAAGCATTAGTGAGCAATTAGTCCCTCGCTTAAAACATCTATTTAAGAGATTTTTTTTAAGCTAAAATTTTGGAAAACATATAATTATTAGATGATTATTTTAAAAAGGAAAAAAAAATTACATTTTAAATTTTGTATTACATTTTTAGTTTTGGGACACTTAAATATTGTCCTTCAAAAATTGTACATCTCAATTCAATTATGAGGCATAAGTTTTTTTAGTATTAAGAGAGTTTATTTAAAAAATTCCTTCACCCAGATTATTATATGAGTTGTAAATAGTGTAGGAAAAATCGAACCGGAACGGTTAACCAGACATGGGGTCGGAAGCGGTTCAACCAGCCTAATCGGTAAACCGACCAGTTCAAACGGCCTAAACGGACAAGTCCCAAGCCTTTAAAAAAGTGTTAAAAAATAAAAAAATCTAATAAAATATAAAGAAGTATATTTAAAGTATGATTATACAAAGCACATCTAAGTGAAATTAAAAATTAATGAAAAAATAGATTTTAAAGAATCAATTGTTGCCCTAGAGTATTATTGAATTTCTAAAAAAAGATGAGAAAATGTTAAAAATAAGTATTAATGGTTAAAACAATTTCCAATCTTTACCAAACTGATAAAAACATTAAAAATTAAATTACAAAAAAAATCCCTTATTTTTTAGAATTATAGATTATATTTTTTGAAAGTTTTTGAAACTACCCAGCTAGTGCACCAAAAGTAGTTGCAAATCTGTCCACATGATGATGTATCGTAACGAGGGCATATAATATACTCCTGCGGAAGCATTAGTGAGCAATTAGTCCCTCGCTTAAAACATCTATTTAAGAGATTTTTTTTAAGCTAAAATTTTGGAAAACATATAATTATTAGATGATTATTTTAAAAAGGAAAAAAAAAATTACATTTTAAATTTTGTATTACATTTTTAGTTTTGGGACACTTAAATATTGTCCTTCAAAAATTGTACATCTCAATTCAATTATGAGGCATAAGTTTTTTTAGTATTAAGAGAGTTTATTTAAAAAATTCCTTCACCCAGATTATTATATGAGTTGTAAATAGTGTAGGAAAAATCGAACCGGAACGGTTAACCAGACATGGGGTCGGAAGCGATTCAACCAGCCTAATCGGTAAACCGACCAGTTCAAACGGCCTAAACGGACAAGTCCCAAGCCTTTAAAAAAGAGTTAAAAAATAAAAAAATCTAATAAAATATAAAGAAGTATATTTAAAGTATGATTATACAAAGCACATCTAAGTGAAATTAAAAATTAATGAAAAAATAGATTTTAAAGAATCAATTGTTGCCCTAGAGTATTATTGAATTTCTAAAAAAAGATGAGAAAATGTTAAAAATAAGTATTAATGGTTAAAACAATTTCCAATCTTTACCAAACTGATAAAAACATTAAAAATTAAATTACAAACAAAATCCCTTATTTTTTAGAATTATAGATTATATTTTTTGAAATTTTTTGAAACTACCCAGCTAGTGCACCAAAAGTAGCCGAAACCAATACTGACCGGTGACTGATTCCGATCTAATTGAATCTAGCCATGCGACTAGGATTTGAACCGTCCTATTTTTCCTAACCTGAATGTAAAAATACGTCCAAATTTTGAGATCCAAAAAGCAATGTTTTGCTCCACGTACGAAATAGATATGAATATGGGTGCAGTTTCCATACGGATGCATCCGCAGGTGTAGTGGTACGGTGCACGTTCAAATTTTATCATATTTTATCATGGTATATGATTTGATGCAAAATGTTTTTAAGATTATTTCAAAATCTATTTTTATATCTAATTATAAAATTTAAAATTTAAAATATCTTGTTATTAACTTCTAATTATAAAATTTTAAATATAAAATATTCTATTATCTCTTATTTTTAACTTCTATATCTCATCAGTCCAACAATTGAAAATGTTACTTGAAAGCAAAAAGTCATCATCTTTTCTATTTTCCAACCCCCTAAACCCATTGAAAATGTTACTTGAAAGCAAAAAGTCTTCATCTTTTCTATTTTCCAATCCCCTAAACCCTTTTAACTAAGTATTATTGACTTCAACAACTTATCAAATGACTCTCTCTCTATCTAAAACTCCATCTTTTTTTCTCACATCATCGTCTCTCTCCCTCAAAACTGCATCTCTCTCTAAAACCCAAACTCCATCGCTCTCTCACATCATCGTCTCCCTCTCTCTCTCAAAACTCCGTCTCTCTCCCTAAAACTCAAACTCCTCTTTCTCTCTCTAAAACTCCATCGCTATCACACACATAAGAAGGTGTGCTCGTATTCGAGCTCAAGCTAAACCCCTTGGCGGGTAAACTCACCGAGAAATAAAGAGAGAGAGAGATGGAGTTTTAGCGAGAGAAAAAGAGATGGAGTTTTAGAGAGAGAGAGATGAAGTTTAAGTAGGGTGTCATTTTATTGTTTGTTTGGGTAAAAAATTTATAATCAAGAGGGTCCAAGGGATGTAAGATAGAAAAGATGAAGACTTTTTGCTAAAGTAATATTTTCAATTCTTGAGTCTCATTAATTATAAAAGTTAAAAATAGAGGATAAAGAGATATTTTTTTAACATTAAGTAGATCCATAAACATATGAAAATATTGAAAATGGACGGTGTAGATAATATGTTGTAAAATGTACTATTTTTTAGACTGAAAATCTTTTTATTTTACATAGTCATACATCTCGATGTCGAGATGATCATCTAAAGGGTTTTCAACATTAAAACGGCCTTTTTCGAATGGATTTTTGAGGGGCCTCCGAAGTTTCTACATTATAAGGTACCATTTTTTTATAAACTTTTTCTTGCCCTCCTTAAAAGGAGGAAACCTTTTAGCGATCATGAGATATACCATTCCTCTATTCGCCGAAATGCACCAAAATCCAAGGCCAAAATTTCATTTGCCGAAATTGTGAACTTAGTTCGGAAAGGACGTAATTTCATTTTGAAAGGTACAAACGAAAGACGTAAGCAGCGGGGGGGAGAGAAGGGTGGAACTTGTCTACAAATACCGATGGATTGGGCTCAGTAGAAAAGTGAAGCCAATAGAACCCAAACCAGAGTTCATTTTAACAGAGACATAGAATTGAGCAAAGATAATGAATTCGCAGCTCCAAGCCGGTTCGAGCCGAGCTTTATTAGTGGTTCCGGAGCTGGTTTTGAGGCCGAGCTGTGGCTCGTTGGGTCGGCTCAATCGGCCGGGATCATGGCCGGGAGCCCGCCGGAAAGCGGGTACAGGCAAGGTCTATGCAGTGTCGAGGAAGAATCCGGTGAGCATGAAGCCCGTGGAGAAGGTTGCCACGGTGACGGTGAAGGCGACTGTGAAGGCGACGGTGGGTGGGGTGTTGAGGAAACTTGGCTTGAGCGGAGGGTTGGATGCTATCTTGGATGTGTTGGGGAAGTCGGTGAGGTTGGAGCTTGTTAGTGACGAGTTGGATCCTCGTAAGTGGAAATCTCTCTTTCTCTCTACTACACAGTATGGAAACATGGTTTAGGTCTCTCTCTCTACTAGATAGAAAGGAAACATGGTTTGGGTCTCTCTCTCTACAAGGCAGTATGGAAACTTGGTTTCTCTCTCTCTCTCTCTCTCTCTGGGTGGATGGAATGAGACCTTGGGTTTAGCAGTCTCTCTTTAGAGAATATAAAATAAAAAATTATTCCATGCGGGTTAGACTGCTTTTCTATTTATGCGGTCCAAAAAAGCGTAAAGCATCCATCTTCAAGTGTTCTATCTAAAAACAATGAAAACTGACTGTCTAAATGTTTTTTTACTCAAATTATTATTTATAGTTTTTAAAATTTATTTATTCATTCATATTATGATCTCCGTTTTTATAGATTACATGTCTTTAAAAATTAAATTAAGTCTTAAAATCCATCTAAAAAATAGACTTATTAAGAAGCTGTATCGCTTGGCCCCATAAAAAACAAGTCCATATAAAATTTAGCTAGAGCATCTCTCTCTAGTTCGTAGAATATAAGATTTGCTCCAAGGATTTTTTGTCTGTGAACGAGGAATATAAACTTTGGTTGAGGGATTCTTCTGTTTTTGTCTTAGGAGAAAATATCAAAATTTACAGAGAGGTCCAGGGATATTTCTCTTACAAGGAGGAATATAAAATTTGGGTATTTCTCTTACAACGAGGAATATAAAATTTGGTTCATGCATTCTCTTTTTGTCTGTGTGGAGAAAATATTATAATTTACAGAGGGGCATTCTGCTCTTTTGTCTGTGAGTGAAGAAAATATCAAAATTTACAGAGAGAGAAAGAGAGAAAGAGGGAATGTCAAAATCTGATTGAAGGCTCTCCCTCCCTGAGAAGAGTGCTTGTGTCGGAACAGTATCAAAATTTTCTCTGTGCATTACTGTGTGTGAGAGTGCTTTGATGATTTGGAGATATCATTATGTCCTTAACGTTTCTCTCTGTATCTATATCTCTGTCTCTCACCAGAGAGTTTTAAAAAAATCCTTGTGAAAATCGGGTTTCAGAAACGGGGCTTCAGAAGCCGACGATAAAGGGGTATATACACAGGAGTGCAGCCGACGATGACTTGGTGGTCTATGAGGGTGAGTTCAAAGTGAGCTCTAGTTTTGGGGCAGTGGGCGCGGTGTTGGTTCGGAATGAGCACCAGAAAGAGACGTACTTCAAGAGCATAGTGCTTGAAGGATTCGATCAAGGCCCTATCCAAATCACATGCAACTCATGGGTTCATGCCCACTGTGACAATCCCCAGGATAGGGTCTTCTTCACAGACAAGGTAAGAGAAAGAGTATGAAACAAAAGGACATTTGTTTCATCCGGTGGGGGCAGCCGCATTTCTACATTTGCGGTCCCATCCCTCTTAAGATGATACAAATAAGAGGTCCATCTAAAAACAATTAAAACTAAAGGTTCAACGTTTTTTTAATAGAATTATTTTTTTTAATTGTAAAAATTTATTTATTCTTTTCAAATTCATGATCTCCATGATAGAGATTACACCTACTTAAAAATTAGATCAAAAAATCCATTTAAAAAATAAATTTTTAAGAGGTGACTCATTTTTACATGGACTAATAGGAATCATGCCTGTGTCCGAAACAAAAAGGCACGGTTTTGGTGAGTCGGCCGATTTAACTATGGTTGCGCGTATCAAACAACCATCTCTAAGATGGACGTAAAAAAATAGTGCATCAACAAAAAGTCAAAATGGATGGTTGAAGAATTAAATTGACAAGCACTACCTATATTTTTTGAAAAAAAAAAAGAAATTTCAGATGCATAAGCATCATCATGCTGAGATTAGTTAATCATAAATTCTGGACCCAAATTCCAAATTTGAGACGATTTTAAAAGGAGACCACACGACAACAGATGAGGCAGCCCACTCACCAAAGATGTTTTCATAATAAAATCTAGCAGTAATTTCAAGACCTCAAAATCTGGGTATAAAACCTCTTTAATCATATACTAACCTCAATAAAAAGATTTCAAATTTGCACTCTCTATACATCTAAGAAATAATAATATCTCAAGATTGAAGAGAGACCCGTTATGGTGGAGAGTAAAATATTAAAAAAATCAATATTTGACTTTGCTTTTTATGAAAATGATAATCAATTGATTCTTAGGTGGCTGACAGTATTTTAGATTAAATAATTTTTCCAAATAGTTCTTCTAATCTAAGGAGTTGGTAAATAATATGCTCCCAATGGAGCATATTATAGGCGTTAAGTTATATAATTCGGTAGAAATAGGTACCCCGGAAAAAGAAGGCACACATGACGAGGCACGTACCTGTCGACGAGAAATGTGTTTTGTTTTTTCCTTGTGCGCGCCATCCAATGGATAAGAGGTTTAAACTTGGGCATTAGGTGGTTCCTCTTATCTTATTTTTTGGTTGGTCTCTCTTGCCCCAATTATTTTTTTATAAAGAGCGTTATCATTATTATATAAATAAATTTTAAAAAAGAAATTAATTTTTGAGAAATCAAAGGCCATAAATCTCAATGATATCCCAGCTTTATCCCAATGAAATGGGGTTAATTTTGAAAATTTTTGGATGCGAATTTGGCATTTTTTTTTTTTGAGATTGATTATGAAGGAGTGGTTGTGTGCAATTACTTGAGATCACACCTATGTCCATAGTTTTTCAAAGGAGCAATTTGATGAAAATTTATAGAATTATAGAAATGATTGATAATAAATTTCCGTTATTTTAAAATAAAAAAAGTTCATATGCATGTCGACATGTATATGAACTTTCGCCACCCACCGGTCAACTTTGTTGGACGGTGGTGACTGAAAGTTAAGTAGTGGGTGACGCAAGTTACTATGCGAGCTAGCCATGGCCTTTTAAAATTAAGGTGAGGTTTCTACAAGGGCTAAGGTTTATGAAATCAAAACAAAGTTTCACCTCAAATCCTCATTTGGAAAGCACTTTCAGCGACATAAATTTACATGATGGCTCTTAAATCAATTTCGAATTGAATTTTGAAACTCAAAAAATGGTACTGATCTTATAAATCTATGAACATCTATTTTTAGGGGGAAATGGATGGTCTAAAAAATTTGTTATAATAGACACTACTTTTAGATAAAAGTTTATACATAGCCGAGGCTCTAAACAATCAAATTAGAGCCTACCTCAAAAATTTCACTAGAAGAGGTTGTTTTGATGCCCAAATATCTTCAAATTGATCATCTGAATGTATCTTGACATTAAGATGCATAGACATGAGGAAAAACAGGATTTCAAGTTTTGGAAATAGTGTATTGTGGAGCATATTTTTTGACCGTCAATTTTCAAGATTTTCATGATTTTCAAGTTTTCATAGATTTGTTTGATCTACACTATTTTTTAATCTTTAAATTTTATAATTAAAGATGAAAGTATATCTTATGGCTATTACAAAAATTTCCAGTATTGAAACCATGTTTCTCGACACTATTTAAAAGTGGTCTCTAATTGGATTGTTTAGAGCCTGAGATCTATACAAATCGCACCTTTTTTAGAGCTTAAATTCCTGTTTTTGTTTTTTACAACCATAATGTTCAAGCCAAGATGGTCGATATAAAGGTTTTTTAGTATTTGAATTGTAATTTTTGATGAGATATGTGGTGAGGCTTTACTTATTTTGATAGGGCTGCAGCCCTATCAAACTATTTTCCTTTAAAATTATGGCCATTTTCTACTTTCGATATTATTTATTAGTTTAAATTAAGGGAAAATATGTGCTTATCCTTTATTTTTTACTTCTATATCTCATGATGTCTAAGGATTAAAAATATTACTCATAAGCAAAATATTTCATCGTACAACCCACTAGACCTATTTGACCATGTATTTTTCACCCAAAGAAACACTAAAATGATACCCTATCTAAATTTTTCCTTTTCTATTAACGTTAATCTATTGAAATATCCTCTCTCCCTCAAATCACCATCTCTCTCTCCAAACTCTATCTCTCTCTCTCTCTCTAAAATCTAAAATTACATAAAAGTTCCCCTCTCTACATCGTCTCTCTCTCCTCTCTCTTTGTCTAAAAAGTATGTAGCCATTTTTTAGAGAGTTTGTGATATATTGGGGGTGCAAAAGGGATTAGATAATTTTTAGAGGGAGAAAAAGATGAGAAAGAGAAACTGTATAGAGAGAGGAACTTCTCTGCAACTTTGGATTTTAGAAAGAGAGAGATGGAGTTTTGAGAGAGAGATAGTGATTTGAGAGAGAGAGAGAGAGGGTGCTTCAAAGGATTAACATTTAATGGAAAAGAAAATTTTTGGAGATGGTGTCATTTTTTTATTTCTTTGGGTAAAACATTTATGTTCAAAAAAGTCAAGAGGTTGTAAGATAGAAAAAATAAAAGATCCTTATCTTATAAACAATATTTTCAATCATTGAGTCTCATAAGATATAGAAGTAAAATATAGAAAATAAGAATATATTTTTTCTTAAATTAAAACAAATAACAAAGTCAAATAGGCCGTTGTGAAAGATATGATGTCTATTCCTTCATGTAATGACTGTTCATATCCATTTTATAATTGCCCTCTTTTGCAATGTCCCTGCATAATGGCAATGATTTCATGCCACAGTTGTATAGTAATATAATGTAACAATTTTAAAAAACAATCTTATGGCTATTTGTTTGATCCAAATTTTGCAATATACACTATTTTCATTCTAACGAACAATCACAAAAAAAAAAAAATTGAAACACAACCTAGAAAGTATTTTTTTAGCCCAATTAGCATAGGCCATTCATTTTGGTGAGATGCTTCGATCTAGGCCTTAGAAAGATTTTTTCATTTCCAATTTTTTTCGATGGCTTTATTATCATTAGATGAACAATGTTAAAAATATATATATATGATTTTGAGTATTTAAAAGCTAAGATCTTGAAATTCATAATATGAATGGTCAAGATTCGTTTTTAGAGGGAACTCATTTTGACCATATCTAAGGTTCAAATTGAACTTTTTTATTTTTTTTGAGATTTATTATTGAGATGAAGAGTGTGTACAAAATTTGAAATTATACAAATACTACAAACATAGTTTTTTAAAAATATCTTTATATTATATTATAATACAACCGTTGCATTGGATCATTGCTCTTGTGCAAAAAGCAAAGACTTTTACATTTACAAACCTATTTTTACGTATCTTCCCATTAGCTTTAAGAAAGAGTTTATATCAAATTGCAGCCATACATAGGGCGCTCCTCAAAAATCTAGAATAGAGGATTGTTTCGAAACCTCCCATTAGATCATCTCGAGATGTACAAACATAAAAAGAAATTCAAGTCTTAAAGTTATCTGGTTTTTATTTTCAAAATTTTCAAATATTTATAAATATTTTTGTATTTTTTAAAAAATTTTAAATTGTATAATTAAAGTTGAATATGGATTTTCAAACTATAGTACTGTTTAATAATAAAAGTTGGATATGGTTTTTCAAGCTATAGTACTGTTTAATAATAAATTCTATATATACAGTTGAATATGGATTCCAACAAAATTTATAAACGCTGTACTTATACTGTACAAAGTGGGCCCCTCATACAAACCTCGCCGTACAACCAATTAGCTGGACCATGTGGGTGACAAGCGAAAGTACGTAGTATTGAGTTGTACATTGCGATCCACTTTCCACCGTTAACGTCCAATCCATTGATGGGCGGTGATAATACTGTCACTGATGATATTGTGCAGGCCGTAAATGTTGTGCTTTTATTCGTGTAGGGGCGAAAAAGGCTTTCACTTTCGGAAAACTAAGTCGTCGCTTTTTTTGGTTTTTTTTTTTTTCCCTTATTTATGGTGTTTAACCTAAACCCCTACAATAATTCTACTCTTTTATGATCCATGGTTTAGAAATAGACCTGGATCCCCGGAAACCCCATTTCGATCATTTATTCTGATCTAGACGACGAAACTGTGTCGTACAAAGTAACAAAAAAAAAGTAAAAGCTAAAAAAAAATCGAAAAGTCTTAGAAGGGGTAATTCAGGGGTCCTCGAGCCTAGAGCCGATGTTCGATTGAACAACTCAAGCCGAATATCCGACTTGACTTGTGGGGGGTAACAATGGAATCGGACCGGACTTGGGACTTGAGGGGGTAAGACCCAATCAAGCCGAGTATTTGGCTTGACTTGTGGGAGTAACAATGGAATCGGATCGAACCTGGACCTGAGGAGGTAGATTAAATCCAGGTTTGGGTATGGATCCAAAAATTTGACCCGATAGGTCGGATCTGATTTCAAACCTAAAAACTATTTGGGTCTGGGTTCGGTCAGATCTGAATCCATGTTCGTTGAATTTGGATCGGGGTCCCCGCCCAACCGGACTTGTTGCCACCCCTACAGACTTGGGTTGAGTACTATTCAAGCTAAAAAATGTTAAAAAATGAAACAATCCAAAAATAATAAATATATGGTCAAAATAAAATTAAAAAAACACATCTAAATAAGGTTACAAAAGTAGTAAAAAAATAAATTTGTGACAAAAGTATTTTCAAAATAATACAAAAAGAAGGGAAATTATAAAAATAAGTATTCATGGTCAAAATACTTTTCAATCTTTATCAAAATGATAAAAAATCTAAAACAAAACATGTTAGAAATAGATTTTTTTTTTTTGAATTTTTTGAAATGTTTTTAAAATCTTAGAGTCGAACACCCAACTCGGGATTGTCAGGCTCGCCATCAGGGCGACCCCTAGCAGACGACCGAATAGTTGATTCGGCCTTGGCCGAGTAGTCGAACACGGCTAGGAGCCTCGCCTTGATCCAATTTAAGCGGTTCTGAGTCCGATCAATAATTATCGTTGTAATAACGAAGACAACAACAACAAAACAGCGACAACAAAGCACCATCTCTCTCTTAATATCCTTTCCACTCAACTGCAAATGTGTATGGTTTTGCAATTTGTGAACAGTCGTATTTGCCACCGAAGACCCCAGCAGGGTTGAAGCAGCTGAGAGAGAAAGAGCTGGAGACGCTAAGGGGAAATGGGAAGGGGGAGAGAAAGGATTTTGAGAGGATTTATGACTACGACAAATACAACGATCTTGGCGACCCGGATGAGAGTGCAGACACTACAAGGCCTGTCCTTGGTGGCAAGTACCATCCTTATCCCAGGCGTTGTCGGACAGGACGCCCTATGACCCTTAGAGGTATTTTACACAATCTTTATCCCCTATGTTAAAAAATTCAAATACGAAATGAAGTCGCGGTTAATAGATCGGTTCAGAATCAATCTGGACCGTTGGCTAATACTGTCGCTTTTAACCCGTAGGCTGACAAAATCCATTATATATATATATATATATGAAGATACTACAAAATGCCTATAGACGAAAATGAACAGTGATTTCGCCTACTTTCATCACCATCCAAACTTCATCGCACGATTCTAGTTGTCCAATAATGTTTCAATTTTTATTTTTTTTACTAATCGGAAAGATCTGAAATTTGGATCGTGTGTATATCTTAGTGCGACGCATCTAATAAAAATATGAAAAAAACAATTTATAAATGTAGATCAAAATACCCCTGTAAATTTTTAGGGGTATTTTGGTCAATTAATTTTTTACGAATTATTTTTTTCATGTTTTTATTAAGTATTAAGTGCACCTTATTGATATGTATACACGCTCCAAATTTTGAAGAATTTGGATTTGTAAAAAAAACTAAAAATTAAAAAACTACTGGACAACTGTGACCGTGCGATGAAGTTTGGATGGTGATGAGGGTAAGCGAAGTCACTGTTTATTTTTGCCTAAGCGTTGGGAAGAGTTTCCATATATATAGCGATGAAGTTTGGATGGTGATGAGGGTAGGTGAAATCACTATTCATTTTTGCCTATATATATGAAAAACTCTTCCCAACACCTATAGGCGAAAATGAACAGTGATTTCGCCTACTCTTATCACCATCCAAACTTCATCGCACCGTTACAGTTGTCCAGTAGTATTTCGTTTTTCACTTTTTTTTTCTACAAATCCAAATTACTTGAAATTTGGAGCGTGTGTACATCTTAACAAGGCATAACTAATAAAAATATGAAAAAAATAATTAGCAAAATATAAATTGACCAAAACACCTCCATAAATTTACGGAGATAT
>NW_006499728.1:3843235-3872289 GCF_000471905.2 Amborella trichopoda | reverse complement strand
ATCAATTTATATTTTGTAAATTATTATTTTTTCATATTTTTATTAGGTGCGTCTCACTAAGATGTACACACGTTACAAATTTCATATCATTCCGATTAGTAAAAAAAAATGAAACTTAAAACACTACTGGACAACTGTAACCATGCGATGAAGTTTGGATGGTAATGAAGGTATGCTAAATCACTGTTCATTTTTACCTATAAGTGTTTTGCAGTATCTTCTTATATATATATATATTTAAATTTTATTAAAAATTAAATGTTTGTTTTTATTTAAAATTTATCAATAAATTTAATTTCTTCTAATGCTTCAATAGGAGCATCATCCAATGAAAGTGCCATTAGTATTGGCCATGGGTCTGGCACCCCAAATATCTCAATAGGAGTACTATAGTGCCATTAGTATTGGCCATGGGTATGGCTCCCCAAATATCTCAATAGGAATACCATACAATCCAAGTGCCACTAGAGCTGGCAATGACCAAGGCGACCGGGTCGGGCACTAGGGCTTGGGCCCCCAAATGTGGCATGAGGACCAGGCCACTACAGGGCTTGCCCAATTCAAGCCAACCCATGTTTTTGTCCGTTTAATTTTATTTCTTTTTGGCTCTATTAGGCATGGCCCAGTTATGGCGTCTTGCAATTTGGTGCCAGTCTTATTCAGGAGTAGCCTAGGGCTAGAGTAGGGCCCACCCCCCTTTTCAGCCCTAAGTTCCATCGTGAATGCAACATATAGCAATTGCATTGGTTATCAGGACATACATGGTAGGGCTGAGAATGGGTCGAATCGGGTTCAGATCCATCGAGATTCGGATTTGGATTAAAAGTATACATGGGACATGATATGGATGCAGACCCAATTATATCCATAATATTCGGATCTGGTTAAGATCCAAAAAGTATACATAGGATCTGGATACCATAGGATCTGGATCCCATAGGATCTGGATCCCATCGGATCCAAAAAAATTATTTTATATATTACTTTATACAACCAAAAAATACTATAAATAAAAATATTATACATTATATATTTTTGTTTATATATAAAATAATATTTAATATTTTAATAACCGGGTTTGATCCAGATTGGATCCACCTGTACCCAGATCCAACCCATCAGATCCAAATCTTGAACCCATTTACGGATCCAAATTGGGTCAGAAATTTGGGTTTCGGGTTGGGTCGGATAAATGCTCCACCCTAATACATGGAATGTCAAGAAAAGCGAGAATGCAACGAATATCTGTACATCCATTTGAGTTTGAAGTTATCCAGAATTACAATGTGTATCCCACTGAAATTCCCATTGAGAGCATATGTGCATGTGGTAAATGTATTTTTTACACGGACTACGATATGTTACAAGACACCACGGACTTGTCGTTACCAAGGTCATCAGGGCCATCAATTGTTTAGACAGTGATGGAGAGAGTGGACCCAACATCAAAGTTGTATCATGTTCTCGTCGAATCCTCTGCGATTATTGAAATGTGCGGTGATCTATGTCCGCATGTCCTAACTGGTCATGAGGATCACAATATAGCCTACCTATAGCCTATTCACTTGTCCTTCTCTTTCTTTCAGTTTGGTAAGGTTGCATTCGAGCCTCAACCTCAAGGTTCCAAGCATGAACATCTTGTACCGTAGGAGAGCTGTGCTATGTCGAATTAGATGAAAACGCATACAGAAGCACATATATAAACATTTATTAGAATCCACATATATATATATAAATGTTTACCCCGTAGGCATGCATGCATAAATGACATTTTCTTGCTAATGGTACTTGCAGATCCTATGTCAGAAAGTAGAGTGAAGAGTACAGCAGATTCACCTTATGTCCCAAGGGACGAAGCATTCTCGGCATTGAAACAGGCACAATTCACATTGAAGACCTTGAAATCCGTCCTACACGCGCTTATCCCTGGTGTCGAGGCTCTTGTAGTAGACAAAAACATGGGCTTCGACTTCTTCACAGATATTGATCTCCTCTTCAAAAAGGGGGTTGAATTCCAAAGGAAAGATGGGGATGGTAACGTACTGAGCTCTTTGCTCCTCCCGAGGCTTTTGAAGGCGGTCGCAAAGGGAGGAAGCGAACTCTTGCAATTCGAGATTCCAGCCATTATGGATCGTAAGTCCATCGTCCATATCTTCTTCTCAAGTCTCCTCATAGTAGATTTTCAGGTTAGTGTCAATTTTGCTAGCTTTAGTTTTAGTGGTTTTTATAAGGGATT
Source organism: Amborella trichopoda (assembly GCF_000471905.2). Next base: position 3,870,053 of record NW_006499728.1, on the reverse strand, counting down.
TAGTATGAATATAAGAGCATGTACTGTGCTTCCATTGAATCATGATACACTTACTCCCTCGAGCAAAAACTGTTACGAGGATTTCCTTGATTTCAATTTTTCAATAAGTGGTTTGAAATATGGTGTAGGTGAAATTATCCATATTCTCACCAAAACAGCAGAAAGGAGATGGAAAAAGGGGGGAGGGGAGAATGGTATTTTAGTTTTTCAACAAAATCATCCATTTTTTAAAAACAGATGCTTCTTGATTTTGGTAAAAAATTGTTCACTTCAGTAAGACAAACTTCGCGATTCATAGCAATTCTGGTCCACTCATTCGAGCCAGTTCAGAGTTAGTGACCAACCATGTCTGATCCGGATTATAAATTTTTTATTGGCCTGTTTTAGATATGGAAAAAGTTTTATATAGAGCCGAGGCTCTAAACAATCAAATTATAGCCCACCTCAAGAATTTCACTATTAGAGGTTGTTTTGATGCCCAAATATCCTCAAATTGATCATCTTGATATCAAGATACGTGGACATGAGAAAAAAATGGATTTCAAGTACTAGAATTAGTGCATCTTATAATGTATTTTGGACCGTTAATTTTCAAGTTCTCAGGGATCTACTCAATCTACACTATTTTTTAAGCTTTAAATTTTATAAATTAAGATGAAAAAATATTTTAAGGCTATTACAAAGATTTTCTAGTATTGAAACCACATTTCTCGATACAATTTGAAGGTGCGCTTTACTTTGATTGTTTAGAGCCTCGGCTCTATGCAAACCACACCCTTTAGATATTCCAGGAAATAAAACGGAAACAGGGAATCAAGCATAAGCTTAGCAAGTGAGCAACCCTAATTCTTTCTCTTTCTCATCCGGATTTGCTCATAGAGAGTTTTTAACGGTGGTGGAGTATTGAAAATGTAATTATTTCATTTTTCTTGTGAGATTTAGAATAATTTAATTTTTGTTGATAGAGTTTTCATAATTATAGGGGACAAGTTTTCGTGGATGCGCGATGAGGAATTTGCACGTCAAACAATTGCTGGGATCAACCCATATGGAATTCAATTGGTTAAGGTAAGAACTCAAATTTAAAATGTATCATTTCAAATTGAAATTGTTGTCTAAATCTCCCAAATATATAGAGTTTATGTAAATTAACTTTTAGAAATCCTTTAATTTCATTCAGAATTATTGCATAACTTATTTAAGACAAATAGGGGTCACTCTGACCAGGGATAAAAAAAAAAAAGAAAAAAAAGAAGTAGAAGGTTTATCAAAATTCGAGGCATTGAAAAACCCAATATTCCGCAGGGTTTCCTTGAAGGCTAATATGAGCTTATTTGGAGTTTCAAAAACGTTCTTTTGAATTTAAGCAAAGGTGATACACAATTTTATAAAGTATTATCAGGATCAAACCAACCAACCAATGGGTAAGGGGTCTAATCTAGTTCAAATTGGTCCCGCCATTAGTCCTAGTATTTGGAACTAATTTTGAAAAAATAAAATAGTAATAATAGTTTAAAATATAAAATATATTTAAAAAATTTGTGCAACTTTATTTAGCCGATCCAATCGGTTAAATCAGTTGGAGCGGCCAAAACCAATCAAACATTGATTTTAATAAATTTTCAACCAACTCAATTTTTGTTTTAAGACACCATTCTACAGTTCAACCGGATAGATTGGCAGGTTTGATTAGCCATGTTAACAATAGATAAACGCCCTTGGATGTATAATACCAGGTTGTATAAAACCAAGTTTCAATCGGCCTTATGCTTCTCATCTCTCTTAAGCATGCTAGAGTAATATTTCCCTTTAAGGGTCGTTTGGGTACCTGAAAATGTATTACATGACAATATATTACAAGAAAATATCATGTTTTCCACTGTTTGGGTACACTTTAATAGTAAATAAATGGAAAGAGATAACTGATATTACCCGAGATTTTCCTAAAAATCACAAAACCAATTCGGAGCGGTGAGAGGTGAAAAATCTATTATGCATATTAACGGGTAATCTTTCATGCTCATCTCTCTGCCCTATCCCCGCTAAAAAAAGCCAACCTGCCTCTCTACCTGCCTCTCTCTCCTAATAACTGGTTTTCATGTGCTGCCTCCCGCCCCTCTCTCTCCTAATAACTAGTTTGGATGTGCTCCCTCCCTCTCTAAGCCCTCACCCTCTCTTTTGTGCCTTAATAACTGGTTTTCATAAGATGCTCCTTCTCTCTTTAACAAATTATTTTGGTATGAATAAGTCCTACCTCTTTAGTCTTCAAAATTTTCTGCTGCAATTATCGAACCTTTTAGTTTCCTAATCAAACTTTTTCCCATTTTTCAACTTCTAATTTTCTACTGCAATTACCAAACCTTCTAGTTTCCTAATCAAACTTTTTTCCCATTTTTCAACTTCTACCATAAAGATTTTGAATTTGGTATCATAAATTTATTGCTTATTTGAAATTATATAGAGACATTTAAAAGACTTCTATAAAAAATAAATATAAATAAAATTTATCACGATAAAAATATATTATTCCAATGACTTATCACGTTGAAACCAAAGTCTAACATGTTAGAAGACATGTAATTCCATGTAAGTGCCAAAGGCATGCAAAATAAGTAGGAAATTGTGTGATGATGACTTTAAAATGGTACAAATTATTATTAAAAGGTTTTTTAGGAATGGTGATGATGTTATTATTAGAAAATCATTTTGAAATGGTATGATGATGACTTTAATTCCGCATTTCAGTAGAATTTTGTGTCAAAAAAAAAAGATATGATAGTTTATAGGCAACTGCTGGTAAAATATTGGTAATACATTTCCTATATTTCTTCAAGACATAGCCAAACGGTAATAATGTATTTCCCAGTTTCATATAATTACTACCCAAACAGTAACACTCCATTTGCAGGTAATTTATTACGTAGTAATGTATTACGCCAGTAATATATTTTATAGACAATATATTTCCAGGTATCCAAACGGCCCCTTAGTGTACACACTTCTTCTACTTTGGCCGTGACATCCGAGACGTTTGAAGCCATAAATTGTTTGTGATTCAAAAGAAAAAAAAAAAAAAAAGAGAAAAAAGGAAAGAAAAGTGCTTACAAGAAGATAATATACTTTTGATAGAAAGATATTACAATCATCTAGAACTATTAGATGTGAAATCCGGTGGCTTGAGTTTGTGCCTTTGATTGGGCGCAAAGCTTCAAAAGAAATTTCTACGACTTTAAAACACGTCCCAAGTTCTTGGATTCTATAACTCATGGCCAATATTGATTTTTACGTTCTTGTTCCAAGTATAAATGGTCTCTAGGGGTGGCAATAGGTCGGACCCAGACTCAGATCCGGACACAAATAGTATTCAGGTCCAGGTTTTGGACCCGGACCTGACCTTTTGGGACCAATATTTGAACCCATACACAGACACTAGGTCGGGTCTACTTGTCGGTTGCTAGGTTTGGTCGGGTCCATTGCCACTCCTCTGTTTATGTGGGATATGTGGGCTATAACTATGAGCTTCTTTTGCTGTTTTTTTCCTTGTTTTTACCATCATATACCCATATTATTGACAATATTTACAGCATTGTACAATATTTATGAATACCCACATATGCCCACATTGCTTACTATGTTATGTAATAACTAGAAATTCCTAAAAAACATATGTATTGGTAGCATTTATGGATACCTACATACACCCGTATTATTCGGGTCGGGTCTAGCTGAACCGGGATCAGAATAATATCCAGGACCCCAAATGGTATTCGGGATCCATACCCAAACCCGAGGTCGGGTCTACCCATTGGTCCTGAGCCTGATGGGGTCCATTGCCACACCTAATAGTGTTGTAGTATACAATCCCTTTAAAAACTCATTCTAACCTCTAATTGCTAAAGGTAAGCTAAGTTTAATGGCGATGACAAAAAAACAAAAAAGGAATATTTCTTAATACCACAAAAATGCCCATACTTATTGACTATATTGGTGCAGGAATTTCCCTTTGTGAGCACATTGGACCCGAAGAAATACGGCCCAACTGAATCTGCAATAACGAAGGAAGTCATTGAGCGAGAAATAAAAGGAGTCATGACAGTTGAAGAGGTAAATAGTAGTGTATACTGCATATTCAATAAGTAATATGAATGAAAGCAAAATAGAATGCATATAACCGGCTTTCTTAAGTAATATTTTGGTAATTAAAATCTAGGAAATGATTCATAAGGTCATGCCCTACAAGATTCTTATAGGACCTTGATGTATATCGTCGATCTCTTTCTCTGTGAAGTATCTCCCATCATCCATCAAAAGGACTTTTGGATCATCTTCACTCTCAGTGGTAGGGATCTGATTGTGGAGATTGAGATCCTACATAAATCCTGTAGGATAGGGTCGTACAGGATGATTTCGACCCCTAAATTGAGTGTGTTCTATGTTGATGTTTGAGACTCGCAATGTGGTTTAGTTATATTTTGATTTGAAGGATTTTTAGCATCAAATGCATATATCTAAGTACATGCATGCATGAGTGGGATTCCAGGCGGTGGCACGGAAGAAGCTGTTTGTTCTAGACTACCACGACATACTCATGCCTTACGTGAACAAGGTGCGGGCTCTAGAGGGGACAACCCTCTATGCCTCCCGGACTGTCTTCTTCATCACCCACTTAGGCACCCTACAACCGGTGGCCATTGAGCTTGCAAGGCCACTCTCTGAGAGTGACGATGCCTGGCGCAAGGTGTTTACGCAGGGAATTGATCACACGACCGCGTGGGTGTGGAAGTTGGCCAAATGCCATGTTGCTGCACATGACTCTGGCATTCACCAGCTAGTCTCACACTGGTAGGCCATAAGTGAACTTCATGGATTCTGATCGTATTCCCGGTGTTCAATTAGAAAGTATGCTATGGTCCATATGACCAGTAAAATGCTACGGTTAATGAACGCTATCCAATCAATTGATAGACAATGATGATGAGCGGGTTCCATGAGAACGTGATGCGACCCTAATGATAGGTTCCATTGTCTCAACATCACCGTCTATCAAATGAAATGAATTGTGGTGATAACACTTAGGATCACGACTTTTCTTATGAACTAGCAAGAGGCACATGACATTGCATGTTTCTAAATTTTAAAAATTTTATGCCAAAAAATTCCCTAAAATTGGAGATTATGGATTAATTCTCTAGTAAAGTTAATAATTATCGAAACAGGATAAAATATTTATTAAAGGGAGAGCTACTTTTTCAATTGCATTTCTTGTTACATATTTTTAATTAAGTTACCAACGAAATGTTTATTACAGGATGAAATGGAAATTGAATACGATTAACAAGTAGGATAAACTCTGCCTTTGTGGAGCCCCAACCAACCTACCATAAAGTCTCTATCTACAGGGTCCTCTAGGCCATATGTCCCTACCCTTAACAAAGGCTTAATATATGTAGAACATATAGAAACTTGTCAAATTCACTTGTTAGTTCTTTAGTTTTTTAGAATGTGTCATAATCTTGAAGCAACCCAAACGGTAGGATTCTTACCATACTCTATTTATTTGTGAACCTTTGACTCCTAAACTTGTTAACGATCTCCTTGCTTTGTGTTATTTTTCAGAAGCTTGCCATTGTAGTAAATAAACTGATGTGTGTGAGGTTTGGATGGGTCGTGCTGAACCCTTCCTGGTTCGATCCTTCTTCAATGCAGACTAGGACCTAATCCTGGTCTGATTCATGTCAGGTGGCCCCGGATTTAAGTTGTTGAGTCCAACAGGCAGGTCTAGATCCAAACCTAGGTCTGGTACTCTGGTCATTTATCACCCCGACCTAAACTTATATATAGTAACGATAGATGCATGTACTACTTGTAAGTTCTTAATTTTTTATGTACAGAATATCCCTTCGAACATTTTCCGGGACTTGGCCTTTCCCGTTCTAAATGGATCAAAGCACTCCTTATCTTTTGCAGGTTGAGGACACACTGTTGCTGTGAGCCATACGTGATCGCGGCTAACCGTCAACTGAGTGCCATGCACCCAATATATAGGCTGCTGCAACCCCACTTCCGATACACGATGGAGATCAATGGCCTAGCTCGGCAGAGCCTGATCAACGCAAATGGGATCATTGAGTCGTGCTTCTCGCCTGGGATGTACTCCATGGAACTTAGTTCATATGCTTACGATTTGACATGGCGTTTCGACAAGGAGGCCTTGCCTGCAGATCTCATTAATAGGTAACATGGATGGGGCAAAACAAGCAAATATTCAAAGTGGGGAGAGGGGGTGTATTACCCTCATGCTTTCCATTTGCGTGACTATATGTTAACCTTCGCTGGATTTTCAGCTATCTATGCACCCTTTGTCACACACTCATAAATGATTTTTGAAAAGTATTGTGTTTCTAGCTGTAAATTAATTTTTAAATAGATTTTAAACACAGTACACAAGGTTGGGGCTTACCCACATTGCATAGTGGGGGCATCAATCAACCGACTGCTAAGGCTCATCTCCACCGTCCATTTAAGGAACGAGTCTCATTGTTTTATACTATTCGATCCCTCATAGAATTTGTAAATTATGGTCTTTAGGTATGCAGTTGTAATGTGAGTTTGACATAAAGAATGATGTAGATTTTGTTTTTCTCATACAGAGGGTTGGCCGAGGAAGATCCGACAGCGGAGCATGGCCTCAAGCTTGTGATTGAGGACTACCCTTTTGCTAATGACGGCCTCCTTATATGGTCTGCGATAAAGCAATGGGTCACAGACTACGTTTCCTACTACTACTCCGACCCTGGCTCAGTGCGATCCGACACTGAGCTCCAGGCTTTTTGGGAAGAAGTGAGAACCAAGGGCCACGAAGACAAGAAAAATGAGGCCTGGTGGCCCGTATTGAAAACCAATGATGACCTCATTCAAGTTCTAACCACCATCATGTGGGTGGTTAGCGGTCACCATGCCGCTGTAAATTTCGGTCAGTACCCTTATGGGGGCTACTTCCCCAACCGCCCAACTATTGCTAGGAACAATTTGCCAGTAGAGGATGAGGGTTGCGATGAGTTCCGGAGATTCATCGAGAAACCAGAAGTAGCATTGTTGTCAACTTTTCCTTCTCAACTCCAAGCAGCAAAGGTGATGACTGTACTAGATGTGTTATCCTCTCACTCTCCAGAGGAGGAGTATCTGGGTGATCAGGTGGAGCCTGAATGGGCCTTAGTGCCAGAAATTAGGGCAGCTTTCGAGAAGTTTAATGGTAGGATGAAGGAGATAGAGGGTATCATAGACCAGAGGAACACTGATCTTGAATTGAGGAACCGAACAGGCGCCGGCGTGGTGCCATATGAGCTCTTGAAGCCCTTCTCTGAGCCTGGAGTCACTGGAAAGGGTGTCCCAACTAGCATTTCCATATAGAGGTTGAGCTTTTGGTCATTGAGGTTCAGTTTCCTTCAGTTCGAACCTTTTTTAGCCTCGTGATTTATGGTACTCGTAAGGGAGAAGGAATAAGGAAGAAGAAAAGAAAAAAGAAGAAAACCTAACCAAGGGCTATAATCCTTTTCAACTGTACTCTCTATGGTAGGTGTCTGTTTGCAATTTGTACTTATAGAGTTTCTAGCTAATGAATATGCACTTCACTTTTTGCATTGAATCTCTTTTTCTATTGATTTGGGAACAGAGCATGTATTGGTATCCCTCTGTACTCCCAATGCAAATAGTCCTCTGAATATTGTCTACTACATGATGTAGAGGGTCTACTTTTAAAGAAATGCTTTTTGAATTCTTTGTAAACACTTTTCAAGACATTTCAAAGAAACTCAAAAGGTTTCATGAGTTACCCCTAAAATGCTCCTAATAATTATTGGGCATTCACAAATGGTTTTAAATGAACTAAGCAGGAGCTTGGAGTTGATGTTTAAAGTTTCAATATCAATTCCCTGCTCTTGGAGAAAAGGCAAAGAAATTCAATAAAATATCTAAAGGTTTGGACCGATCTTTCTCAATGGCAATTCCATTCCTCCATCTAAAACACTTAAAAGCTGCTTAAATCTGTGTCGAACAAATTGCGAACTCCAAAAGCTTTTCAACAAGCCTATGAACATTAAAATACAACGGAGGGCAGATTTATAAACAATACGATTCAATAGAGAGAATAAACTTAGTTAGAGGGTTTCTTCTTCAAAAGAAATACCAGAAAGAATGCTTGCTAACTGTCATTCCAAGGGGTTGTTTTTCACTAGTTTTGCGGCCTCCATTTGAAGTTGAGTTCTTTTGTGAACTAGGCAAGACAAGTTGGGCGATGTCCTTCAATATTATTCATATACTTAAGCGAGTTTAATTTATCAATTCGGAAATGCAGTAACAGCAGAAAATCATAACCAGTAAATTAAATATTTGTATTACTTGTCCTGTGTTTGTGTATGCTTGTGTGCGGCAAAGAGAAAGAGAGAGGGAAGGGGAGACTTTTGATGCCGTATAAAAATTATCTGTATAAATGCTTCATAATTATATATTTAGTACAAAGAATAAATGACTAGCCCCTACAATCACCCCTCCAATACCAAGAAAAGGAAAACAAATAAAGAAACAAAAAACAATAATAAAAAGTGAACTAATATACCAATTCCAACCATGTTCACTGGCTCCATACTTTCTCAGCTAACAACTCAAAGAAAAGTAGCCCGAATAGTCATATGCATCAAACTTCGGAGCCTTCATATCCAACCAATTCATCTTCCTTGTGCAAACAACTGCATTATTTTCTCCTTCGCAACAGCCTCCATGCATACATGAATACAAGAAGCGCTCATTGTCTAATATTCCAACTCAGTGCGCAGAAAATCAACTTGGCCAAAGTACTAGGCCCTTGGCTGAGCCAGTAACTCGGCCGAGTTAGGTACATCACATGAAAAAGAAGAGCTAGAAGAAGGGGTAAAAAATATCCAAAATATCTTTAAAAATCAGAGAAAGTTAAAAGGATTAATAGAATAATTAGGAGATTAGATAAGATGAAAAAAAAGCTATAAAAGATGGATTATTGAAAAAATGGACTTTATACCTTGAATATTTAAAAAAAAAATCAGAGAAAGGGAAAAATATGCAAGTTTTTCCATTATGCTAGTGTATCCTTATGTTTTATGGCTTTTGCATTTTTATACATTTTTTGGTATTTATTTGGGCCTGCTGAGCTGTACACCTAAGTCGCCAAGAAGTCACCTAGGCCATCGGGTAAGCCCGAGTCGCTCAGCCCGAGTTACTCAGTCGAGTCACCTGGTCCAAGTGGCACTAACTCCAAAACAAATTGATCTAAGAACCTAATTCTCAAGCTCAAATTGCAATTATATGAATCTAATATGCTGTTGAGACATGCAAAAGCATGTGCAATTGCTCAAACCAATGCACGTGCAGGCATCCATGCATGTACATCCAAGATCAAGTAATCCATTTTCAATTTCATGTATTTGTCATAAGTACAATGGAGAACATAAAAAGGAAAAGCTAGAAGAGTAGCTGATACTCATGATGGCCGTTAGGACATCACCATAGGAAAAGGCATGCATTCATTTAGAGATATTTCCTAGGGAAAGTGTAATGTAATATCGTAGTCCTAAGGCCATGACCTTCCATTGAAATGATGGAAGGTGATGAGGATAGAGCCGAGTGAAGCAATGAGATGTTTATTTTATTTACAGATTTTGCCCGGAATTCCAAGTTTTGCCCATGGTTTTTGTAGCTTTATATCCACCATTGATTCAAATACGTTTGCTTAGGGAACTGACTAATCAGATGCTTATTATGCCAATTTGGCATAGTCTGCGGCCAAATTTCTTCCATAAATTGGTGTAGAAACGAAAGACGATCATATTGCTTAAACCCAATCCAAAAACTCAAAAACAATTCTTTTTTTAAAAAAAAAAAGAAGGAAAGTTAAGTCTACGTATAAGGATCAAGACCACAAGATAAGCATTTACTACTCCAAAAACACAAAATCCATCAAATACCGGTAATTCTTCTTAACCATGTCAAGCACAATAACGAAGCAAATCAATAGAACTGTTGAATCAGATTGATCAGAGCAGTTGTTTCAGATAAGCAAATACCCCAAAATTGCAGAGATGCAGTTGTAATTGTAGATTTGGGAAAGTGGGTCCCTGCAACTGATATGGGTATTAAAGAGAGGGGTGAGAAAGAGACGGAGTTTTGAGAGAGATACGGAGTTTTGAGACGGAATTTAGAGAGAGAGAGATGGCATAAGATAAGGGACCTTAGGTTTTAGATGAAAGTCATTTATGAGAGAGAGATACGGAGTTTTGAAAGAGATAGAGATGGAGTCAGTTTATCAAATTTCGAAGTTAATAATAGAGGGTCAAAGGGGTAAGAAGAAAGAAAAGATCGATATTTTCTGTAAAAAAATATTTTAAATTTTTAAGTCTCTTGATAAATGGAAGCCAAAAAAATAAACGGCACGGAGATATTTTCCTCTTTAAAAAACGGGGTAACATGTTTGATTTGCGTGGTAAGATCGGACGGTCCAAATTTTAGGGCCTGGAAAGCAACAAATGCATACCTCAACACACAAAACACTTCTCCTTTGAATAATTTATCATTTTCAAGTAAATGACATGTTTAAATATTTGTAAACGTAGTCATCACATTTTTCATGGGAAATTTAGCCTAAAACATCTTTTTTTTCTAAATGAATTTGATATAATTGTAGGGTACAAGTTCTCTTGGATGCGAGATGATGAATTTTCACGTCAAACAGGAATCAATCCGTATTCCCATGAATTGGTTAAGGTATGACCTCAAATTCGAATTTCCTCTTGCTATCATCAAAGTGAATTTTTTAAAGAAAGGGACAAAAAAGTTTCAAAATCTTTTCTTTTTTTTGGGTGAGTCCGTGGGGAGAGGGCCTCCACCGTTCGTAGGAATTGAGTCTAAGATTGTAGTGTTACAAATCGTCAAAAACTAATCAATTAAGCCCCAACTCTTTCCCTAAAAAAAATTCGAAATCTCCCTTTTCAAAAACAAACTATTGTCCAAAATCTTCCTTATATACTTTATTGACTATTTTGGTCCAAGAATTTCCCTTTGTGAGCACATTGGTAGAATTATGAAATAGCTGGGCCTGGCCGAGGTTTTAGCTTTAATGAAAGGGACAACGCTCTTTGATGAAAGGGACAAGCCTTATCGTTTTGGGCCAAACCTGGGCCGGGGCTGGGGATCCTAGCCCCGAGGTCAGCCTTGCCAACTCGGGCCGGGGCCCCTTGGTCCTCTACATACATTATTCATATTGAACCCTCCATCTCGATTGCCAATCCTTAGCCCAATTGGGGGACATTCCCCAATTCTCTCAACAATATCCATCACTTCCCATCATCATCTCCATTATCAGTGGTAGGTGGAGATTGAGATCCTATATTAGTCCTTTGTGTAGTCCTAAAGGATGATGCCTTCACTATTGGTCCTTTGTGTAGTCCTAAAGGATGATGCCTTCACTAAATTGAGTGTGTTCTAGCGGTTGCTCGAGACTCACCCCATCTATGAAGTTGGAGATTTTAATTATTCCTCAATTTTAAGGAGTTTTAGCATCAAATCCATATCTCTAAGTGAACGCATGCACATGCGTGGGATCTAGGCGGTTGCGCAAAAGAAAATGTATGTTCTGGACTACCACGACATACGCATGCCTTACGTTAACAAGTTGAATGATCTAGAGGGGACCTTCTACGTGTCCCGGACGGTCTTCTTCCTCACCCACTTGGGCACCCTACAACCGGTGCCCATCGAGCTCACGAGGCCACGCTCGGAGAATGAGGATGCCTGGCGTGAAGTGTTTGTGGATGGCCTCGATCACACAACCGCATGGCTGTGGAAGTTAGCCAAATCCCAATTTGCTGCACATGACTCCGGCATTCATCAGCTAGTCTCACGCTGGTAGAGGCCATTATTTTAACTCACCGAATTTCGATCGTATTTTCCTTTGTTTATTTTGAAATTGTACCATGCTCCATTAAGCCATTCAAAAGTTGAGGTTATTTATATTTTATGGCCATCCGATCAACTGATGCACAATGATGAAGAGCAGAGCAGGTTTCATGAGGCCATGACAGTAACTTATTGGACGGTCTCATGCCCTTACCGTCATCGTCCATCAATTGAATGATGGTGATAACATTTAGGAACACAGGTTTTCTCATAATATAATGTACTTGTCTAATTCTCATGCTAGTACTGTTTATCTTTTAGCATGCGACATACAATCCCACGTTATTAATAGGTGAACCTTAGAGTGCCAGGTATTGTTTCAAGGAAAAAGTTATATACAAGTGTGAGGCTCTAAAATATCAAATTAAGGCGCACCTCAAAAATCTCAGTAGAAAATGTTGTTTTGATGCTCAAATATATTCAAATTGATAATCTTGATTTCAAGATGCATGGACATGAGTAAAAATTGGATTTCACGTTTTGAAAATAATGCATCTTGTAAAGTATTCTTGGACCGTCAACTTTCAAGATTTTTAAGTTTTCATAGATATGCTCGATATACATTATTTTTTAAGATTTAAGTTTTATAATTAGGGATGAAAACATATTTTAAGGCTATTACAAAGATTTCTAGTAGTGAAACCACATTTCACAATACTATTTGAATGTGCGCTCTACTTTGATTGTTTAGAGTCTCGGCTCTACACAAACCACACCTTTTTTCAAAACTTCAATATTTTACAGAGTAATATTCTCATTCAAAAGCCTTTCCCCCACATTCCCCATCTTCCTTGTATCTAAAGTGCCCCCTCTCTACTTCTTTAATACTGAATTAAAGGGAAGGTGTTATTTATGGAAAATCGGCTGCTGAATGTATAGTCCAAGAAATTCCAAGTACTGATTGGATCCTAAATGCACCAAAAAATCTTGATTCTTAGTAACTATCCACAGTGCCACAGTTTTAAAAGATCATATGAGCCTGTTGGTTTTGCAGTATTTTCTTAATCTTATTTGTCAAAAAATCTTGGTCTGACTAGTTGTCACTGACTCACACTAGGGGGGAGCCTGCTTGGACCCTCTTGGTGTCTGAGTCTGATTGTTTAAACACTGACAGTGCATAAATATAATACATTGTGTGTGTGTTGAATATAGGTTTCTACATAATGCTTGTAGAAGGCCTGATTGGGTACATGGATTTTTAATATTGGATATTGTCAAAATTCACGCTTTGGATTGTTTAATGACTAGGATATTTAAAATTAGAATAATTAAAATCATGGAAATAAAACCTATTTTTCCATGATTTCATTTCCACACCAAAACCGGTTTTTTTACATTTCTAATGCCGGTGGATTTCACTCATTGGCTCCCTCGACCTGGGAGCATTTTGCAGGTATGAAAATTCTAAAGCGATAAAGTACCAAAAATTTTTAAAGATATAAACTATCTCAAAATTTTTAGAGAGAAAAACTATATCAAATTTTAACGCTTAGAGAGAGAAAGTTTGTTAAAGTTTTAGAGAGAGAAAGTACCAAATATTTTTAGGGAACTTATAATGTAGAACTACGGATGCACCTCAAAAATCTATCGGAAAAGGTAGTTTTAATGCTGAAAAACCCTTTGATTGATCATCTCGACATTGAGATGTATGACTATGAAAAATAAAACGATTTTAAGTCTCAAAAATAGTGCATTTTACAATATATTATCTACACCGTCCATTTTCAAGATTTTCATATGTTTATAGATTTACTTGATTTTAACCATTTTTGAAATTTAAAATTTTATAATTAGATATAAAAATAGATTTTGAGATAATCCTAAAAACATTTTACATGAAAATTATATACCATGATAAAATTTGAAGGTGCACCTTACCTCTACACCTACGGATGCATTCAGATGCCAACTGCACCTTTTTTTTTAGAGAGATGAACTATCACGAAACTTTAGAGAGAGAAACTATCTCAAATTTAATTTTTAGACATAGAGAGAGAAAGTACCAAAATATTTTAGAGAGTTAAACTCTCAAAATTTTAGAGGGAGAAATTATCTCAAATTTTAAGTTTCGGAGATAAACTATCATATTTTAGAGAGAAAAAGTACATGCAAATTTTTAGAGAGAGAAACTATCTCAATTTTTTAGAGAGATAAACCATTTCAAAAAAAATTGAGAGAGAGACAATCTCATATTTTAATTTTTAGGGAGAGAAAATATATCAAATTTTAGAGAGAGTACCTAAAAAGTTTTAGAAATAGAAACTATTTAAAAAAAAAATTAGAGAGAGAAATTATATCAAATCTTAAGTTGTAGAGATAGAAAGTATTCTTAAAACTGTAGAGAGAGAGTATTCGTAAACTTTTAGAGAGAAACTATTATAAATTTTATAAAGAGAAACGGCCAAAAAAAAAATTAAAGAGAAAAATATAGCATTTTTTAGAGAGAGATACTGTCTCGAATTTTGAATTTTAGAAAGAGAAAATATATTAAGATTTTAGAAATATAAATTATATCAAATTTTAGAGAGAGAAATTAACTACAAAATTTAGAGAGAGAAATTATCTCAAACTTTTTGGAGAGGGAAACTATCACAAAATTTATATTTTAGAGAGAAAAAAGTATATTAAAAATTTCGAGAGATAAACTATATCAAATTTTAAATAGAGAAAGTACATGAAATTTTGAGAGAGAGAAACTATCTCAAAATTTAAATTTTAGAAAGAGAAAGTATCTCAAATTTTAACTTTAGAGAGAGAAAGTATATTAAAGTTTAGAAAGACACTATATCAAATTTTAAAGATATAAACTATTTCAAAATTTTATATGGAGAAACTAACTCAAACTAGAAGTTTTAGAGTGAGAAAGCAAATTAAAATTTAAAAGAGTAACTATATCAAATTTTAGAGAGAGAAAGTACATAAACTTGTTTAGAAAAAGAAATTATTACCAAATTTTTAAAGATAAATTATCTCAAATTTTAGCTTTTAGAAAGAGAAAGTATCTTAAAATTTGAGAGGAAAACTATATCATATTTTAGAGAGAGAAACTACTTAAAAATATTTAGAGAGATAAACTATCCCAAAAAAGTACTTAAAAATGTTTAAAGAGAGAAAACTACTTCAGAATGTTTAGAGAGAGAAACTATCTCAAAATTATTAAAGATGGGAACTATCTCAAGTTTTAAGTTTTAGAGATAGAGTATCTTAAAATTTTAGAAAAAAAAACTATATTAAATTTTAGATAGAGTAAAGAACCTAAAAATTTTAGAGAGAGTTTTGATAGAAAATTTCAAATTTTAAATTTTGGATAGAAAGTATATTAAAATTTAGAGAGACACTATATCAAATTTTAGATAAAGAAACTATATCAAAATTTGTATAGATATACTATCCAAAATTTTGAGGTTTTAAAGAGAGAAAGTATATAATTTTAGAGAAAAATTATATCAAGTTTTGTTACCAAACAATGGACATAGAAGTGATTGCACGGAATCCATAAATTTTGTATAGTTTCTTCAAACGAGAAATTTGAGGAATCTATGACAAAAATCCTTGATATTGAAAATCCATAGATTTCCTTAGATTTTAAATATTTAATATTCCTAATTTCCTCTATCCAAACGGGCCCAAAGGGAGAGCCAAGATAGGCATCACTATTCTATATGATCAAATTAGTCCTAATCTTGGCAGGTTGAGGACACATTGTTGTTGTGAGCCATACGTGATCGCTGCTAACTGCTAACTGAGTGCCATGCACCCGATATACAGGCTGCTGAAACCCCATCTCCGATACACGATGGAGATCGATGCCTTAGCTCGACAGAGCCTAATCAATGACCATCTTCTCACCTGGAAAGTACTCTATGGAACTTAGCTCTTATATTTACAAATTGACATGCCGTCTCGACAGAGAGGCCTTCCCAGGAGATCTCATTAACATGCATGGGGCAAAATTTATCAATACTGGAAGTGGGAAGAGGGGCCCAGTATGGTAACATGTTTCCGATTTATAAAGCTTCATCAAGAGCCAATGTGATACTAACTAGCTATACGCTACAAACAGAACACACAAAGTACTGGTCACGCTTATCAGTGCTATGCTCATCTCTACCACCCATTTAAGGGAACAAATTATGGACATCTCATTACTTTATATTATACATGCCCTTCTAGATTTTGTAAATTATGGTCTTCATGCAGGCATTATTATGAAATTTTGTAAAATCTTTCTCGAAGGACGCTAGTGTCAAAAGGAATAACTTATTGCATCCAATCTCTTTTTCTCTCCATTTGCAAATTGAGGTCAGGGTAATTCTAAATTTCAAGAAAGGAAAAATTGTTAGGTTGGTATGGGTTGCAATTATAACAAATTCCAGGATCGACACCTCCCCTCATGAATAATCAGATGTTTTACCACCAGTCAGGTACGTACAAGATAGGGGCGTGACTTGAATATCCTATACCACAGGTAAGCATTGCACTCATAAGATTTCACTGGAGCAGCTTCTGAATCAGCAATCATGCTTTAAAAATGCTCTAAAAAGGGTGAGGTGACTTGTTACGAATCAACCAAAGTTCTGAATATTTACCATTACTGATGAACCGTTCTGGCAAAACCCACTTGCAACAAGTAATATCAAGGTCTCTTTTGGCTCCTCCATTCTCCTAACTCTGGAGATGCACTGGGAAATGCATGGGAATCCCTTTGAGCTTCCAAAGCAAATTGTCATCTTAAGATTGTAAACTAGAGGATGTATAGGATACCCTTCTAGAGAAGTATTGTATAAGGGCTATGGATACACATTTCGAGATATTTCAATGAACAAGGCTTCCTGAGTTACCCATAAAATGCTATCAAGGATACTAGGGTAATGATTTGGTTGAAAAAGAACTAAATGGAAGCCTGCAGTTACTTTTAAAGGTTTCAATAGCAAATCAATTTCTGGAGAAAATGCAAAGCAACACAATAGAAGACATAAAAGTTTCATCTGATGTTTCTCAATGCCAACACCATCAATCTAAATCACTTCCAACGCCTAAAACTGTGTAAAATGAATGGAGAACTCCATATGCTTTTAAATGAGCCCATATATGAACATCAAATTACAATGTCGGAGCGCAGAATTATACACAATACCATTCAATAGGTAAAATAAACTTAGTTACAGGGTTTCTTCTATCAAAGAAATACCAGATAGAACACTTACCAGCCAAAATTTTTTCCAGTCATTCCTTGAGGTAAGGGGAGGCTTCTCAGGTAAAGAAAAGCAGCTCAAATAGTGATATTCTTAAACCTTTTGAGGTTTCAAATCTAACCAATTCATCTTCCTTGGGCTAACGTCTTCCACATTTTCTCAATTGCAAGCACCTCTATGCATGCACATATGTAAGAAGCACTCATCGGCTAAATTTTAGCCAACCAAAAATACTTGGGAAAGGTGAAATATTGGATTATGTGATAATGCACAGTGTATATATTAAAACAAATATATATCTTTCGTCAACAAGAATACTTACAATGTCCAATTACAATTAAATATTGAGGATCCTTATCAATTGCACTCTCTGTGGCTGGTTAACTTGGTTTATGGTTTGTAATAGCACCAACTTTCAATTTCGATGTTAATGTCAAAGGAAATCACTCCTTGCATCCAAACTCTTTTGCTCAAGATTTGCAAATTGAGCTCAGGGTAATACTAAATTTCAAGAACGAAAAATTGTTAGGTTGGTATGAAGGATCGAACACCTCCCCTCATGAAAAATCAGATTAGGTACATACAGGATAGGGACTCGACCTACAGATCCTAAGCATTGAACTCATAAGCTTTCACTGGAGCAGCGTCTGAATCAACAATCAAGCTTCAAAAATGCTCTAATAAGGGTGAAGTGATTTTGTCATTGATGATGAACCATTCTGGCAAAACCTATTTGCAACAAGTGTGGGTGAAATATCAAAGTCTCTTTCGGCTCCTCCCTTCTCCTAACTCCGGAGAATGGAAATGCCTCGGCATCCCTTTGGACTTCCAAAGCAAATTGTCCTCTTAAGATTGTAAACTAGAGGATGTAGAGGCTCCCCTTCTAAAGAAGAATTGTATAGGGGCAATGGAAACAATTTCCAAGATATTCTAATGAACTCCAGGGCTTCATGAGTTACCCATAAAATGCTCTAGAGGATACTAGGGTAGTGATTTGGTTCTAAAAGACCTCAATGGGAGCCTGCAGTTACTTTTAAGGTTTCAATAACAAATCAATTTCTGGAGAAAATGGAAAACAACACAATAGAAGACATAAAGGTTTGATCTGATATTTCTCAATGCCAAAAACACTTCTGAGCCGCCTAAAACTGTGTCCAATGAATGGAGAACTCCAAATGCTTTTAAATGAGCCCATATATGAACAACGAATTACAATGTCGTAGTGGAGAATTCTACATAATACCAATCAAATGGTAGAAAATAAACTTAGTTATTGGGTTTCATAAGTATATATACTGTACAAGGAATAAATGAATGGAATATTAGCCTTCCAATACCAAGAAGGGCAAAAAGAACAAAAAATAAACCAAACTACCAATGCCAACCATCTTCACTTGCCCATATCTTCTCAGGTAAAAAAAAGCAGCTTTAATAATGATATTCTTAAACCTTTTGAGCTTTCTCATCTGACCAATTCATCTTCCTCAGGCTAACATTTTCCACATTTTCTCCATTACAAGTACCTCTATGCATATACACACATATACAAGAAGCACCCATCGGCCAATTACTAACCGACCCTAAATAGTTGGAAAAAGGCTCTGATGATGATGACTCATCGACCAAATACCTCAGTGATCTTCAATGCAAAAATCATTTTGATTGAACCACCTATTTGCCAATGTCACACTACAATACTGTGAGGCTAATATGCAGATGTACGCATACAAAAGCGTGTGTACAGGCACAAACCAATAAACATGCAGGCATCCATCCATGCATGAACCTCTAAGATGAAGTCATCCACAATATGATCCACATGTGTCTCTAGGGCAAGAGGGATAACATACAAAGGGGAAGCCCGAGAGGGCAAATAGGACATCATCATGAAAAGACATTCACTCATTCAGAGATAATTCTCCAGGAAAGTAGAATGTAATACCATAGTCCTCGTGGTCATCACCACTCATTGACATGATGAAAAGTGATGAAGCTAAAGCGAACCAACCATTGGAATATAGTTTCATTTCAATAGATCCCACTCTCTCTCCATCACCATCTCGGGTCGACCCAATGAGTTATTGTGGAGTTCGTTGGAGACAGGCGATTTCTGGTCATGGTAAGTCATGTTGGACTGGGCAGTGAGGAGCTCGGCTCGTCTCTCTCTATTAATCATCTCAGCCCTCACCCACACATCCTTCTCCATTCTCAACTCCTGTCTTCTCATCGTCTCTGCAACTCTCTTCCCTAATACCACTAGAAAACCTCAATGCGTGGAAAGCCACGTGAACCAACAACTCCAGATTATTACCTTCACTCATTAAAAGAAGAGCAAATTACCTACGAACCTTATTTGGGGGGTTATCCAGCGAGGAACAGAGAGCACTCCCCCTTTTCCATCAAAGAGAGAACCAGAAAGTTGTTAACCCTTGTCCCACATCAGATATGTGGCAGGGATAAAGCACTGAACCTTCCTTTCAAATTCAAATGTCTTCCCTTTCTTGTGAATACCAAGTCTTAAATTGAGAGAGAGAGAGAGAGTACGCAATGTTTTTATTTAATATTAAGGTCTCTCATGGCTCCTCCGTTTTCCTAACTCTAGAGATGCACTGGGAAATGCATTGGCATCCCTTTACGATTCCAAAGCAAATAGAGGATGTACAGGGCCTACTTCTAAAGAAGTACTTCATGAGTTACCCATAAAATGCTTTCGAGGATACCAGAGTAACGATTTGATTCTAAATGAACTAAATGGAAGCGTGGAGTTCATTTAAAGGTCTCAATAACAAATATACTTCTAGAGAAAAGGCAAAGCAACCCAATTAAAGATGTAAACGTTTCAAGAGATCTTTCTCAGAGGAAACACAAGTCCTCAATCTAAAACACTTCCCAAGCTGCCTAAAGCTGTGATCAATGAATTGAGAACTCCAAATGCTTTAAATGAGGCCATACGTGAACATCAAAATACAATGTTGGATCGCAGTATTACAGAATACTGTTCAACAGGGAGAATAAACTTAGTTACATAGTTTCTTCTATGAATGAAATACTAGAATGAAAGCTTACCAGTCAAATCGATTTCAGTTATTCCCTTAAGGGTTATTGTTCACCAGTTTTGCAGTCTCCATTCCAACTGAGTTTATATCTGAACCAGGCAAAACTTGTTGAGCCATTTCCTTCAGAATTTTTCAAATACTTCACAGGAATTCCATTTCTCAAAATTCAAGTAGCAATAGCAACAGAAAATAGGAGCCACCAAAACTCCATAAATGTATAACCTGTGTGCTTGGAAGAGAGAAAGAGAGAGGGACAAGAGACTTCTGTTACCAAAAATTATCTGTATAAATGCTTCATAAGTATATTTACAGTACAAAGAATAAATGAATAGCCCCCAAAATTCCCTTCCAATACCAGGAAGGGAAGAAAGAAAAAAAAAACTAAACTACTAATGCCAACCATCTTCAATTGCCTATCTCTTCTCAGCTAAAGAAAAGCGGCCCAAATAATGATTTTCTTAAATCTTTTGAGCCTTCGTATCTCACCAATTCATCTTCCTTGAGCTGACATTTACCACATTTTCTTCACTGTAAGAACCTCTATGCATACACAAATATAAGAAGCACTCATCAGCCAAATACCTCAGTGATCTTGAACACAAAAACCAATTTGATCGAACCACCTACTTGTCAATGTCGCACTACTGTTCTATAAGGCTAATATGCGGAGATGTACAAATACAAAAGCATGTGTACATGCACAAGCAAATGCACATGCAGGCATCAGTCCATGCATGCAAACACTAAGATGAAGTCAACCATGATTTGATCCACATGTGTCTCTAGGGCAAGAGCGATAACATACAAAGGGGAAGCCAAAGAGAATCGAATACTGTATAGTCCTCGTGGTCCACTTATTGATATGATGCAAGGTGATGAAGATCACCAATGGGATATAGTTTCATTTCAATAGATCCCATTCTCTCTCCATCATTATCCATCATTGCAATGGACAATGAGACCGTGATGGTCCCAAAGGCCATGGATTTTCACATCATCCTCAGTATACTGTCCTTATCTCTTATGGAAATTGCCACTTCTACTAGCATCATTGCACATGCATTCTGGAACAGGGTAGGCAATCACATCTCGGCCTGTTTTTCCAGTTCGAATATCCGGTTGACCCAATGAGTTCTTGTGGAGTTCCTTGATGACTCGGTTGAACTCAGATTCAGGTAAGGAGTTGTCTAAAAAGTAAGGGAGCATCTCTCTCTTGTTGGGGGTTATATGCTTCATGTGACCAGCATAGGCTCTATGTCCCTGCAACCAAAGATGAGAAAGCCTCAGGTTTTTGTCAAGAATAAGGAACAATTGGTTAAGGGAGGTATCTTTCATAGGGGACAACATTGTATCCCATTTAATATGGAAATGATGGACAGTGAATGAGTGGAAATGAAAGCCACCAGAATAAAACATGAATGCTACAGTGGGCCAATTTTTACATCGGATCAACATACCTGAATAGCATGACCCATGTTCCCCCCATGAGAGGGCATAAAGACATCACTACTCTCAGAGACAATGTAGTCTATGGCAGCAAGAAGGGAAGCCTTGTTAGCAAAGGGCTCGAGCTCTCCTGGTAATGAGAGGTTCTCTTTGTTGAAGAAGTTTGGGAACTCCTTAATCAATGGTTGCAAAGCTTCCAATCCACCAAATGGTTTCCCACCAGCCCAGTATATTCTTGCATTTCTTGGAGCACCGAGTGCTTTAAGTAGCCTGAGAAAAATAAAAAGAAAACAGCATTTAGAAATAATTGAATACAGTAATGGAAATTCAAAAAAATTATATTGACAATCTTTTTCATTTTGAGAAAGTTGGATGAGCTTTTCTCATTAGAGAGAGAGAGATAACCACCTCGCAACTTCCATGGCATTTAAGGGGCAGAGACCGGCAAGTTTCCGTTCATGGTAAGTCATGTTGGACCTGGCAGTGAGGAGCTCAGGGCGAGCCCTTCTCTCTCTATTGATCATCTTATCGTGCTCATGGCTCAGACCAGGTGAGCACCCTGTTCTCACCCACACATCCTTCTCCATTCTCAAATGGAGCGCAATGTAAGGCCCCTTTCTCCTCATCCTCTCTGCAATTCTCTCCCCTATCTCTCTAACACCACTCGAAAATCTCAATGCGTGAAAAGCCACCTGAACCAACAATTCCTGATTATTAACTTCACTCATTAAAAGAAAAAGTAAACCAATCTTAACTACCGGATCAAGCCTTACTGCCCTATATCCAAAATACTTCACAAAAAACAACGGGCATCCTCTATTTCCAAAGCTATAAAATAAAAGCTACTAAGAGTAGGCCGATAAAAAGAGCCATAATGCTAAAAGAGAACTGTAAGATTATGTATAGAAAACCATATACATGTCTATGAGCAATGTAAGACCTTCATTGGGAAAGCAACTATTGAAGTTATTTTTATGAACATTCAAAATAATAGCATGGGGGACCCGACAAATATGTGTATGCTTTGTGTTTGACAGTAGTAACATCATGCCTAAAATGCTGTTTTCATGATATATATAATATGAGACCTCCAATAAGAGAGCAAAGACTAAGCATTTTAATTTAAAAGTAATAATACTCTAGCTTTTTGGTTGCTTGTCATCAGACAACAGTAGATTATGCTTGAACCACTGTGGTCTTAACGGGCATGTGAATGTACATGTGCATGTAAACGCACCAGCTAAGAAGGTATAATGTGTGGTGCTTGCCATTAGTGAACAGATCCTTTGCTCACAAACATTGTGTACTGTTGTTGGGCATGTGCATGCACATGGTAAGAAAGCTTGATGTAATATTGAATACAGATACAGCTAAATTCATTCATAAATACATACAGACACCTACATAGATGCATGAATGCATGCATACTCATATATATACATGGAGAGTTGAGAGCTTAGATGGTACCTTGCAACGAAGCCTCTGAAGATCTGAAGGGAGGTCCTTGGAGAGCCTAGAATCCAAACCCCTCAACAGAAGAAGACCCTCTTTGTTAAGCTGCAACCAAAAAACAAAAAATCGTGAGAGACACAAACAGAAAGGAAGGTTCCTTGAAAGGTAAAATTAAACTTCAAAAGCGTAGATTACAGCAATTTAGTTTTTAGCGTGTCACCAACTTAATGAAAAATTGATTTTGTTTCGTTGAGTAAACAACAAACAAATATTGAATCTTAGAGTTTTGAAATCAGCAAGCAACTAAAAGAATGAGCCATTGGCATCCAATGTTAAATGTTCGAAAAGCCAAAATTTTAAAAAGGGAAATTTATCAAATTGCTCACAAGAGATGAACAATTTAACATTTTACCCAAATCTTGTGATTTAATTTAAAAAGAGCCATAAAGTTCTCAAAAAAAAATAAATAAATAAAAAGAGCCATAAAGAAAAACATATGGTCCTGAATTTGTAGTAGTTGCGATTGGGCGAAATGTTAAATATTTCATCGCTTATGGGGATTTTGACAAATTTCCCTAAGAAAAATGAGAATTAGATAAAAAAAGACAGTGGCATTCAACAACCAATTAGTAGATACAAAAAAATAAACTTTTGTATGCATCATTAGCAAAAGGTTTGGCCTCCTCCCTCACAAGTAAACAGGGCACTTGGCTGGGTCATTGAAAAGAGCTGTGGTATTAAACTTAAGACGAAACAGCAGCAGAGAACCAGAAATCTACACATTTATTTATACATTTACCTATTTATTCATCTAAGCATTAGAAAAAATTGACGGGTATAAATAAAAATTTAACTACAATAAAGTAAACGTACCCTCCTAAGATATCTAGAGCGAATCCAGCTAGGACTGACATGAAGAGGAGTTCGCTTCTCTTCGACAGGCCTTGTCATGAGATGGGTGGATGGAAGAGAGGAAACGATCCTCACATCGCACTCGAGGGTCTTCTTGAAATGCTCCACATCAAATATATCCGAAAACTCACTGTCTAAGAAAAGGCCTATTAGTAATACAATCGACTTTAAGAAGAAAATAAAATTCGACAAATCAGTCACAAATTTGAATTGTGTTGAGTGTTCGGGTGTGTGTGACCAAGAGACAAAGAGAAACAGGTGATATGGCCGTTCTGGTCCAAAATTTACGCAAATTCACAGCTCCATCAGCTAATAAAAACACATAATAATCAACAAAACAAACCATAAAGAAGCATTAAATTCCATGAGATAAATTGAGTTTTTGAATCCATCCGTAATAAATTCCTTTAGCAAATCAAAATATTAACTATTTTAAACGCCCCACTTAAATACCACACTGCAGAGTATAGAACAGATCGGCGCCGTCTAGATCGTGGTGGGTCCCACTTTCATTTTCTTTACCCAAAGCCATACAGCGTTTTTTAGAAGAAGAAACTGAACAAACCGAAAATCACATACCTTAATTTTCCAAACGGATTAAAGAACAAAATTAAGTATTATGACTGTTGTTTATGCATTGAGTAAATGAATGATATGCCCCCAAAAGCTACGGATTTCGCAAAAATACGTATCGTGTGTCGGCGCATTTTTTGTTTTTTTATTATTTGGACAGCGGAAAACAGCTTGCAAAGAAGGAAGCAAAGAAACTACGACTTCTTTTGGTCTTTAAATTTTTGAAAGATATGAATAATTTATTGGAGAAGTTTATACAATAGCAATATATGAACAATTTATTGGAAAAGTATATAACCAGACCATTTGTTTTTTTATAAAAAGAGATCGTTAGTATTCTTCCGTCAGATTTCAAATTAGGCCCATTGACCCACTCAAAATAGTCCGGGACTATTCGGTCATACAAAAGAAGTCATGGGTAATCTGAATCCAATAAAATTTGCAAAACTGGCCCTGAGAAATTGAAATCCGTTTTCCCAAAAACGAAACGCAATCTATCTGAAAATTCGCAGGAGAAATATCATCACAATCGTAGAGAGAGAAAAAGAGTTCAAGCATAGATATTAGAGAGATAAAGATAGTTATTGTTCTTGAATATCTTAGAGAGAGAGCCATCAAATGATCAAACTCAACTCTAATACACGATAGAAAACCTGAGTCTTGTGCAGAAGAGAGAGAGAGAAAGAACCATCAAACTACAACAAACGAAAGAAGATCGGTGCAGGTGGGTTTAAAGAGAGAAAGAGGACTCCTGCACTACAAGAAAAAAAAAAAAAACCTGAAACAAAATTTTTAGAGAGAGAAATAAGAGAGGGAATCAATGCAAGCTTACCTCTCATCGCCCCAGACAACATTGACCTGCAATATGGGTAAAACCAAAGCAGCACCAAGAATCCGAGCAATCACAACTGCATCAACAATCTGATTCCTCTGCTGATTCAACCCCCCTGAAACCACCACCATCAAATATTTCTTTCTCTCTCTAACCATAACCCCACTTTCTCTCTTATACTCCCTGCTAAAACCCAAGCAAGGCCTATACCCCAACCCATCTGGTTGAGCCCAAAACTCTCTCGCCGCCTCCCCGTAATCTTCGTTCAATGGAGTTTGAGAAACATTTAATGGAACCTGACCCACAGATGAAGAATCCCTAGAGAGAGAACATGGGTAATGAGATAGAGGGAGAAATGGGTCAAGTCTGAAAGCCATTTTTATGGTGAAGAACACAAAGGAGATTAAAATGAAGGCCCATAGCCTTGTTTTAATGGAGCTCGTGAGCTTATTTGAATGCTTTGATGGTTTTTTCGGAGAGATGATAAAGGAATTAATGGAAGTCGTAGAAAGAGAAGGGATGTTTTGGGCTGGTACTGAGATGTAAGATAGCTTGGGCTTGGACCTCGCCATGACTGAGTACCCTGAGTTTTTTTTCTGAGAGAGAAGTTTATATAGGGCAGTTGAAACTGTCAAACGGAGGAAATTACCCTCAATAAATCTTAAATGACAATATCTAGTTGCCCATGGTGACAAAACTGCCCATACCGCCTTTGATCATGTTTCGTTGGAAAATAGGTTGCGGTTTGGTCCAAAAGCTATACGGTTTATTAAATGGGGAAATGACACGGTTTGCCCCTGACATTTTTATAATCAAGAAATTAGTTGTAAGATATTTTTTTTAACATTTTAAACGTTTGTAACTATTTCAATTCATAGTTATGTAAATTTTTGGGGGTATTTTGAAATTAAATTAAATACTATTGGTAAAATATTAAATGGTCCATCTCTCATGAGCAGTGATTTCCAGGTTGACGATTTACTATTCATATCTCACTAGGGGTGGGTGTCCATGGGCCCAGCTCTTATCCGAGACTGAGCGGCTATACTCCACACAAGTGTGGGTATGGGTCTAACCAGCGTTTAAAAAACGCCCGGTTCGACTCGGAAATCGTGAAAGGGGACCGGATCGCCTAAAAAATCGGAAATCGTCCGGTTCTAGAGAGAATCGGACGATTCTGTACAGTGAATCGCCGATTCACTGTACAGAATCGGCGAATCCGAACAGTGAATCGGCGAGTCCGTACGGTTAATTTTTTTTTTTTTTTTTTTTTTTTTTTGTAATTCCTATGTATAGATTTTTTTGTAATACTTGTATCGATTTTTTGTTAATCCATGATCGAATTGTTTTTGTTTTTTTGTTAATCCATG